>JAYKAV010000811.1:1588035-1678236 GCA_035582835.1 Phoebastria nigripes | reverse complement strand
ACCATCCCTGGAAGTATTTAAAAGACGTGTAGATGAGGCGCTTAGGGACATGGTTTAGTGGGCATGGTGGTGTTGGGTTGACGGTTGGACTTGATGATCTTAGAGGTCTTTTCCAACCTAAATGATTCTATGATTCTGTGATTCTAATAGTCTAAAATTTAAAAAATAGCAAAATACTTACAATTTTAAGATTCAATCAGAAGAAATTGAATACTGATTTTCAGATTTACAACAACCTTTAGTTCTTCATATGAATTGCAGGTTTTGAAATGTTGCTGATATGGTGCTATTGAAACTTAAAGCCTGTCAAAACTAGTCTTTGCTAGAATATTCAGTAACTAGCTATTTACATTTTTAAAACATAAACCCAATTAAATGTCTGTCAAAGAGCTAACTACATAATACATATTAAATAATTATATTATTTTTACTAAGCTATGCAATTAGCACCTGATTGTATAATTTCATACTTTATAGTTGTTATGTCATTAGGAAAAAGGTAAGTTTTCAGCAAAACCCAACACAACGTACATTGGATAAGACAGTGACATTTGTGAGTCATATCCACTGTTTCCAGATGTAAAAGTGCCTAGATGTGCTGCGAAACAAATGGACATGCTATTAACAGCAACTGGATATTAAAATTCACAATCTCTTCAAATCTTTTTGTGTCACTTGGTATTTCTGGATGCAGTGATTATATATTTAAAGACACACTGATCTGATCTTAGAGTGGACATGAAATTTATCTGAGAAAGCTAACTGCATTATGAAGGATTGTACACTGAATAATTGTTTTGTTAGAACATTATGAAGCAGTGTGATTTTAAAGAAAAGCAGACTCATTGGCTAACTACAGAATTTTTCAGTGTTCTAAACAATTTAAATTGATGGAAAGATTGGGAGGTGTCACTGTCATGTTCCGATTTCTATTGATAACATCCTAGGAGCAGATTTTTGAAAGAATATTTTCACTGATATTTCACAGGAGCAACTCTATGCATATAAGATGGTGGGAAAAATAGTAATTAAATACAGTTTTTAAATTACATACTTTTTCAAATTTTGAGATGAGGCTTTAGGTTCCATGTAGTCACATGTGGAACATCATAGTAATTCTGATTGCCTTAACACTTGAGTCTACCCATGTGACTGAGCTTAAAGATGTCATTCTCCAGAAAGTTGTCCGTTTTTAAAATGCCACCTTACCACAATCAGTAAAAGGACTCAGCAAAAAGACATTTTTTTGGGTAGGCTCACCCCACAAAAAACTCTGTGAGTCAGTATCATGGAGAAGGGAAGGCAGGGAGCCCCCATTCTTCTATCAGGTGTTTCTCTAAGGACACCAGATACAATAGCTTCACTTTGTCCAAGGATGTGATCAAGGGACTGGAGATTACAGAAGACTAAGTGCGAGATTCACAAGACTGTGTGCCTAAGTCCAAAATTGTCATTGCCAGCCTGATCCACTGGCAGCCACTTACCCCTGGAGACACCAAAACCCTAAATGCCACCCTGGAAACATCTTACCTGAGATCTACCCTTGCATGTGCTCAGACTTGCCCCAGACTGAGCAGAGAGCTACCCACCTCATACATCCTACACTGCGTGACATTTTACATCCTTCTGTGAGAGACTACCTCATACAGACTAACACAGCCAGGCCCCTTTCAAAATGCAGCCATGTCTGCTTTTTGAGGCACTGCTGAGGGAAGCAGTAACAGGGAGTTGCTGTGTATCATGTTGACATTCACATGAAATCATCAATATGGCCATTGTGCAGCAGAGAACGCAAAACTCATATAGCCAGAGAGAAATGGAAAAAAAAAAAATGATGATGAAGGATAGGCATTTAGAAAGCTCAGGTTCATGCACAGATGGAGATGCCTCTCTTTAGACCTGAGACAGGTAACTTTTCAGATGTAGGATGTTGAAATACACCCCAGATCTTAGTATTTCTTTTTAGTTAATTCCTGTAGCTCTGTATGACAAAGACAAGAACCTTCCATGTGCCACCACAAGAAGCTAACAATTAAAATCAGCAAGTTCCAGTCTCAGGGATGGGATTTCAAATATGCAACAGAAATTCAGTTTCATCCAATAATTATGACTTGGGGGGTCACGCACCTCAGTACAAGAGCGTAAGTACAGTAGTAACCAGAATAAGTTTGGGATCCACTAAACAAACTGAAATGCGACTCTTTCAGAGACTATCTGAATTATTAGGCCAATATCATAAGACAGTTCTCACAACTTCTCACTTTCTTCTACATGTGATGTTAGGTGGTTTCTGCAGTGTATATTAGCAAGTATCTGTCCAATCTGTGACACTCCAGAATGTTTTTGTTCAGCTGAAGATGTGGCTAGGCAACTACATGAGGATTGTAAAGCAAGCGTAGAAGCCATTATAAGTACTAAATCATCCGTCATGCTTGCATTTACATATTTGGAAACTTAAAGGTAGAAAGACTTATCTAAAGTCATACATGCATGCTTACAGGACTTGATTACAGATCACTGAAAACTAGCAAACTCCTTCCACCATCATCTGTATCTGAGCACCACTGTGAGAAATGAGTAATATTTCTCTGTTTAAAATAAATTATGAGATTGTACTCTCTTGTTCACTTTTGCATCCCTGCTCAAATCAGTAGGTTTACACATTGGAATTGTATTTCAGTACTTTCAGAAGAAAGAGACAATGTAATGCACAGAAAAATAATCTCTCACCTTCCAGATCTTCCTTTTCAAAATGTGTTTTGAGAATGGAGCGAGTTCCACCTCTATCCACAACAGCCTCTTCATCATTTCTCTGCAAAACAGAAAAAAGGACAGGTAAGCTGCTTCTCATTTGGAAACTATTGGCAAGATTGTATAGCACTATGAAGCAAAGATGCTTTTAATATTTATCTATTTACTCTTCCTACTCAGGAACAAAAAAGTTTTTAACAATTTAATTTTCCTTATTAAAATCTATTCCTTATGCATCAGTTTTTATTGAGGTATGATTACAGCTAACTTTGACATGAAGAAGTTCTCCTGTTAAAACCTGCAAGATGATGAGTAAACACTGGTTACTGGGAACTAAGAAAAACATGAGTCAATAGGACAATGAAAGAGATGAGAGAAGAAATGCCTGGTTGAGGCAGCTTTATTCTTGTACTCTTGAAGAAAGGGATTGCACATGTATTTTTCTCTTTAGACCAAGACCCTGAGCTACATGCAGAATTCCCAAATTATTAGCACTAACACTCCTTATACTTTGGCAAGCTAGAGAACAATACTCAGTGACAGTATGATAAGAAAGAAAACTTTAATACCATGAAAACAACTGGCTTCACTTACTGCTGAATTGCAAAGCTTTTGCTTTTCTTTACAAACACCAAGCTGTAATTACAATAAAGGCAGATAACACACACTAATAGCAGAAAACAGAAAAGCTGTTCTTCCTCAGGAACATACATTTCATGTTTAATTTTATACTGTAGTCATGCATGCATTTTAACTGTATTCTCTACTGCACTGTAAATGTACTGTGTGATGAATTAGTGTATTATGCTCAGGCTAAAAAAGCTACAGAAATTAATGATTTTGGTCACTTCTGACATGAAAAAAAAAAAAACCCACATTTCCCTAAGTAGAGAAATCTTTTGGGAGTTCAGCAACAGGGCACTGGATGCTGTGCTAAAATGAATATTGGCTTCACTATGAGTTTGACATCATCAACTGTAAAAAACCAGTTGCTAAATACAGTCTATATTTCACAACATGATTTAGAGTGGTTTCCAGTAAATGATGATGAAGAAAAGAGGATGAATTATACAAAAACATCAATTAATATATCATGAATATATATTTACTTGTCATTAGTGGAAGGGTTTTAGTAAGTGATATTAGAACTAGAACTGCTTGATTTCAATATATAAAATTGGTATCTTAATGGAAGTCTGAAGCAAGGGGATTTGAATACCAGCGTTACATGCCAAATGTATATCTATATATAGAATATAATAGCATATAACAAGAAATTAAACTACATGAACACCTCTCCTTAAAAAGCAGATGCCCTAGGCAAAAAGATTCACATCTAGAGCTGGATGTCGTGCATTCTGGATACAAGTTTTGTTTCAGGCTCCTTTCTTTTAAAAATAGCTGTCATGCTGTAGCTATCTTATATAGAAAAATCCTAGGAACGTGTCAGCACCAAGCATCTGGGCTGTTAAAGAAAGAGAGACTGAGAGTGTTACAGTGTCTCTATTAGAGCTTTCCCACAGATAATAGTATGTAACTAAAATCTGACAATGAGAAAAGGCCTTCTATTGAAAACTGTTTTGTTTTTTAATAATTTAGAATTAGCTAATAATCTATTAAGATGTACCAGGGCAGTATAATTTCGCACAAACTATTTGATCATCTTAGGTAAAATGAATCCATTATTTTAAGCAGGCAGACATAACTGGGCATGTTTGTCATGCTGGCGTGATGTCATGCCCCTGGGTGAATGGTTAGGCAGGATGCCAAAGGCCAGGTATTACAGCCACATCAGAAGTAGTGCTATTCTAGCATAAGATATAGCCATCAGTATTTTACTGATCCTGAAAAGGCCTTATGGAAGCGATGTTAGGGGAAATTCTACAATGGGGAAAATACTAAATTGCTGGACAGTTTAAAGCCTGTACAGATCATCTAAGTAAACTAAATACAAATTAATTCATTAATATTTATCAAAATATGCTCATACACTTCGACTTCTCCTTTCTCCTTGTGTTCAATTTTCAGCAGCTTCTGGCAATCTTTTTCCTCCCTGCCTCCTCTTCCTGTAATATCACAGCAAGTCTCAGCCTTGCCTCATTCTCAGAAGCGGGTTTATTCCATTAATATTACAGGGAAAAACAGCTTAATTGGGAGTATTGTGTTGTTGCCAATTCACTTGTCAAACTCTGAGCAAAGTCCAATTAAACAGGCCTTGCACTGTACACTCTCACTTCGCAGGGAGCGGTAGGAAAGCCACCTCACATTTACCAGTACAAGAGTCACACTGCATTTAGTCTAGAAGCAATTTCTGTGATTCCTGTACTGCCTCCTTGGAGGAGAGGAGAAGGGAGGGAAGGGCTCACTAGTAGTTTAGTGCAATTAGGTCTTAATCTCATTTGGAGGTAAGCGCCATCGCAATACAAGTAAAAATAGTGGCAGATCTGCTCCACTTTCCCATGATGACTAGAGACTAGAAACTTCATTTCAGTTGGTAATGCTCTGCTTTTTATTAGCATGTCAGGAAAACTATGAAATTATTATTTTTACGTGTTGCAATAAATAAGAGTTTGAAACTGAAAGTATAGGCAAGACTAACCATAAGACAGTCATGGAAGATAGAATTCATGCTCTGGATGACTTTTAACGTACCAAGCAGCCACCAACCTCCACACTAACATCCTCGAAGCCATGAATCCACTGCAGTTTTGCGCATCAGTTTCAGCAGGATCAGAAAAAGGCATGAAAACTAAATGTTTTTCACAGCCATGCCACGTTTATGTCAGAATTCTACCACTTCTTCCTTTCACCCCATTTGAAGGTGATGAAGGTCAGAAATTTTACGTAGTGCACAAATCTGCTAGGACTGAGGTATTCAAACCATACTGACATACTGCAGCAGCCTGCAAACAAATGTGTGGACACACTGACCAGGTACGAGTCCTTGGAACTGTCCATTATTGCAATGACTTGCTTGCTGAGTCCAGTGAACACTGTGGTCTACTGCTTAAAGCATGGGAGAAGGATCCAGGAAGTCCCCAAGTGCTAATCCTGGATCTGCCACTGACTTGCTGTGTGGCCTTGGGAAAGTCACTTAATCTCTGTGCCTCAGCTTCCCCATCTGTAAAATAGGGATAATAATACTTACTTATCTACCCTCCTCACCGGGCTGCTCTGTGCCGTAATTAATATTCACACAGCATTTCAGAACTGTAAAGCACTACAGAAGTGCTAAGTCATTTGATTTAGGAAAGTGCGCAGTTTACCCATGTGAAGAGATAATGATAGGAAACAACAGATTGATAAAAATCAACATTTAGGCATAAAATGTTTTTTTGGGGTTTTTTTTGTTTTTGTTTTTTACATCAAACCAACGTATATTAATACCTTTCAATAGTTTTACAGTGCACAGCTTTGACAACTTAACTGGACAAAGTTTACATAAAAATAAATACACTGGGCTCACTTTCTGTTGGCCTAATTCAACAGCAATGCTACAGAAGCCAGTGGAATTACATTTCTGTGAAGCTGTAATAAGAACATAATAAACTTGTCATAGATTTATAAACAACCTAACATTTCTCTCTCTATTTAATTACATTTGTTAATATTTTATCTTTATATAGTTATCACACAAGGGTTTACCTAAAATGTAGGCACAAAACTATTTCCCTAAAGCAATAAATATCAGCAAACGCACAGTAGAAGAAATAATGTATCTGGGATAAAAGAGTAAGAAAAAGCTGAGGCTTTCACATGGAAACCACAAGCTCCTTAGAGACCAGGGCTCAGCAACTCTATTCAGTCCAGGATTTCACCTCTTACATTTTCCAAATGAATGCTGAAATGACCTTCACCACACAGCAGCATCTGCTGCACATATTTCACAGGAAAAATCTATTTTAATGAAAGAGTCTTATGAATACAGTTGTTACTGTTTTTCTTTCTTCATACTAGAAGTTTAAACACAGTGGTGAGTACAGAAAAGCAGACAGTAGAGTCGTCCTCTGCATCCTTTACAGTGCAACCGCACGTTATAACATTGAAACATATATTTGAAGTTGAACAAAATTAAAAGGAAATAAACCGCCTTCAAAGACATTTGGCTTCTATTTTTTGGTATCCAGTCATGAAGGAAGAAAGTCACCATGAGTGCTAGGAGTACTGATTTTCAACCCTTAGATCAACAACCTGCTTATCAGAGTATAAAGTAAGTCTGTAGCTGTTGCCAGGAATTGCAAGTGTACTGGTTAGAAGGAATAAAAAGGCCCATGATTTAGAAACCGAAAACAAATGTCTTTGTGGTGCCTTTCCACCCATGTATTGATAAAGCTCACTACCCAAAATATTCCAAAGCTAGATAAATGACCTCCTGGAAAGCTTCTCAAATTGACCCTCTTTAGCTATGATACAGCCCTAACTGCCATTCATAATGTGTCGCAAAGAGGTTGATCCTTAAACCTGTCACCACCCAGAACTGTGCACTGCCCTTTCACACCTCAGATCAATTTAGTTAACGGAGAAATTACACATTTAGAAAAGCTGCGAAACGTCATTTTATAACAGATGTTTTCAGGTGTTTTTAGTTATAGCTCTTATAAACTGTCTATGCTTTCATCATGTGGTAGATGATTGAGTGGAAAGAAGAGGAAAGTAACTCCTTTCAAAGGTGGATCCACACAAAGGCATATGACACACATTTTAAAATACGTATGTGCTAACATAGACACATACACTTGTAGAACTTCAGTGTATTTCTGGATGATGGAATTAGGACATATTCCTCATATTCTGGATGACAAGAAGGTAGATTAAAGTCTAAGTGACAGTACAGAGATTTGAAGTTATCTATACATTTATTATATATATTTACTAAAAAAGGAAAACCAATACATGATCTTAAAAGACACTGTTGCATATAAGAGCTACCTGAATATTGCACAAACATTAACTGAAGATCATCTGTGCTGATCGCTAGAGTAAATGAAATAATAGTGTAACAATAAGTGTACATTAGGAAATAGGAAATTGTTAGGACAATAGGAAATTATTAAAGAGTTGCAATGAATATGTCTCGCTGTCTTTCCCTTGGTAGGTACTCTGCTCCACTGGTATGATATTTGGTGCTAATATATTTTGAATAGACTAGTCAAAATGATAACACTAAAATTTTCATTTTACATGGAAAACTAGAAATTATTTATTTTCTTAATCCTTCTTTCTATCTAATTTTCTTCATACTTGGCTACTTTTATTTTCTGCCTCAGATAGTTGGTCAGTGTTTTCAATAAACTGGATGATTGCTTTTCTTTGAAATACAACACAAAAATCAGCTACAAAGAGTATTAATATTCCAGAAAATTTTTCAGCGTTTTTAAACCTTCAGGTAAAATCCTTTCCCTTTTTAATTACATTCTGAATACACCCACAGCACAAATCACAACATAACAAAAAAGAATCCTTTTTCAGCATCTTCCTTTCTGTAAAATATATAGCAAAGCAGAGCCATTTTGGTTTTTTCCGCACTAGAAATTATGCATATGACACACCTGCTGACTTGTAAGGAAAATAATCATGGTATTAATTACTTCTCCATATAAGACACTTTTTGATGATTAGACAACCTGCATAATTCTCAAATGCCATCTGGAACTAAGGAACGCCTGTCAGCATAAAACATTAAATACTGCATCCCTATAAACAATAGAAAGCTGTAATATAACATTATTTTAGTTATTTTATATTATCAATAATTACTTAAAAGATGGAGCTCTGTAAAATATATAAACTGAAATGAATATATTATCATAAAGTTAGTGGTATAGACCTTGTGTATTCACCTTTCAAATGCTCTATATTTTATCATAAAGTTAGTGGTATAGACCTTGTGTATTCACCTTTCAAATGGTTTGTAATGAAATTCTAAACATTTATCCAGACATCACATACATACCATGATTGCCTTCTCAGTCTGAAGATATTCCAGCATTATCGCTTTGTGTTGTATTTATTTCACAGATGCATTACACAACATTTGTATTTTTAAGATCATTTTGATTAAGTTCAGCTTGACATTTCATTAAGATGGCATTATTAAAGATATAGAAAAGTGAGTTGTTTGAACTCAGGAGCTGCCAAGAGCATATTAGAAATACCTTGTAAAGACAATTAACCTAAATGGCTAAAAAGCTGTTATATGTAGATGGATGCCTCCCTGTTGTAAGAGGCAAATCACTGGTGACTGCCATGTTCAGCCTTGTCCTTTATACCGTCCTTGAGCAGACACAGTCACACAAAACTCATTTGATGCACAATGTGTATGCCCACAATTTAGATGCTACAATTCTTTCCTCTTTCCGAAGACAAGCACAGGGGAGAAAAAAAAAAAAACCTTTTTGAATATTATTGTGTTTAATTGCTTATATTACATATAATCATATTTAGCAATCTTTTGAGATGGAAAGTACAGTGAATTTTATCTTTCTGATGAAATATAATTGCTTTTCCATTCCACTAGCTACGCTATATCATCCTTTTGCCCTCTATCCACCTATCAAGGAAGACCCATCAAAACACATTTATAATGCAATAAGGTCTGTTCTGTAAGATCTGAAGAATTATTTTTTAAAAGCGTCCCTTTAATTGTACTGCTTTTGTGGCAGCTTTCTGCGGTAATCACTACTAGTTAACGTAAAACACACATTCCTTTTGGTCAGCTCTACTCCACATAGTTCAGGCTATGCCACAAAGTAGAAAGCAATTAGTTTTCATTCCAGATTTGCATCTTCCCCAGGGCTGCATGTCATATGCATAAAAGCATCCTCCTCTGCCTCTTTTTCCCTCTTCTCTCTTTTTATAGCAAAAGCCAAGATACTGTTTAGCATGACTCAATAAAGAAATACCATCTTCTGCAACGCTGCTAAAAATTGCACTAATCAGCACTGGCTCCAAAGAAGTGATTTGCTACTGACCTGAGACTAATAATGCAATTCCTGTAACATATAAACATAGATAATCATTGCAGACATTAAATCTAAGCACATACTACTGATATAAATTTAATGAGATGAAACACAAGCAGAAGATGCACACACAAATAAAACAAAGCAGTTTTACAGACAAGTAAATGCTCACTAATACATGTAATTCCTGTGTTTATTTACATTGAAGCATCCTGGGCTGGTTATATACCATTATGCACAATACAGCCACCATGAACTGATGCATAAATGAATGCATAATCACTAAAATACTTCCTTATCATTTGATAAGGAATCTTCTTTCTTAGAATAGCCA
This sequence comes from Phoebastria nigripes, assembly GCA_035582835.1. Lineage (NCBI taxonomy): Eukaryota > Metazoa > Chordata > Aves > Procellariiformes > Diomedeidae > Phoebastria > Phoebastria nigripes. Next base: position 1,668,189 of record JAYKAV010000811.1, on the reverse strand, counting down.
TTTTAGGTAAAAACAATACATTTATTATATTTGCAAGGCAAATATGTTACTTTATCTATTCTTCATACACCTATCCAACTGAAGACAAGATTTCTATTTAAAGAAGATAAAACAGAAAATCAAGGCAAAATAGTAACCTAATTTGTTGCAGTACCTAGATGCCCCACTTTCTCTGTCTGCACTCTCCCACCAGAAAAGGACTCTGTTGTACTAACAGCTGCAGCAACAAAACAGAGGGGGAGGGGGGGAAACAACAACGTTCCCACTCAAAAGGCTTGATAAACCTGCTGGAGCATTGGATATAATAATGAAATAATGAACTGTTAAACTCTTTTTGGATTCCGGTACCTGTTTTAAGCACCTGCATTTAATTGCAGCTGTGCTTGCCATGTTTTGCATGCCTCAGAGTAAAATTATCAGGAATGCCTAAATGATGTGAGCGCCTCAAAAACCTGAACAAGGCACTTAGGTTATTGTGTTCTCTTGAACATTTTCAGTTGTGTTAAGATTCTCGTAACTTCTCCCCTTCCTTCCTATCATATCACATCTGCTGGATTTGTAAGCCAATCTTTATTCAATTGCTAGTCTCAGCCAGACCTCTGAATAAATAAAAGACAGTGTTCCTTGCTGCTAGTTAAGGGATGTAGAAGTTGGGTCACATCTATACAACTGAGATTTTATTCCCTTTGCTTCATATTTTTCTTTACTACACTGTCAAATACTTAAAAGTTATGGAGGCAAAAACAGCACAGATTTCAAGCAGAAGCATGGTTATTTTTTCCTCTGTGGTTATTATTCAAATGTCTCATGTCATCCTAGTGCGGTCCCATTAGCTGAAATCCTCTTTGCTCGCTTCATAGCGATGGCCATGTCAACTACTATGGAGAAGTCCAACAGCATGAATATGGATGTGAAGACTTTATCCAAAGCCCAAATGAGATTTACTTTTAGCTTGTCTGGGCTCTCTCTTGGCCCAATGCCAGGTGAGGATAGATCCAGGATAACAGCATTATTTAGATGTAGTTAGAAGTTAAATGGGCTGAGTTTAGCCCACTATGCAATAGGATATTAGCTGCTGGGCAGCAAATGGAAAAAAGTAAATTATGCTAATTGCTAGTTTCTTAATCAGCAGTAGGATATATTGGGTTAAGCTGGATATACTTCCCATCTCAAAGGATCTGCTTTCAGCCTCAGAAAAGATGACATGTTTTCAGATTTCTCTATCTAGAAATAGGGTCAGGGAGAAGAATCATAGAAGGCAGTCTTCTTGCAGCAGCTACTCATGTGGAAGTAGCAAGTGCAAAGAAGAAAAGAGGTCATGACCAACTTATCAGAACTTGTTTTAACAGCAGCTACAACACAGGAGAGAGGATTTTTTCCTCTTCTTTTACAGCGACAAAAATGATGTAGTCTGGAGTCTGCATCTTTTACATACAAATGTATGCCAACCATAGTTCAAAACATCACCTTTTTTTTTTTTTTTATATTGCAAGTCAGCATTATCAATAATAAACTAACTCACTCTCTCAGAAACACCGACCTAATGTTCAGTGATTCTTCTGTTTCTCAGACCTACCCACAATTTTCAGTTGTATTTAACAAACACTCTCTACAAGCACAATCCAAGGATTAATCAAGGCAGCAGGGAGGATGTTCCAGGACAGAGATACTCTGAACTCAGATTAATTCCATAAAACTTTTGGCACCTAACTGCAGTTGCCTTAACTAGAGACGACATCACCATCAACTTCCGTAATAGTCAATGCAAAGAGATGGGCACCTCCACAGGATAAGCAAGATCTTAGGTAGACTGACTGTCACTGAAGATGGGCTGAAAATTGTTGAGACTTAGGAGAGTCCGATTAGGACTATCTGAAGAGAGAGGATAGTAAACTAGATGCACTGTTAGTTTGACTGAGTGTGATCATTCCTACGTAGCCAAACTCATCGCTAACGTTCCAAATAAGTTTGCCAATACTAGTAATATTGTTGCTCTACCTGCAGTGAAGGTAGCCTGACTGAACCAAATCTAGTGTTAAAAAATAGTATGGCCCTTTTGTCATCCATTGTCAGGAAAAAATCAGCTTAGAATACCATACAATTTTCTGTTGCATGCCCAAAGATTAAATTGGATTCCTTGTGGTCCTTCAGAGTTGTCTTCTACATGATCTATTATCCTCCAGAAAAGAAAAGAAGAAGATTGTGTTTGGTTTGTTTGGTTTTTTTAAACTGAAACTTGTAAATAACTGTCCTTGAAGACAACTGACAAATCCTTCTTGGCCAAAATGTATCAATTCAAATGTAGGGTTTAGCCTGAAGAGTTCCCAAATCATCTATATCTTCAGGGATTAACTTCAGCAGAAAATCCAGAATGGATGACCCAGTACTTCTTATCTCCAAAGATTTAGGTTGATCTACACAATTTTGTTGTCATGAGTGACTTTTTTATCAAGGCAACTGTAATTGATGTGATTGAAAAACACAGATTTGTATAACCCAGAAATGTTCTCCTGCATGCAAATGAACAGTTACCCGAATGGAAATGAAGAGACCTTTTGCACTGCCTATATAGTCACAGCATAAGACAAGAAAAACTCTCCATCTCATAATTAGACAAAGACATTCTGATTATCTTTGCTCCCACTCTTTATCTGTCTCAGGTCATCAATAAGCCATGGTGACCAGGGAGGGCAATGCCAGAGAAAATAGTTAGGAGCCACTCCATTCACAAAGAAGATAAAAAATAATTATGTCCTCCAAGCCAATGATGATATGATCTGCTATCTGAAAGTTCAGGTAGTCTAATTAATTCACACAGGGATTAAGAAAAGCAGTAAACAGTGCAGAAACGGTGCGGGGGGGGAAGGAAAGGCAGAAAAGAAATAAGTGAGATAATGAAACTGATAATGTGTTCTGAGAAATAACAGGGCAAAAAAACAGATTTCAGATACCAAGTTTGAAGTTACTTGTGCATTACTTCTACCCAGGGAATGAAATACTGCACTGTAAAGAGAATTTTCATATCAAAGACTCACACCAAATATATTGGGAAAGTGATCATGACAGTGGACTAGATAATGCGGGATTTGTATAGTTTAAAAGTCTAGACAGCACAAGCACACAAGATATACATTCAGGAATTTGAAATGTGCTGCCAAAGAATCAAAGGTAAATATGAATTATAAATAGTAGTTCAACTGGTCTTCCTACCTCTCAGAGATCTAAGAATTAGACTTGTACAAATTGCTTGCCTGATGTAACCTGGAAGCTTTAAACATCATCGCTTCCATGACCTTGTTGTTCTAGACTAGTCAAGATATTTGACAATAAAAAGAAGCTAAAAGTTAGAAATAACTGATATGACTTTAACAGTGTGCTTTATATTGAAATTACAGAACATAACTTTTGGAAAGGAAAAAGGACAAGTATTACTATAGAGTAGTAAGTAAATGTGAATACAGCATTACCAGTTTATACCTGTTTTGTCAGTGCTTCTACATGAAAGGATTTTATTGTTAGAAAAGAGCGTTATTATTTTCATTGTCAATTTTCTCATAATGCCACTGAAAYTGATAGACCCGTATGCAGCCATAGAGAACACCAAGGGAGGATACAATGATCTCCATCAGAGCCTTGAAGGATATTAGCTAACCTTTAACTATTGTCTACTTTAGGAATTTGGGAGTCTTTTTGGTAGTGGTAGCAATGATATTTGAAATAGAAAGGCTGTCAGGATTGCATTCCTGTTTTGGTAGGGAAACTTTTCCAAAGCAGATTTTTTTTTCTAAAGGCATAGTATTTACCCGTTTATTTATGTATTTACTAGATAACTAGTATCACATTAAATTTCACCTTTCAAACTCCATCTCCTTGATCCAAATGTCCCCCGTGTTCAGTATTTTGAGAAAATGGCAGAAATTACTAGATATAAAGTTTTACTGGCGCAATAATGAAATTTTTGAATCACTTGTATTTCACTATACTGCTCTAAAGTGAAAACAAACACAATGATGAAAAATATCCAGCAGATGCTCATCATACCCTTCCTTGCCAAGACAACACCATCTCCTTTTATTAAAGAATGGATTTTTTTGTGGTGAACACAATAAAGAAAATTCTTATCATTTAAACATTATGCCGCAAGCTACTTGGATCAGTCTTTCATTTATTACAAGTCTGTACCAGGATTAGTACAATAGGCTCCTCTTCTTGGCACAATCTCAGTGTAGGTACTAAACATAATAATAATCTCCTGATCTGTATTTGGTCTTATAAGCACCCTTCCTTATACCTGCAAATTCTGCCTACCTTTTCTTTAACTAGCATTGTTATAACATATGTATGTGTATGCACGTGTGGAGAAAGAAAAATAGTGTCTGTGGGCTCCATTGACATACACACTGCAAATAAATGCATGATATGATAGTCAATAATTCAAATAAATTACTGTATTTATAACTATTTCAATAGTCATATAATTTAAAAGACACATTATAGCTTATAGGTATACAAACAATAAATAGCCTCAGGTTAAGAATACTTGGCAACCTAAGTATAATAAGATGAGGACAACTAACACACCTGCCCAGTCATTAACAGGTTATACTTAACTTTATAGACTACAGAAGGAGTTTTGAGGAGGAGCTTCAACAAAGATTGGGCACAGTAAGAGAAAGTGCACTAATAACTGTAATAGCAATTGGGAAATCAAAACCGATACTGCCAGCAGAGCAAACACAAAATTCAACTTTGTGGTAAAATTTCTCTCTTGGAAGAGAAAGGAGAAGGCAAGTTGTAAAGCTTTTAAGAGAAAGACTAGAAGTTTGTATTTGAGAAGATGAGTAAATAGACTTCAAAAAGCAAGTGATGTAGGCAGAGTGATAAGCCAAGATGATATTAACACCAGTAATCAAGTGAAGCAAAGCTGCAAGTATTAAAGTCAGACAGGCAGATAAGATCATAACAGTCACGGTGTTGAGACGAGCAGGTCTTTAATCTGATTTACGGCTACACGGACAAACAGGAACTGTCAGACCTCAGAGCTGCATAAAGCAAGAAAAGCACATCAGGAAAGAAAAGAAAAGAAAACCCAGGAATTGTTTCTGACATGATCATATTCAGGTGACCACTGAAGACCAAGAAAATTTTCTGAGATAGGTAGAGTTTAACCAGAGTGGGGGAAGACCACTAAAATACAAAGTTGTGATGCCTTCATAAAGATTATGCTTATGGCTACATTATCTGAAGTAAGGTGTGGAGGAGGATGCAAAGGCTGAGGATGGATTCCTGAGAGATCTAAGCACAAACCTACATACAGAAAGAGGAGGAGGGGGAGAGGAAGACCCACCCAATAAGAAACTGAGTCTGAAAAGAGAGAGAATCAACAAGGACAAAATGACAAATGTCTAAGAACAACAAAATTTAGTGAACACTATAACATAGCATTGCAGAGAGATGACAGATGGAGTGGAGGAGAATAAAGGACTGGCCTGGAATTCCTCCAGGAAGAAGTCAAGTGGAACATTAGTGAGATAAATTTCAGTGCAAAAGACAGAAACCAGAAGCGAGCAGTTCTAGAAAGGTATTAGAAGACAAGAAGACAAGAAATGAAGACAATTGTACAAAGCATACTAAGGGGGTGGGGAGATGAAGGAGGTCTAGGGATAGGACATTTATCCAGTGAATAGAAACTTCTGAAGTTGAGGGTTGTTTCGTGTTGTTTTTTTTTTTTTTTAATATGAAGAGACTCGGACATATTTCTTGTGTATGGGAAGGAATTCAAGGAGAGAAACAGAAATGAAAAAAAAGAACTGCAGAAGGTCAGAAGGTGGATAGGGACAGGGATAGGGATAGGTTCGTTGGAACAGGTTCAAGGACTACAAAACAAAATCTTAATGTCTGTTTCAGTAAACGAGGAGGAATCTTGAATTTTGACCTTAGTTGGTTAGTTAGTTTTAAGAAGTTCACATGGAGAGAGGGGGGAATAGATAAACTGAATGGAGGGCTATATGATTAATAAAAAATACAAAACAGGCAAAACTGCAAGCAATGATACTCATAACAGATGACAAAAATCCCAGAGATTAAGAAATACAGAAAGTCAGCAGAATCGAAAGATTTTCACCAGAGATAGTCAGTAGTATCTCTGAAGCATGGCAGATGGCATTAGGAACTGAGAAAGTGGATACTGGGAGTCAGCCAGGACCATGAATTGTCAGAAGCGTTTGGAAATGTATGAGAAGAACAAAAAAATAGAGCCTAAAGGGAACTGATAAACTGACAGAGGAAAGGAAAGTACAGAGGATAAAGGAAATAAGAGCAGAAAAGAAGTCATCAAGATTGACAAAACAGAGGTTTTACAAAGTCCCATTCTTGGAGAGAGAGAGAGAGAATAAAAATGTTGAAAAAGTTCAAATAGTTATCACAGAAAAGGAACTCAGAGAACACAGTGCTTAGAGGAGATCAACTCAAGTATGTAGCTGATTTGGCACATGGGATACAATTCAAATGAGAAACAACAGCACCAGGGCAGCTACAGAGTTGGATGGTTATCCATATGGAAACTGAAGGGTGAGAAATTATGAATGAAGAAAGATGCAAGTCAAAGTAAGACAGAGAGATGGGAATAGGTAGAGTTGTATGCATGCAAACCATAAAAACATTAGGAAGGCAGGCAGAAGGAAATGCTATTATTTAAAAAAAAAAAAAAAAGATAAAGTGCTAGGAACAGGCGGAGCTTAAGAGCAAGAGCACAGAAGTACCAACTTCTTTGACCCAAATTCAGAGTGGATACTGTTTGAGGTAGCAGTCTCCACAGAAAGAACCATAGATGAGGCAGTGTTAATAAACAAGGGAACAAAGTTCTGTGGGCTGGAGGGAACAGCAGGAGGTAAAAAGACAACCTCCAGGTTCTTTGAGACAGTAACATTCCAGAAACATCAAGAAAATAAAAGGAAGACCAGATAATGGAGGAGATGAGGAGTTTTGCACCTGAAGGAAAAAAGGAAGTGACAGGAATGGCACAGAAAGGAGGCTGAACCAGAGGCAGATGTAATTTAAGGGAAGAAGGAAAGGACAGAGAATATCAAAAGAAGTGTAATCCGGACATGGGTTGATATAAGAGCATGAAAAGCATCAGAAAGCACAGAGATAAACAAGCACCAATAAAGTAATCAAAAATAACAAAAGAAAGGAAATGATACCATCCTGATTGTTGCTCTTTCATATATCCTGAAACTTCTGTTACCCGAAGCTGTTACATATATTTTCTCTGACACACATTAATTGTTTTAACAAATTACATGGTGATTTAAAATGCTAGTTGATAAGGATGATTTGCTATGACATAGTTATACTAGGAAAAGATTTAATCCACTGAAGCTTATATTGCATGCCAAGTCCATATAAGCAGTATTGGTCGAGGCATTTTGTACTTGTACACTCTGTAACTATATTAGAAGTTCATGCCAACATACGCTAATAAATCTTTTGTAATGTAGAACTGGACTAATCTGAGCCCTATTCTCCCAGGAATTTTAATCGTATTTATGGATCATTTGCCAGAATAGCATACTGATTGCTTAATTCTTCTCAAGATATAGTACACAAGAGAGTAAATAACAGCACTGGTTAAGTGTTCTTCTGCATCCTTGGACCTACAGATGTCTGGGTTCTTGGGGAGGGGGTGTTTGGGTTCTTTTTTAAGGAGCTTGTTTTGTTATTTTAAGCCTACTTATTCTTTTCCAAGCCCAACATCACAGCTAATATGTCTGATACTTAACTTTACCAACGATTGTTTTCAAGTAGAAGATTTCTGAAGGTAAAGGACTGTAAACAGAATGAGGCCAGCTAATGTATTTTAAACTGTATCTATCCCAGGAAGTTACACAGGGCTTTTGGTCCCCAAATAAGGGTGCAGTCAGGTCTGTTATATATGGGAACCACAGATTTCAGCTAACACATTAAAGCTCGAGGAGCTGATCTCCCCGAGAAGGGGTGGGGACTTGGGGGGTGGGGAGAAAGAAAAAAAAAAAGTGAATTGAAATTCACTCCTTCCCTGTCACTCTGATATGCTATTAAAGTCACAAATATGCACTCTTAAAAAACAAAGGGGCACCAACACTTAGAAAAGGATTAAGAGTTATGTGTAATAATTTTATTTTCTTTGAAACATTTATGCTCTAGTATAATTTCATCTCCTAATGTAAACATGGCAGAATTCAAAACTTGAGAAAGCAGGTTTGTAATCCATCAGGATCACAAATCCATTTGCAAGTGGTGGAATTCTCAGTAGACTGGGTCATGACAAAGATGTTACTCCCCAAAAGGTATGTGAAATCCTACATTAACTTGCACCTTGCACAACTCCTATGTAGTCAATGGGAACACAGCAAGATGGGAGCTAGATAAGATTCCAGATAATTTTTATTTTAAACTATAGCATTGCCATGGACTGCAACAGAACACTTCAAAAACTGCATATCATTAAGAGCTTTCCTCTGCTTAGAAAAAGAATGAGCATATTTTAAACTGGGACAGAGCGTAGAAAAAGTCAATGAGAGACTAGAAGCAATAATAGGAAGTCAGAAGAACAGAACTGAAATCTCCCTTGAACCTTTGTCTATCCTTCAAACAAAAAAGGCCCAAAGCTTTTATAAGGCCACTAAAGACTGAAACTGCGTCTCCCTGTACAACTTACTTTTAAACTGAAGACTTTTTCATAGAGTGAAAAAAGAAGAGAGAACCAGAAAAAGCCAATGTCCCCACTTATCCTTTCAGCAGCAGATCTGACTTGCACAGGGCAGTCAGGAAGCCTGCCCATTCACCTCACAATCACTGGAACAGCCAGTTTAGCTTAACTAGCACTCTGTCTATGCCCGTTTATTATTCATCTGCTAAAACAATAATAAGGGGGTGTGGAATTAGCAAGTGACATATTTCATTAGTAAATAAAAGACCAGAAATGTCTCCTTTTCAATGGCATAAAGATCAAGTCAATAAATCCTGTACATAGTTCCATTAATAGATACTACTATTATTCCCTTGAAAATTTTATTCATGATTATTCTCATTCTTGTTCATTTTTCGTCACCCTGAATCACAAAAGTAACACTCATGCCAAAGAATGATAAAAGATTAGCAAAGGTGTGATGACTTTTTTAATCTGTCGATGAAAAAATGGAAACTCTATGTGACATTATTATCTTGTATTTGTCTGTCTTGTGTTTTAAACACTTTCTGAAAGTTCCTGCTTCCTCAGTTTTCTTGTTACTGTTATGCTACATTACATTTCTGTGGAGATCCAGCCAGCCTAGAAGTAAAGAGGTATTAAATTTGCATATCCTTCCAAAAGAATTACTCTCAAGATATTTTAGTCAACAAAACCTAGTTTATAATCCCAGGTTCTACAGGTGAGACACTGAATGTGGTGTGTGACATCCTTACTTGAAATCACTTCTGGTACCTTTGAACTGGATTACTTGAACTCACCTCTAGTACCTTTGAACTGGAAGACCACACATATGATGTCAACTCCTAAAAAGATTTCCAAACAGTGTTTGTAAACAATCAACCAGTAAGCTGGTTGCTGGTAATGGGCAGATTTAGAGAAACTATTATAAAGAATAAAATTACAGGGCACATGAGTAAGTATGATATACTGGAAAACAATTGATCCTGTGGATCACAAACCTACTGTAATTCCTTGAAGGAGTAAAGAAGCCTGTGAATAAAATAAATTGGTTAATAAAGTCTACTTTGACTGCCAAAAGGTTTTGAGCATGAGTCTTCACCAAAGGCAACTGAAAGAACCTAAGCAGCAATGGGGTAAGAGGAAAGGTCTTTGCTGGACTAAGAAATGATAAAATGTAGAAAACAGAAGCCCTATAGGGAAATTGCAATTTCTTTTGGCAGAGGGAGGTCACCAGTGCAGAAGTCATCACTGGAATTCTGGTGAGATCTGCACTGGTACAAATGTATAGATGATTTTGGACATGCAGCAAGGTGACAAAGTTTGCTAATGACAGATAATTTCCTGATCAGATTCATAAAGATAAAGCCTGAATACGAAGAGCTGCAGAAGGCCCTTAGCACACTAAGTGTGTTAAGGATGATAAAATGTTGGATGCAATTCAGTGGGAAAGTTGCAAACTGATGCACAAGAGGGAAAAACCATCCTAGTTTCACATATATAGTGAAACTTTCCGAGCACCACCACTTAGCAGTGGGGTCTTGGAGTTTTCGTTAAAAATTCCATGAAAATGTTGTATCAAAGTTCAGTAGCTGTCGCGAAAAAAGCAAACAGAACACTACGAATTCGAAAATGCATAGAGACCAAAACAAGAATATCCTTATGCCCACTGTATACATCTTAAGTTTACCTGCAGCTTGAATATCAAGTGTAATTGGTTCCTACTTGCCAAAAAGGATATAGCTGAAATGGAAAAGATTCAGAGGTAGAGAACAAGAATATCCACTGTATGAGGTAGATATGTTATAAATCTATAAAAACATGATAGGTATTCAGAGGCTGAATAGGGAAATTACCGTTCACTGTCTTTCCCAACATAGTACTGAGGATGGTGGTATTAAATGAAGACAGCTGGAGCCAGGTTCAAAACAAACAAAAAGACATAGTTCTTCACACAGCATATTGGAAAGCTATGGAACTCCGGTGGATACTAAAAGTTTATTTGAGTTCAAGAAATGTGTGGACATGTTAAGGGAAGATAAATCTATCAAAGGTACCAAATCCAAAACCACTGTTTCTGGAACAGAAAGTCCTGGAGCCATGAACTGTGAGGTTCTCGGAGAGTACTCAGGGGATCTATCATTGTGCACCTGTCCCACTATCACACATTTCCCTAGGCTTTTGACCAGTATCAGAGACAAGAGACTGAGCTATTATCTTCAGTCTGACCTAGCACAACCGTTTTTATATTCCTATGTTCCAGGCATGGCAACTGAGGTATCTGAAGGAGATCTGCAGTCCTGTGCTGAGACTGATCATGAGGTCCTCTGACAAGAGACTAGGAAGTTATAATACACATAAGTTCAAAGTGAGCAGAATTGCACTAGGAACCTGATGAAGCAAAGAAAACCCTGCCTTCATTAACGCAGACAATCTCCCAAAGTGAGGGTTACCGAGCATGGGGTGCTTGTAACTCCCTGCTCTTTTCTGAGAAGAGCAGTGTTGTTCCATAATTGTCTGCTATGTCAGCACACATCACTATGCCTATCCCAAATAGGTAAACTGTAAACCAAGAGAGAAAGATATATGTGATGAACATGCTGGGAAGGCAGGAGCATCCCTTATGGGAACAGCATCAGCTCCAGGGCTTAACCAATTTACTTTATAGGATCCCTGCTGCCCAGCTCTGTATAGAAGCAGGTGCCAAAAGTGTCCAAAGCCAAAAAGCCTGAATCTTGTTTGCTATGACTGAATAAACAGCGTAAGAGATTCTTCAGTTCACCTGAAGAAATCTTACGCTGTGCATAGTGGAAGATAGAGGTGCTATTCTTTATGTTCCTATATTAAATTAGAGATCTACAGGTGTATACAGCGTAGCCAAGCAAAGACAGGAAAATTAAAAGGAAATTAAACTAGAAATTTATAACGACATTTTTATGGACATAAAGACAGGCCCATGAGGGAAATAAAGTCTAAGCGATTACCAGGGAAATTTGTTTATAGCTGATGATACAGACATTGCTAAAAATGTAAATTTAATCCCTGTCTCAGCAATTGCAAAGGATACTAAAAAGGAAACAATTTAACACTTCTTACCTGTTGAAGCAGGCAAGAAAAGGACCCAGAGCATGTCTCAGATCTGTGCTGAGGTTGCTGCTACTGTAGATGTTCAGGACACAAGGCAGTGCTAGTAACTACTTTTGACAGCACAGATTACACCTCTCACTAACATCCACAGCAAATATGCATCTTTACATTAGAAGTTAGATGGGTAAGAAATTTCAGCACATCTGCACCCTACAAATTAGAAAACCACTCAGGAAAGAGGAGGAGGAGAGCAGAAGGCAGACCGGGCAATAACCAAGCCCAGTGAGTCACTGCAAGAATCTCACTAGCAGCAATGAGGAATTCACTCATGACTACGCGCAGAAGGACTGGTGACAGTACACTAAGATCTAGCAGAGGGGACAAGTCTGGCAAAGGCAATGAGGCAACCAAGTTGAAAGAGGAACACAAGAAGAATGCCAAGACAGCTTTTCATTTTCGTATGTTTCACAAGTTAGGTAAACTTCACTGGCAATATCCAGCCACCTCCATTAAATCCTGTGCCCTGGTGATCTAAGAGGTCGTATTTTTGACATGTATTAGCACAACTACCACAACTGATATTCTAAAGATAAGATCCAGTCACAGTTACCAGACACCGAGCTTCATCCTTAGTAGCACTCACACAACTAGGCCTACACTTGCCATGTGGAATCTAAGCACCCAGGAATAATCTTCAGCAGAATATACAATGCCATAAGAAATCACTATATTACTATCATTGTTACAAAACTATCATTTTGTATTTTCCATATGTATTAGATTTTTCTAATAATCATTCAGTGTACTCCATTAAAAATGTTACATGGCAGTCAACATTGAGGTAACACCAACCAACCTCCACTTTCTTATATACTAAGAGTTGCCTAAATTTAAATTTTAAGTTGTGATATGCACAACCGCTGTTTAAGATACACATACATGCATGAAGTCTAAAATTTTATATTCACCAAAATTTATTCCCAGAACAGGACTAGATAAGTTAAACAAACAATGGGGAGGAGAAAAGGGGAAAGAGAAGTCTGATTTTTTTTTTTCCCCCAAGTTTAAAGTATTTCAGATAACCTTAGCAGGAAAATAGAAAATAAACACGTAAATACCTTTCAAAATTGAACTAAAGAGTGACATCAGCTGGTATAACTGACCTGCATGGCTAACTCTCAGACAGAAACCCCCTAAAGCATAGTTAACCCCCTCACCTAATAAGTTTGACATTAGGTCTCCACCATGCAAATTCCTATCTCCAAACAGACTCCACACCTGAATGGAATTGCTCAATTGCAGCTCCCCTTACTAATGCAAGGACAAGGTATTTCTCTGCTGTTCCTCTTGCATGATTCAGGCATAAACATGACACTGCTCTTCCTGGAAAATTTTCACCGCGGGATTGGGACATAAAACTGATATTGCTTTTGTTAGAGTAGTTTTAATTGCATTAAATGTGGATGCAAACCATATGGGTATGATTCCTTGCACGTATTTTAATGACTCTGTGTGCCTGCATAAAATCTTCAATAAAGAGAATTTAAACAAGTGAACTCATTATGTTATCAGGAGAGAAATGGATGAACCTTGAATAACTGAAGGCTCCTATATACATTTTTGTTTTATTTAAGCAGCCTGGGGGAAAAGGGGGAAGCTATTACAAAAACAAGCAAATTTTTACAATACCTCAACACTCCTTCATGTCACTTAATGCCTGTTTTACATTTTCATTCAATGCACCAAACTGAGTATTTTTTATCCGTTGATGGTTGCTACATCAGTTGAGAACATTTGAGAGCTCTATGCAAGCTCTGAGTTTCCACTAGAAATTAACAAATCATTTTTGGGGAGTTGACTAAAAACACAACTTCTGAAGCCCTGGAGTTCATGTTCCCCACAGTTTACCTTTTTTTTTTTTTTATTAGTGATATCATACTAGATTATATCTTTTTATTCAGTTACTTTAAAATTTGCTTAGCTCAAAATACTAAGCTTAACCTTTCTCTTTAGGAATTATTCTCTGCTTATATCAATTGGCATTGGGGGACATAGATTCCATATAAGACATTCCAAAACAACAGGAAGTTTTATCATTAAAACAACTGCTATGACTTAAGCAAAGCTATTTTCAAAGCTCTTCTTCTCCATAAGATTACCAAAAAACATTACTATTTCTAATTTTCAGTGCATTCAGTCCTCATTTTTCAATGATTCCTGTCCAAAGTTTCCCATATTTGACTGACTAGTTAACAGAGAATCTGAATTTCCTTCCCAGACAATATGATTCTGCCCCTCTATTCAGCCCTGTTGAGACATAACCGGAGTGCTCTGTCCAATTCTGGGCTCCCTTCTTACAAGAGAGACATGGACGTACTGGAGTAAGCCCAGTAAAGGACCACAAAGGTCACAGAAGGAGAGGCTGAGGGCGCTGGCACTGTTTCAGCCTGGAGAAGAGAAGGCTCAGAGGGGTCTTATCAGAGCGTACAAACACCTGATTGGGGGGAAGTAGCGAAGGCTTAGCCAGACTCTTCTCAGTGGTGCCCAGTGACAGGGCAAAAGGAAATGGGCACAAATTAAAATATGAGAAGTATCACTTAAACATAAGAAAAAACTTGATCCCCTTAATAAAATGGGAATAGCAGTATTTCCCCACCTTATCATCAGTCACATYGTGTAATCTCTTACTGGTATATACGTTTTTTAAATGATTCAGGAAAGTGATGCTCTCCCTTTTAGGGTCACACTGAAATCAGTATGGCACAATGGAAAGCATTATGTAGCTTACTCTGTAGTTTATATTGATTTTACTAATTAAGCAATCTATTGGAATTTACTGGAATTATGGATCGGTTTCTACTTATACTTAGCTTCCACTGAAAAAAATTATCATGAGACCAAAAACCCTGATCACAGTAGTGTAACAGCACTCATGTTAATGGTTTTTTATTAACAACTTCTATTGAAAATTTAAGTAAGGTAAAATAAATATGGTCTTGCAAAGAAACAAGAAACAATATGAACAAGTCATATTATTTATGAGGCTCATTACGAGAGAGAGAGGAAGGGAGAGAGAGAGAACGAACCACAGTTGGGACTGCTTCTTCGCTCCAAAATGCCATTCTAAGTAATGCATAACCATTCTCTTTTACTCCATTAATATGATCCCCTTTCCTACTACTCCCTCTTAGGTGGTCCCACCTCTACAGGAATTGGTTGGGACTAACTATGACTCTATTTTAAATTTTTTTAACAGATTACTGTGGCATTATTGTTGTGATTTATTCACATTTTCATATTGCATCCCTGCAAAACTCCTTCAAATAGTCTTTATTCAGAATGATCATGTGGTGATATTCTTGGAACACTAAATGGAATAGAGCATTCTTGGAACACTAGTCATTTAGCTATATATTTTGTGACCCTGCAGTTAGCTATTACATATTTATACTATGTTACTTTATGTTTTAGACCTTTCTGACATGCTTATACTAAGCCTTCCCTAATTCAGGTCACTAGGCTCAATGACTTGGTATATGAATTAAAGTACTAAACGAGGAGAATCTGACCAGAGAATAGGATCATCTCTTGGGTGGGAGACTAATGTAGGACAAAAGGACTTGAATTCCTTCAACCCACTCTGAAAGTACTTTTTGCTTCTAGTGTTGTTTTACCATTTATGAATGTTTGGCCACGATCTCCTATTTGTCCTAGTGTTGCCATTTCCTTAAAAACTGGCACTATAACATATGAAGAAAGTCAGTAGCATGGAATCAGAATGGCAATCAGTAACAAGTAACAGCACTACACAACTGAGTATGTGCAGTAGTGTGAACATTCATGTTTAGAATTGGTAAATGACACAAATATTGGACTTCTTGCCCAACTTGCTAGTTAACACTGTTCCTAAAACATCCATACAGAGCTTTGTTTCTTTATAAGATCTTTATCGTCAAGTTCTGCGAATAGGAATGTTTAAAGACAGGGAAGCACATACTCACAGATGTGTGTTCATTATGGACAGTCAAGGGGAAAGAATTCTTTAGTTAGAGATATCCTTCTTTACACAGCATTCTTCAAATACTGACAGTTGCAATCAACTTGGTTTGAAGGCGGATGGTATAGTTTTAAAGAAGGCATAAAAAAACCCTTCTTGTTAAGTTGATACCAACACACTGCCACTGGATTCAATTACTGCAAATTTGTGCAATATGTCCAAATATCAGCAAGTATATTTTAAACCTTTCTTTTTTGGGTGGCAGGGGGGAGGGTTAAACAAGCAAAACAGTTTGTAGTTTTAAGTTTTCAGATCACTTCAGTCCGATTCCCTGCTCTCATGTGCGTATCTACCTTGCTGCAATTCCTTCTCTTACAAAAGAACTTCACCTCCTTAATACATTCCTTTGGGGTATTATTCTCTAGTCCCTCCAAATGAAGAAGGACCCATAATGGGACTATGTCCTCTGAGTGAAAAAACATATTCAAACTCACTTGCAATAGTCAGTAATACCACTGTTTCAAAATTTAATGACTTAAACATACACTTCCTCAAGTAAGCATTCTTCACCAGTTTATTTTCCTCTATAGATACAGTTTCTATCCTAAACAGACCGCAATGGATGTCTATTGCACTATTTGGAGATTATCATCAGTGTTACATTTCAAAAACATCCACAGAACGCAGTTTGCAGAATTAATATAAATGATGAAACAGAGTCCAGGATAAGCACATGGCATACTGCTATAGCTTCCAGTTACACAAAATTCCATGGAGATCTAATTATTTAAAATGAGCAAAGGAGACTTCAGGAACAACTTCAAAATACAGGTAAGTCAAGATTTTAAATTATACTTGAATAAGGAAAACAAAGAAGCTGGGGGGAGGGTTGGTCCTATTAAAAAGTCCATAAATACCCTGCAAAGCACTGAAATACCATGAAACCAATACTTTCAGGAATTTCATTCCAATGCCAAGAAACAGAATGTACTCATTGTGAGTAATACATTAAAATACTGAAAATAAATTCTAACAGATTAAAAAGATCTTGTAGCAAGTGAAAGGTATAGTTAAATCATTCCAAACCTAATCAAGCTTAAGAGCAGGGCAGTCCTTCCCCATTATTAATAAGAATGTAAGCTGGATAAGTAGACTGGGAAACTATAAATTATGGCCAGTAAAAGTAATACAACATTTTTTACAAATATGTTTTTAATTAAAAATGAAAAGACAGCCATTTTTACTGAAGCAATTTGCTGCACATTCTTAAGTTTGGTCTTCTGTGGTCTCCCACACACATACGTTTCCAACAAAATGTTATTAAATGGGGGTGAAACCAGAATACAGTTCTAAATGCAAAATCAAATCCATGTTTTACATGTTTACATTTCTAGGTGGAAATACGAAAATATTTTCAAATCTTGATCACTTAATCCTGTGCTTTGGGGTCAGGAAATAACGCTCACCCCTGCCAATCTGCAGTCCAGTGATACGTGAAAATTGTTGTTTCACAAGGGTAAAGCTGGCGACAGAAAAATTGCACACTACTTTCAGGCTTCGGCTGAGCTTTTAAAACACATGGCCAAACACGTTGCCATGGAAATGTTCTGCAAATACATCTAGAATTTCTTAAGATGGAGCTGAATATAATTTTTAAAAATAAACTTCTCCTACAATTTCAAATATAATTGCTCTATGCTGTATTCAAGGGAACAATGGCTATTATCTAGCACTGATAACACCTAAAGTGATAACAGTATCTCCAATTCCATTTTGTGCTCCATACATGAAATTAGGCCACTATCTTCCTATGTAGAATAGCCATATACTTGTTTTCTTTTATGTACTCTGACTTTCCTATCCATCACCACAATACATTAGCAGATACAAAAGTATCAGCCTTGCAATAAAGTTGGCAACAGTTAAAAACAAAAAGGATGAGACATGCTTCAGTAAAATGAATTTGGTTTTAAATGACATTCTAAATATTTAAGTTATTAATCTTCTTTTACAACCCATTAGTATTAGTATGTGTCACTGAGTGTAATAATCAAAAAAGGGGAGAGTTACCTTGCCAAACTTTCACTGTTATGTTCAGTGAGCTATTTTTAAAACTGATTTGAAATGAAGCAAAAAAAAAAAAAAAAAAATCTACTACTGCAAAATGAAGCAAGATCTGTGCCTGCAGAATAGCTCAGTCCTGTTACACAATGTGATACATTGTTTTAAATAACCTGCCACTGTAGGTAAACAGTTGCCTTATACTGCATTTCATAGGACAAACACACACATTCACACAATAGCTTTGTGTGCCATGTAAAGATAAAGCAAAATAAAAATGCAATACAATCCTGTCATTTTACTTTACAGCAAAGGTATAACCTTTTACCATGAATTAGTTAAAAGAAATCATATTCACAATAAAAACAGGTTGAAAATATATATGGAATAACCTTGCATTGTTCAAATAGCAATTAACAACACATTAGATTTCCAAAATATACATTGCTCTGCTTACGTAAACAGTCTACCCTATAAATCCTGTAGCAAATCCAACATGAAGCAATTACACAGACAAAGAGATTGTAAATGACCTAAAACTGTAAAACAAACCCTTGTGTAAGAAATATTAGTATAAACTATGAGGTCATACCTGATGACTTAGAGACTGTAATGTCTCACCGGTTCCAAGCTGCATGACCTTTCTATTTCCAGAGACCCCCAAAAATTGCATTTCCTGTCTTACAAAAGTACATCACAGACCCATCTATCTTTCAAAATCTTCTGGGCTACTGAATAAAGCATTAACAGCCATTCTGTCCATCAGTAAGTGCTGGAGTCATTACCCTCAAGATATCAGATCTTAAATATAGTTTCCTCCGTGCAATTACAGACATCCAGTAGTCAAGGAGGCTGACACAGCTATATCACTGATGCTGCTAATGCCATCTGAAAACAGTAAGCTTACTGCTTAAAGCAATCCTGCATCATCCAAACAGAACAAGCCACATCCTTCAACTCCTCACTTGCGTTTTTTATAAAACCTAGTGCTGCCATTATAGATTTTGTTTTCATCTGTGGTCAGCTAAAGAAGAAATTAGATATTATGCAACCTGCCTTGCATTAACAAAAGGAAAAACGGCAGATGAAGTGACATATCGAGGTTATCAAATTTTGCTTGCATGACCGCTCCTCAACAAGCACTATCACCATTCAGAAGAAGCATCACAATCTGATCCAAAGGAAAATTACCAGAAAGAAATTACAAACAATTCATAGGCAGCAAGGCATTTAAATACCCCTGTGGTACTGAAACAGCTATTTTATGCAGCCTTATGAATCCTAGTCACTATTAAATTAAAAACATTGCTTGCCTAAGTATTTTTAGTGTTTATTTTCAATAAATTGCGTGATCACTGCATTGTTTCCATTACTCCCTGCTAGCAGCCAGAAAACAGCATGCCTTGAAAATGTGCCAGTATTATGACAGCAAAAATGTGTTTTGGTATCAAACAAAACAATCATGCATGGGTTTTTTCTGATACGAGAAACCTTTCAAGCTAACAAATGTACAGTATCCTCCTTAGTAATTTTTAAATTAAGACTACAAAGTAATAACCAGACTTTTTATTAAAACACATACTTGATGCAAGTTAAATTGATTATTATAAATCATTATTTGTATTTATTGTTGCTGTCATTATGGCAACAAACTTATGCAAACAAAAAAAATCACTTCACAGAACTAAGACGAAACAGTGCCACCAACAAACTGGAAAAAGTTATCATTTAATAATTCCTCTGAATTCTAGACCCACAGAAAAACTACTCATGTTCACACAGTGAGAAAGTCCTATTGAGGCACTCAGTCCATATCCTTAAACACACAGGAACATCCCCTCAACACATATTGAAATATATTGCCACTGGTCGAGTTTTACAGACAAATAAAACCTGGAGGAAAAAACCTTCCCTAATTTAACTACAGCTTGCATGTTATTCAAATTAATTTGGATGTCCTTCTTTACTTTGAAATATAAGCAGAAGCTAAAACTAGAAGTAAATGGTTCTAAATTAATTCACCCAGATCCTATTCGGCTGGTCACAAGTGGTGTTCCCCAGGGCTCAGTATTGGGGCCAGTTCTGTTTAATATCTTTATCAATGATCTGGATGAGGGGATTGAGTGCACCCTCAGTAAGTTTGCAGATGACACCAAGTTGGGCGGGAGTATTGATCTGCTTGAGGGTAGGAAGGCTCTGCAGAGGGATCTGGACAGGCTGGATCTATGGGCCAAGGCCAACTGTATGAGGCTCAACAAGGCCAAGTGTTGGGTCCTGCACTTGGGTCACAACAACCCCATGCAACGCTACAGGCTGGGGGAAGAGTGGCTGGAAAGCTGCCTGGCGGAAAAGGACCTGGGGGTGTTGGTTGACAGCTAGCTGAACGTGAGCCAGAAGTGTGCCCCGGTGGCCAAGAAGGCCAATAGCATCCTGCCTTCTATCAGAAATAGTGTGGCCAGCAGGACTAGGGAAGTGATCGTCCCCCTGTATTCGGCACTGGCGAGGCCACACCTCGAATACTGTGTTCAGTTTTGGGCCCCTCACTACAAGAAAGACATTGAGGTGCTAGAGCATGTCCAAAGAAGAGCAACGAAGCTGGTGAAGGGTCTAGAGCACAAGTCTTATGAGGAGCTGCTGAGGGAACTGGGGTTATTTAGCCTGGAGAAAARGAGGCTGAGGGGAGACCTTATCGCTCTCTACAACTACCTGAAAGGAGGTTGTAGCGAGGTGGGTGTCGGTCTCTTCTCCCAAGTAACAAGCGATAGGACAAGAGGAAACAGCTTCAAGTTGCACCAGGGGAGGTTTAGATTGGACCTTAGGAAAAATTTCTTCACCAAAAGGGTTGTCAAGCATTGGAACAGGCTGTCCACGGAAGTGGTTGAGTCACCATCCCTGGAGGTATTTAAAAGACATGTAAACGCGGTGCTTAGGGACATGGTTTAGTGGTGGACTTGGCAGTGCTAGGTTAATGGTTGGACTTGATGATCTTAAAGGTCTTTTCCAACCTAAATGATTCTATGACTCTATTCTGTTAGTTTAACATTATTATTATACAGTTGTAGTAATTGCTCTTTTGAGTAACTTAAGTTTGGCTTATAATCATTCACATTATGGCGCTGATAATAGCAAACTGGTCTCATCCCACATATTTCCCTTTAAAGGGAGAAACTGTCTGCTATCAATTTTTAATTGATTCACTTTATACAGCGTGCAACTGCCTCAACATAAGGACGCTTCATCTACAGGGAAAGGGAACTCAGTTAGCCACACATTCATACAGGGTCTCTGGCGACGTGTTCGGTAGCCTAGCAGAGGCTAGTCAGCGAAGCCCTACAAGGCTTTAAAGTGCAGTAGGGAACTGGATCAGGCCAGACTGGACACTGCTTTTTATATTCTCCAAGAGTTAATCTTGAGGCCCAACAACCTGACACTGTCTTTTTACTGCTGATGATAGTGGCAGTCAGGGTGCCACTTTGAACATTGTGAATGTTCTTGAAAGCTTCCACTTTTACAGTTTTTCCAGAATAACTCATGAATTCACTTTCAACCAAGAAAATATTACTAAATCTATGTGCACAGGATATAAATACATACACACAAGGAGACAAAAGGCCCTTCAAAAAGTAGACAAGAGTGATTCAGCAGTAAAAGAAGGGGAAAATAGCTTTCCCCGCATCGGTATGAGATGGGAATATCTCCAAAGGTAGTATTTTTATTTCCAAAGCTAATTTTAAAAAAAATAATAATACCCATTACTAAATATTAAGTTATTTACTCCTATGCAAACACTGAGTTCTGCAATACTATATTCTGATCAGTAGCTACTTACAACTACGAAAGGGAGTACCTTGCATCTGGGAGTTGCTGGCAACCACTTCCAAGTCCCCACAAGCCACCCAGCTAGGATACGAAGGCCAGCAAGATGGTAAGAAGTGACCAAATAAAAAAATGTATGTTGGCGAGCCACCTTTCATAAATATTACGTAGGCTCTCTCTGTGCAAATCTTGTACTACATGATGATCTCCACTCAAAGAGTGAAAAACGCAAAGCTAGCAGCTATAACCACAGCTGTCAGAAACATCACTTAGAGTTTCTGCTCACAGAGAGTACATAATCTCTCCCCCAGCTGGACATTTGAAGAATTCAAGAGCTAGCAAAAGACAAGATAGAAGACTATTTTCCTGAATTAGGTTAAGATCTGAGTACAAATTATAAATGCACTCAGAAATATACAGTTATTTCTTCATGCATATTATCCCAGCTAGTGGAATCTTTTCCCAGAAGTTATTCCATGTTTTTCCTCATGGCAATACAATTACTACTTTGCAAAAGTGAAAATTTTAACATTTCATTAGCAATGTTAAAACAGAGAGAGGGTATAAATACAATACTATTTTATAAAGTATAGAGTTTATTCTGAGAAATGTTAAAGCAAAAATCTGGTAATCCATTCCCTTTAGAATATCAACAGGTATCACTTTATATCATACAAAAGCATTACTCACAAATATAGTTTGCTATTGTATCATTTTCCTTCACAGGAAAAAAGAAAGAATAAAAAAAGAAAAAAGCAAATTCAGATGTCGTGTGGATTATGCAAGGAGAAATAATGGTCACTTTGAATCTATCACAAATCAGCTTCATATCAAAAAGACCTGACCTAAGCAGTGAGTGAGCAAACAACAGAAGCTCTGTCACTCAACTTTTTAAATTAAATTTAAGTCATGTTTGCTAGTACTAATGATCATGATAGAGAACATTTGAGATCAGTGAAAGGTATTGCAGATTGTAAAAGTAAGGTGCGATGATGTAGTGCTGTACCAAAAGAACTGGAAGAACAATACTAACGCATATTCCCCAGCAACATTTTGGGGGATCAATTTTACTATATATTTTTATTAATGACCAGAGCATAAGTAGTATGAATGATACCAAAAATCACAGTTTGGGTTTGTTCAAAAAATTTCTGATATTGGAAAGCACTGCTAATACATGAGGAATGGAACATCACCAGGAAGACATGGATTACCTTTAGGACCACAAGAATAAAATTGGGGTAAAATTTAATAATGCAAAATGCAAAGATGTGAACTTATAGATATTAAGTTTCTGCTAAGAATTGAGAGCTCAGCAGTTGAAAATTTCAGTGGATGAAACTGTGGGGACAAAGCTGATCACAGGGTAATTATAAGCTACCAACACGATGTCCCTGTGGAAATGGAAATGAAATTTTAAAATTATCAGGGAAGATGTTTCTAGTACATAGACATGAACATTAATGCAATAACATGAAGCTCTATTAAAATCTTAGTGTTCTTGATTCTGATCATCTATGCCTAAAAAAGGAACTCAAACTGCAAGAGATAAAGGCTTCTACAATGCTCAGGGAAATTTTGAGAAGAAACTGAAAACGTTTGCTTTGTTTAGCTTAACAAACAAAAGACTGAGAGGGAGATCTGCGTAGGTGTCAAGATAGAAGTGCCAAGGAAAAAGAAAAAATATTCAAGTAAAAGAACAATTTTGGAACAAGCACAAATCCCTACAAAGTTGTCATTAATGTTTGGGGGGTTTTTTAACTGTCAGAGGTTGAAGGTCTGCAAGAGCAAGAAATCAAACTCAAAGACCAAAAGTGTGCCTTTCACTCCTACATTTCTACAAGAGACAATCATGAAAATGCAGACAAGTGAAGAAAAAAGCAAAAAATTAAAGTGCCAAGAGCAGGACCTAAGGAAAATCAGGAGATTGCCCTGAGGCTCAACACTGATTGGAAATAAGTTTAGAACCCTGAATCAAAAAAAAAAGTAAACAAACAAAAACGACTCAATAACAGTTGGTTTCTCCTGTACTGAAGACACCGAGCTTTCATCTCAATACGTAGAATGGTATTAACAATATAAATAGCTCAGCAATTTCTCTTAACCAGAATAAATCATCAGGTCTTAAGTTTCAGCTGACTGCTCAGATCAACACAGATTAAAAAATATCTTTGTACTTGAGCGGAATAAGCTCAAAAGTAATTAATGATAGCCCATTCCCCTTTAATCCTAATGACAGGACTGTTTCTATTACCTTTCTCTAATCTACATATATATCTCTTACTTAATTCTTCCATGAAATTATTGGGGTTTTTTTGTTATAAAGTGTAAATACCCTTCTCTAGGCAAAAAGGAAAACCATTTAGAACATATAAGTTTAAATTTATTAACTCAGTGAAAACTTGTTCTATTTTATGGACATACCTACTTCGTTCTCTCAAATGAGATACTGTTCAAAGACTCTCCTTTTGTGATTATTTCAACAGGCGTTACATAAGTCTAATCAGTTCACCTGTAGATAACCATGGTTAAAGGACTGTGGTTAAAGGAAACTAGAAACATTTATAAAACAAAATGGGAAACGAGCAGAGGCAGACCTGAACCACGGCTGCATAGTCAAAATTTGCAAATGAACTGCTTGGTTCCAATTCTGCCTAACAGTTAATGCAGCTGTATCAAAACTTGCCTTTCCAAATACCTCACTGTCAGTGTTGCTGTTATCCTGGGACTAAAACTGAAGTTTGTATCTCAGGCTGGTCCCTGACAATCCAGATCACTACACTACACGTTGCCGACAAATTAGAATAAATGTATAATAAATAGTTTTAAAACAATGAAAAGAAAGGAAGATTTCTATCCAGTATTTTACCTTCAAAAACAACTTTAAAATGTCTAGCATCCCATTTCCCAGAAGATAATGTAGGAGAAGGCAGAAATCTCCTTTCTCTCAGACTGCTGAGGAGCAATCCTATACTTCCAGTGTACATAAGAGATGATTGCTTATATTTGTTCTTGGAAAAAACACAGAAAATTAAAGAGTACAAAATCTCCTCAAATTTTGCAGTTGTACATTTATTTTCTTAGCAAAATTACATTTATGTAAATCATGTATTCTAGAAAATTATTTGTAAAATCAGATTGAAATGATAAATTTTAAATGTGTGTCTGGAAGGTGAATAGGTTATATTTAAAACGACCATGCCTTCCTTTTCTGACTTTAAAGAAAGCAAAGTTTTCCACCTTTTTAAGCATCTCAACAGTACTGTAACTTGTGCCATGGCCTGGGAAAACCTTTCTCCTTTTATTAACTGACTAAGGACATGGCTGACTAAGGGCTTAACTTGCAACCATTGGGGATGCTAGAATTGATTATAGGAAAACATTTTCCCCTCCTTAAAAAGGTGATAATGGAATTTGGACTCCATGTTGTACAGCACAACAGAAATTTTTTTCCTGATAAATGAAGAAATAACGATTTAATCAAAAATGTTGGAACTTGCAAAGCAAGTGCTACCATCCTTTCCACAGAAGGAACAGCAGGACAGGCGATGCTGCTCTGGGTATCTCCCAAATATTACACAATACTGAAGTTGCAGCCTAGTTATATTGCACACCTCATACCTTTCTTTCTTTTGATCTTTTCATCTCTCCCTTGTCCCTGAAGAGGAAGAAAAACTCCTCTTCCTTAAGAAAAATTTGTCAGTTCACTAATCCTAGCTTCTTATCTGCCTCAGAACAGATCTGAATTTTCTAAATATTTTGCATTAAAAAGTTCTCTTTCAAAGAAGAGAAATGTTAAATTTTGACATATAATTACCATTATCCTCTCTGCTAGCAGAAAATGATGGCAAAATGCCAACTTGCTTGTCTGCTACGAATAAGACATTTCCAAGCTTCCATCCCTCCCTTTAGAGAAAACAGAAGGGGAAGACCAGCCAGGAGAAAGCCTACCCTGTCAGCTGATCCTGTAAGAAATAAAATTAATATTCTCCTAGCAGAAATCATTTTTCTCCGAGCCTGAGGTAAATGATATGCCTTACCATATGTTATGATGGTCCTTTCAAGAATGACAAATTTGATGAATTTTTCCTGGATGGTCTTTCTCTCATCCAATCTCTTCTCATCACCTCCAGCTTCTGCTGCAGGCAAACTCTCAAGAGGCATAAATCAGCATAGCATCACCAAATTATGTAATTTCTACCCACTGGGGATTTAGCCCCTTCTACTTCAGACTTAGCACAAAAAAGTGCCTGTGCATTCTTCAATAACCTTTTCGATCTGTGTAGAGCTTTAGAGAACTACCCTGACACATTGCTGAGCTTTGACACTGATACACCCATTGTAAGCAGAGAACCCCATCATTTTCCTTAAAGGAGGAACTCTAAAAAGATATGTCCAATTACAGCATATTCAGAACTAACTCTAAATCAGACAAAACCCTGCTTCAGCTCAAACAAGGGGGAAAAAAGGCAAAAGACGGGTTCAGGCAAGTTTCTTCACTGTATATAAAAATATCAGCATACTGTTAACTTCGAATACAAACTCAGCTGTGCACTCCTCATTAGTTTACCTATACTTCTAAGCAATCAGAATGTCTGAATACCTTTGTGAATCCCCAGATACCAGCTTATTTGCACATCATTTGTGCATCACAGTCCTTTGAAAGTTTTACTTTTATCAATAAAATATAGACAGGCAAGATAGATAGATATAAATACAGATATTTTAAAAATCCATCTACCCACACGCACACTTAAAATTTTCTCGTTTGCTATAAAATAAACTGATTCTAAATGAGAATGATAATAAATAAAGATCAATTTTAGCCAATATTACTCAGTCAAAGCCCATCCAAAAAGAAAACTGCTGGACACATCAGTTACCCCAAAATTTTGGAGGCTGTTTTAAATGCTCATTTCAGTCATGTAAAACAAGTGGGTTTGTATGTTTAAATATCAGAGCACAAACCTAACACTGGTCCTATGCAAAATACCCTTTGGAGTCTTAAAAGATTGTAATGTGGGATGAGAATTTCGAAGGCTGGGAGGGAAAGCCACTGCTTTGACTGGAGGAAACGGGGGAAAAGAGCTATTACATGAGTATAACTTTAGGATTAGGTAAGCAGTCTTGACAAAAACCATATGATGGGAAGAAAGTAAGACAGTAAAAAGTGTTTTATAAATGCAATTTATCACATAAATATGTAATATATCAGACAGGTTAATACCTAATTTTATCACCCCTACAGCTACAAAAACAAGTAATAAATAAAATGATAGAGTACTTTATTCCAAAATGGATTCTGAAATGTGAGCTCTGAAACAAACACTTGCTTTCTTGCAAAGTTAACAAAATGGTGCACACAGAGAGCAAACAGGGTAAGGTTAACTGCACCAGCTCTGTCTTGCCATCCTTTCTCTGGGAGGGGACACAGCAAAGCTATTCAAGCAGCACACACTTCACTAAAAGCTAAACATCTTACTTATGACTGTGCAAGGCCAGGCATCCACAGCCTAAACAGGCACTGGGTTGGGGGCAGCCCCCCTCTGGTTGATGTAGGAAGAACACAGAAAAGGGAGAAGAAAGAAAAGTCCCCCCAAACTAGGAGCAGGCCTCAAAGCTGATGCTCTGGATTAAATTATAAAATTAGAGACACAAACTCTATAAACTAGACAAATCCATAGACATTTATGGGTAAAAATGGGGAAGAAGATATCATTTCCTAGAACAATTCAAATTGCTTTAAAAATCTAATTGCCCATATTTTTTTTTAAATATTTAAAACACAATTTTACACCAAATAATGGAAGGACATAGATAAAAATGTTAAGATCTCAAGAAAAAAAATAGCCAATGATTGCTTCAAAGATAGAAAACTGGGACAAAATACCCATTGGAACATACAGAGTCTCCCACAGGAGCTTCAGAAGTCAGACACTGCCTGCTTTTATATTTAAACTGCCTTTCAGCTAACTACTTCAGTACAAGACACTTGTGAAAGAGTAAAAGCGTAAAGGACAAAGAAAGATAAAAGAACACCAAAATGAAGAAAATGTAATACTTAGACACATTCCAGTCATGGGGACTTTCCTGGTTTGAAGGGGGTTTGGTGATTTTATATATGCTTGTCTTATAACGATAAGCAACAGAAAGAGAAAAAAAAAAAAAAAAATTAGTCAATTCTTGTGAATACTAGTTCTATTAAACACTGTTTCCCACTTTAAGTAAAGCAAATATTGCAAGCACCAGAGTGAAATTATAATACCTGGAGTGCAATAGCAGGTATTCTGGAATAGCCCCATTGTAAAGACTCTTTACCCTTAAATAAAAATATTAACTGTGGTGCTGTGTAACTGCTAACTTTTTTTTTTTGCCAAAGGTGCAAAGACTTTTATTTCCATGATTCATCATAGTCATTCTCTCTTAGGTATATATATACCATATACATACACATGAGGAAAGTGTATCATTTCTCATCCTAAACTATTGCACGAACTTGGACTGCCTGACAGATTTTTTGTGCATTACACACAAAATGTAGCTATTGTTTGACAGTCTAAAACCTAAATGATCAGATCTATCATGGTTAAATATACCCAGGATAATAAGCCTCCCCCTTTGCCCTGAAAGAGAAATTCAGCAGCAGCCAACTTCACCTTTTCTTTTTCCTCTTCCTCAGAGAAGGAGAAAAACATCGGTGGAACCACCTCCCCAGAAAGTGACAATGGCAGACACAAGATTCCTGAATTAGACAACTTCTTTCCTACTCTCATCTCGCTCCAGTGATCATCAGTGGGACCACCATACATCCACCACCAGCACAGCCCTGTTTCAGGCCTTCCTGCTCTCTTAAAGACTTACGGTTTTCTAAGTTGGTGAAAAAAAAAGCAGATAAGTTTGGAAGGAAATCCAAGGCTAAGTGAGAAAGAAAAGATGTCAGTCTGCTTCTGCAAGCAAGCAGTCATTACATGCCCCCGTAATCTCCCCTGCTCAAAACTCTTTTTTAAACTTCCTCTTAGGTTATAGCTATGCGCCAACTTCCATATAGATTTCAGAGAAAAGGGTAACTATAAGGCAAGGGCATTCTCACCACAAGTCTAGCAGCCTCATCGTACTCCTCAGAGGGTACATGGCTTCAGCCTGTGCTATCTCCAATGTTTCGAAAGACATTACCGTACGTACTTGGACTAAAACCTGATCACTGAGTTCTCAGACCAGACTCAGGAACTAAATGAAGGCCCGTAGCAACACTAATTTTGTATTGATAAAAAGATGTGACATCAATCCATTAGAAAAATATTCAGTGATAGGATTTCCATTCTTTCCCTCATTCTCCAACACCTTCTTTAAAATATACATCACTGAGGCATAAATGCTCTCATTATTCCAAAAAATGTTTCCAAATTTGATACAAAAATGTTATGCTATTTTCTCTTTGTTAAAAGAAATATTGACATTTAATACTGTGAAATTCACAAAAGTACATGGTTAAAAACTGACTTTGAACTATGTATGTCACCTGTAGCACAGTCTCACGTGGGTAACGGTGCTAGCTTTACTATCTGGGACTTTCAACACTCAACTGGATAAAATGCTGTAAATCTCCTGCACAAAGCAACCTTTTGTTACCAATGCACTAAAAAATTGTACTTAGTGTCACACTTTATGACTTGTTTAGCCATATCATGCCATACACTGAAGTCTCAAATATCAGGTAACTTAAATACCTTACATGAATATGGGACCACATCACTGTAACACCACCAACCCAGATAACTCTTAAATTATTTTGGTTCTTGGATTGGCTTAAGGTAAAAAGTCTTTTAGGTAAAAATAATCAATGCAGTTTACTATGAAAAAACTTTTAGGAAACTAATGCAAATTGTAGCTTCCTGCTGTTTGCAATTTTGTAATGAGATAATAACATCATGAAGACATTAGTCACAGCAGCATTGAATATTGTAATTATCAAGCTTGTTTTATATAAATTGTTTGAATTCTAACAGATTACCTCCAAGTTTTTGATTTATTTCTACATTTATTACGTAAAAACAAAAGGTAATAAAATGTTAAAGGACACATTCATTAATTTGAAGAGTTTTCAGATAAATTACTAAAAGTTAGGGTTTTCAGAAGTGAAGCAGAAGATATGAAAAAAACCACATGAAGATTTGAGTTAGTTTTAAATAACTGGAATTCTAACTTCATTAAGTACATGTACGGAATAATATTTTTGTTAGTTCCTCCCAAATCTATTTTTCAAGAAGTTCTTGACTGCCTTTCAAGATAATATATGACACCACAAATTCCACCTCAAATATAATCCAATAACCTGTGGTATTTCAATAGTCTGATTATTCTCAAATCCCTATATAGTACTTCTACATAATGATTCTTCATCAAGTCACCAACCCAATTTTTGTTTTTAAGGGTAAGTTCTACAGTTTAACATGCTCAGTGTTGTGTACAAACTCAAAGGAGAAAGTATGTAAAAGGAGAATCATTACAAGAATCATTCAAATATGGTACGTGACACACACTACTAGTAAAAGTTTTGAACATTTCAACTATCTACAGCATTTTCCAATTGCTGGCCAGAGACGAAGTAAATCTCAAATGCAGCCTCCTCCCTACCCTACAAAGAAAACAAACTTATTTTGAAAACAAATATATGGCAGCCAGCACCCACTGGGTAGCAAGGTGACGAGAAACCTCTATTATTTCATAAATTCTTCCTCATTATTGAAGTTCTTACTCACACAACTCATGCAAAAGCCAGTTTACCATAAATCATTTTAAATACCACGGCTGTAACATGAATCCCTATAAATAACTCATTCAAGAAAGTAATTAGCACAAAAGATTACAAAATTCACTCAAAGATAGCAGAAGTATTTAGAATAAACGCAATAGAAATAATTCATGCTAATGTAAAAGACAGTACTTTGCATTATGAGCCAAGAAAAGCAGTTCAGACCATATCATAAAAAGAAAATTCTCATAAATGTTTCATTTTTTTTAAATTACTTTCTTACTTCACTTAGCCTCCAGCAGTCGATAGACCATAGGCTTATATATAGTCTATTCTAACTCATCAGAAACCGCTCGTTCACTTGACAAGGAAGAGAGAAAGGTGGCTAGGGAAACCAAATCAGAGCTTGAATTTAAGGTAGTATTGTATCTGCGCCTGTTGCCTCTTTCTCACCTTGAAAAACAAAAAACATCTTTCACCATCAGGAGAAACAGAATTAGTCTGACTAGAAGAAATGAGTTCTCTATTCAAACATGCTCCATGGACTCACCTCATTACCTCTCCCAAGAATACAATGCCTAAAAGTGCATTTTAAGTAAAAATCTGAATCTCTCATTCCTAGCACCGTCATAATCTATTTCAAGAAAAATGCATTGCTTTCCCTTGCTCATGCTCTCAAGCGCCTCTACCAACTTGACATTCCTAAGTAAGCCTATTTTCTAGGTCAT
The DNA here is from genome assembly GCA_035582835.1 of Phoebastria nigripes. NCBI lineage: Eukaryota > Metazoa > Chordata > Aves > Procellariiformes > Diomedeidae > Phoebastria > Phoebastria nigripes. Next base: position 1,637,059 of record JAYKAV010000811.1, on the reverse strand, counting down.
CAGTATGACCCTTGTGCAAAGCCTTACAGCCACTGGTGTTTATAGCTAGATGGCATTATGCCCACATGGAAACTTATACTGTCTATCACTTTTGCTACCAGTAAGGTAAGCAAAGCCTTTGGGTCTTCTAAAAAGAAGTTCTAGACAACTTCAAGCTTTGTAGAGATATCTTCATGTGTCTTAATCATACAGGATATTTTGGAGCACTGGGCACTCCACCCAGATGGTGCATAAGGCAATGCCAAAGGCTGACCACCAGCCTCTCAGATGTTCAGGAATTCAAAAATTCTCATACGCTACCAAGCACAACAGGCCATTCTGGTCAGAGAAAACAGAAAACACATTGACACAACAAAAGAAAGGCCTACTTCCACTCAGCTCAACCTTTTTTGCAATTTCGTAGTTTTTCTTGTATGTAATTTCATTTCCCATAACCCAAGACATACTGCAGTTTGGGCAGCTATCAGAAGTATTAAAATAGCAGGTTCTTTTTAAAATTCATTTTTCAAGCAGCTTAAAAAATTAGTATTCAACAGTTATCTTCCTGATTTTAACAGCCCAAGTGCAGGGTCTTTTTAAAGAAATAAATTTATTGCATTTTATATGAATTATTATTATTATTATTATTAAGCACTTCTGGTTTGAACCAATGCTACCAGTGAAGCAATGAAAGGGGGTGAAACGCACAAAAAGCAGAAGACAGAGCCAAGGATTTCTTTTGCTTCCTCCCAGCAGGGGACCACGGACAGGCTCAGGGACACCTTGCGTCAGCAGGGTCCCAATTTCTGTTCTGGTTCATCCTTTCTTTTCCCCCCAGGCAGAGCCCTCCCAGGGTGCTCCTCATGCTCCTTTCCCAGCAGGCTGCTGCCTGACCCCCCACATTGAGGACCACCCCTCTACCCAGTCTGTCCATATACTAAATTAATAAATATAGACTGTATTAATTATTCATACAGTCCAGTCTGACACATTAGATTGAATGTCATGGTTACCCTGAAGGTAGAAAATGTTGAGTTTTACATAACATGTTCATTAAATGTAGCGAACTAATTAAAGTATGTTAATTAGGTAATAGACAAAAAGAACTTAGTATTTGGTAGAGACTGGTCACTGTTAATACCGTGTATTGTGTTAATACCTTGGCCGTATTTTTATGCTTAATGAGCAAAAGGAAAAGCTGATTATTCAGAAAGCAGAAAAAAAATCACATGTGTTACGTGTTGGAAAAATAGCCTCAGGTGACAGAGGAAATACATACCAAAGGAACTGGCACTCTAACAAAGAAAGTATCATTTCAAAGCCCATAAACAACGTGCTGTCACTGGGAATTTTACATATTCAGATTCTAGGAAGCAATACTTAGTTGTTGATGTTGTTAATAAAGTGGCAAAAATCTGATTTTACTTGCACAAGTTATCTGTTCCCCCTGTACTATGAAAACATTTTTCCTAGTTTTTTACATTTACTTTATGAAAATAGAGATTAAGGCCTTCATATCAAATGCTTTGGTTAGAAAAACAACTGAGAAGCAAGAAATTATTAATTAAACTCCTACTCACACAGGGCAAATGTTGGTGGGAAATATACACACATATGCCTGGCACTGGGAATAAAGCCCATGTAATGCTCTATATGCAATTAAAACATACTCTGGGCTTATGTTAAAACAATTTTTTTTTCCATTCCATATCTTATCCCCCTGCTTTTCACTTGATTTGAAAGGGCATGACCAAGCCTAGAAAGCATTCTGACGTACATGTTATTAGAAAGAAAAAAAATCCAGTTAGCACTCTCAATAAAACAAAGGCCTGTACTTTCTTCAGAAGACAACTGAAATGATTACAGCAACAAAGACGACAGATGTTGGCGATAGTAAACTACTCAGGACAAAAGCAAACTACTTAATTCCTTTCTTAAGCTTAGCAGCATACATTTTGGATATCATTACTCAGTCATTAAAAAGTGAATCATAGTATAAAAGACTAAGAAAGACAGATTCAGAAAGGGAACCTCGTACCCGCAATGCAATTTGGATAGAATTTAGATAAATTCAAAGCAAGTCTTAAGCTTAACAAAAAAAAAAAAAAAAACAAACAAACAAATACATGTAAACAGAAACAAAACAATCCAGACAGATCAGCAGCGACCCCGGCGTTGAGGCCCCTCTTTTTTTTTTTTCTATTAAAGTTCCATTTGTGGCTAAATTCTGCTGCGAGASATCTCAGTCTCAACAGGGCAAAGAAACCTGGTGCCTAACCAGAGCCTAAAGCCAGCCAGGGCCTGGGCTCAGGTGTTGCTCTCACCTCACATGCGTCTGCTCACGTTTCTCTGTTGTTCTCTGAAAAACACACATCCAATGCCACCTAAAATAGAGAGATGACCACTGCTTTGTTTTCTAGCAATACTGTAATGCCATCAACCCTTGTTTGTTCCACTTTAACGTGGGAGATATAGGTGTGCTTCTCTTCTTCTCCTGAGATGATCTGGGCACTTTCTTCCCACACCTCTAGAAAATAGCCCCACTGGGAGAGGGGGGTGAGAGCTGCTTCACAGTTGCGACACTTTTCAGGGACAACAGAAACAGGGTTTTATCCTTTTAAAAAAGAGAAAGGAGTTGAACCCAGGTCTCCCCGTGTCCTGTATAATTATATTAACTACTGAACCACTGATACAAGGAAAGCCATGAGCATGGCCACCGTTTTCCCACAGGTCAGGGAGCTGTGGGAGGAGGCAGACACTCGGGCACCCTGCTGAGGCACCTAATCCAGACCCTCGCACAGAGCACCAACACCTGCACCAAGTTCAGGAGTCTGCACCTGAAAATGAAGCCCAAAACCTTCATAAATGCCCAGGAAACTTAGAAGTTTTAGTCCTGTCAGATGTCAGATACCTGGGTGATTTCAGGTGAGCTGGTGCACCGGTACTACACTGTGTCAGCTGCTGGCCCAGGAGCTGTGCAGCTGCACGCATGTCCCAGTGTGCTCGAGCTAACCCGATACTCCCCTGAGGGGACGTAGTTAGCAGAGGCACAGTGTCATGCTTCTGCGGCAAAACTGCCTCCAGTTCTGGGTTTATTTTATCCACACACAGTCAAAAACACGTGAATCACATTTGCAACTTTTGCCCTAGCGCGTTTTTCCACACCAAGATGGCGGCCGTCCTTCAGGCAACGCCTGAAGAGAACTGCTGGAATCTGCTCAAACTCACAACAGGCCGTGAGGTTCACAAACATTATTATCCCTAATGCTCACCGCTTAAGTGTAAGCTTATTAATGCCAACTTCTGAGCACTCAGTTGCAAGGTCTTTCACCTCTCTCTAATTATGACCTTTCTGAGAAAATTTTGTCTCAAGTAAACTTCCTTCAAGAACATACCATGCCACTGCCCAGCACTAACAAATACCTACTCAGAGAGGATAACACACTAAGTATGCAGGGCAGACCATATTAACGTGAGTTACACTCAAATTCACAAGAACCACAACCGTTGCATAGAGTTTCTTACCCTAAAAATTAACTGAGGTGTCTAAAGAAACAGCTTTTTTTGGTTATGGTTTGTCCTCCAGAAGAATTCATGGTGTTGGAACTGCAGAGCTTTTGTCAGGAGAAACTTGCAACATTTCCTGTAACACATTTCTGTAACCCATAGCATCAAACACAATTAATGCTCTACCAAGAGTTCTTGTATCTCTACTGGCTATTTCCCTCGGCACATGCACCCTTTCCAGTCCTTTCTCTCTGCACTTCAGTTTACTCCTGAATATAGTTACCTACAAAGGATTTATTATAAGTGAGTCCAATTATGCATATATTTAGTTTCGAACAAGGGCATTGATTTAATGAAGCCTATAGGTACACAAAAAGCAGAACTTGAACCAGTTCCATGGGATGTATTTCTCCGGTGCATTTTCCATGATATATAAACTAAAACGCAGTGAGTGGCTGTTTTACTGCTCAGCTGCACAAAATAACTGCAAGGGATTTTAGTTTTAATTTTCAAAATCACCTTAACAACAAGAACCCAGGAAATCCAACAAGGAGTCTCTCATCATCATTACATAGCATACTTTCTGGAATAAGTTAAATAGATGAAAGAACAATGATGGTTCTGCTTTTTAGAGACAATGATGTAACATCATCCTTGTGAGGAGCTCAGGTACTAAGACGATAAGCATCACAATACTTCTTAAAAAATTAAAAATGTAGCAAATAATCTTTTAGGGAAAGGACGGATCATTCCCACTTCCATGTCTGTTCACGTTTTACCAATCCCTGTGCTTTGACAGCTAACTAGTTTTAAGTGTCCTGAAAGCATTTTACAAATCTGAATAATTTAGGTTGTAGGCCAGGATTTAATTTCTTAAAATTCATCATTTTAATTTTGCTTAAAGAGCCTAAGCAGGTAAGGAGAGGTGTATTCAAATGCTCCCCAAAAGTTTCATGAAACCCAGACAGTTAAGTGGTCAACAAATGTGTTCATTTAAAAAAGAAAAGAAGACAAACATAAAGCTTAAATGGTTTAAAGAGAGATGATAACAAAGTACTATTTAAACTGAGGGTTGAAGAGAATGATGTAGGATGGTTTAAGCAGGCATAATTCAAAACAACATGAAAAAGTTTTCCGTTGTAAAATTCAAGTTAAACTTCAGCAAGAACTTTCAAACAACGAGATTATTAAAGACTGTGGAACTCAACAAATTAAATGAAATTGAAAACCCAACTTTCGAGACACCCAGAAGTGCTAGACTGAACAAAATACAAAGTAACAGCCGACTCTTTCCTAGTACAATTGCTAGAAACAATAAAGAAATCCTCTGCATTGTCAGGAAGTACATTTCCTCACTAATCTTATCCATTTCCCAGATAACGGCTCACAGCTAAATTAGCTTTTAATTGTAAAGGGTAAGAACATTTCTGGCCTAAAGGAATCAGGTAAAGAGACTCAATGAAATAATAATGAAGCAGACGTTTCTTTCTTCATTCTTTAGCAGGAGATAACCACATAAGGAGAGAAAAAACTTCCATGATAGGTGACACAACTTAGAAAACCAACCTAATCTTGTCAGCAAGACAAGAAAATTGAAATAAAAAAAAATTGCTGCAAAGATTTATATGAGGGTCTAAAACTTCAGGAAGAAAATTAAATTGGGAAGTATTTTTGAATGGTCATAAATAAAATGTGAAAATAGGGGGATAAAGTTACATATTCAGGAGATTTTCAGATGTCATTAAAAATTAATAAGCATCAAAATCACTTAGGCAACATTAAAAAAAATCTCCATCTTCATATTTCATCACCTAAATTTTATAACGGGGTGCTGGGGAATATGCCAAAATATCTGTTACTAGTGTATCAGAACAATTACTGCTGTGATTCTTCTACCGAAAAATTACAACTGTGATAATTATAACATGGAGACTAAATATAAGTAAGCCTCCAAGCAAAAATACATTATTCAGATGATGAATGTCTTTCACTACATTTTTTGTCATTTATTCTAATAACAGTTGCCCTATTTTCAGAAACTTTATATCATTCAGCCTTAACAAGTCTTTTCCAGAGGGAGAAAGACTATTAAATCCATTTTCCAATCATAACTAGTTGCAGAAAATTCTGGCTCCTTAAGTGAACATAATTCTTCGGTATGTGAAGATTTTTTCTTTTAAAGCCTTGGTATTTATGCTAGGAAAATGACCATATTTTCCCTATGTAAATAATAACTAAGCCAATGTTTCATTCCTATTTTGAAACTACAGTCAATAAACTGGTGTCAAATTATGAACAGCAAAAAAACTATATCAGATAAAAAAAAAAATGAGCATGATAAACATGTAAAAAGTATATACTAGTAACTTGGAAATGCTGCCCTTCCATTTCAAAATTTGACTACAGTCAAAATATTAAATTTTCTCCATCTAGATATGTTACTGCAATTTAATGCAACTGACGACGCATGGGTGCAATCCCCTTTTTTTGCCAGATTATCCTCATTTAGGCCATCCTGAGCATCCCTGGCCCATAATCAAGTACTTCAAAATATTACAGTCGACCGTAACTGAAGACTGTGATCCTAATCAAATCAAGTATATGTAGATCAAAGACTGAATGGCAGTCTATGAGCAGCATGAAGGCTTCACCATGCTTTCCTAATGCAGATCACAATAATTGTGGCTGGAGAGAATCTGGTGCTAGAATGAACTCCCACAGTAGATCAGCGAAATCATGCACCGTTAGGAAATTCTGCAAAGTGGTCTTGTTTAACTAAAGCCTCTCTTCTCTAAAAACGGTATTTATAACACTACACCTCCCTTATGTAATAAAACCCTGCCAACAAGAAACACACTAAAAAATTATTTTTAAAAAAACACAAAAAAAATCCAAAACAAAAAATAAAACACCACCACAAAACAACCTTACTGGTTGTTATGTGGAGAATGCACTCAATTATGCTGTAAGACTTCAGTGAAGGAAGAATCCATCAATTACTATAGTAACTGGATGAAGTTTCATGAATTAAAAAGAAACTAATTAGGCAAATTAGCAAGAAAAAAAACTCAACTCTCATGTAATCCATTATGCAACTTTTTCAGTGCATTACGCAACAACACGAAACCTCTGCAATGCACCAGTAATCCCCATCTTCTGCATGGTATCGTAAAGGTGCACTAGCAGGTCCAGCTGCAATTCACTGGGGTGGATCAGTTATTCACCCTGGAAGTGGAAGATACATGTTCAAGTGCGCTCTCAGCTGCTGGAGAGAAACCGCAACTAGATTACCCATGCTTTAAGGGAATACTGTGAGGTAAAAAATAGAGTCCCTCTACTTTTTTCCTGTTTGTTTTAGAAGTCCCCAAAATAAGACATTTTGGAAACACCAGTACAAATTATAGCAGCAATTCAGTATTATATTTCAGCAATATGACCTGAAATTTCCCTACACCCTGTAAAGAATAAGAATTATGAAATACAGATGCTAATTATCTAGAATTTTAAGTCTGTCATATTGATCTATTCCGGATACAGTGATCCAGAAGATGTTCTCAAGCAACAAATGGACACTCAAGAGTGCGCTCCTATTTCAGTCTATGCTCATCTTTGCTACCTCTGACTTATACCTCTTAATATACAAAGAAGTAAATGAGAGAGTAATTCYTTTTTTTTTTTTTCCAAATGAAAACCAGTCAGCAGAAAGTATCCCATTAGAAGGATCACAAAGAAAATACAGTTTGAGAACAGACTCATCATTGCTGAAGGGGATGAAAGCTAAATGGTACCTAGAGAAACAAGCATCTTTAAGCATTTGACTAACCAAATGTACAGCAGACTTTGCCACAGGCATCTTCCCTGCATAGCGCTCTCTCTAGGTTCTGCCCTTTTGTACTGTGCCCTAGGCAAAGCAGATCAATTTAAAACAAAATTGATACAAACATTATTTAAATGAGTTTGTAGGTCATTTTAGTTAAGTAGTCTATTTTAATCTTGTTTTGCAGTCAGATTTTTAGATATTTTCCAAAAAAGAGATCTATTCTCATTTGTTAGCATAACACTGCAAGTATTTCCACTGAAGTGGAAACCAAGATATATTAGATCTGGTCAGTTTTTAAAAGCCAGGATTCAATATATGTTTACATAGTTCCTTAGATGACTGTATATTTATTAACATATCATTTGTTCAGTGTTAATTTTGCATTATTTTGTCTTAAAATTACGGCATTTAATTGCTAGTTGGGTTTTTTGTTGTTGTTTTTTTTAATCAGGTAAGTTGTCCAAGAGTCTAATTCAGTGAAAATACTACGCCAAACCTAGTTACACTTTTTTTTTTTTAAATCTCAGTAGGAACTTCCATGTATTTTTGATGTCTAAATGTCTTTGAAAATTTGTGTACGTATCCTTTAGATTTCAAGAGTTAGATCTCATCTTCTCCAATATATTCCATGTATACATGTGGAAGAAAGGCTTTCTTGCTTTTTCAACTCCCAGCTGGATTCTCAACTTTGAATGAATCCTGAATTGACCCAATCAATCAACTCTATCACACTTACACATCTGCAAGTAATACAGTCTTGGTTTAGCTGGCTGAAAGTGCAGACAGCTGAAGCAGCACAAAACCCAATGATTAGGATCCTGAGTTTCTAAGTTAATTTCAGACTGCTGCCGTTGTAGCTCTCAGCTGTCAGGGTTAGAAAACCGATATTGTACAGAACCATATGCACAATCACACCAAGTGATAATCTACTCCTGATGTGGGGCACAATGGACAAAGAGAGAACCAAAGAAGAGGAGAAAAACAGAAAACAAAATGAAAAGGATGAAGATGTTAACCTATGAAAACAGGACGCTATTACATGTTTGTGTAAACTGTAAAACTACTATAGAAATACTCTGAGAGAGAGAGAAATCCCATTATCAGCTTTTAATATTAATCTTGGACAACTCCATTGGTTTCAATCAAGTTACACTGCACTACACCTTCCTGAATAAAATTTGGCCAAGTCTTACCATCCAAATAAACAAAAAATATGTATGGAAAAACTTCTGTATCTGGACATTTCTTTATTATAGATCAGATCCAAACCTAGAGACTGAGATTGAAATATTGGTAAAAATTTTTGAGATTTTTTTAAGCCCAAACTTCCAAACCTGAGCATTAACCTTTAAAATATAATTCAAGCTTGGTTTCTCAGCAAAACACAATCCAAAACTGAGAACTTAATTCCTTAATCCTGACACAGAGAATATTTTCCTAGATTTCCTTCTTACAAATGTTTCAACACAGCATCTAGTCTTACCCAGTCCTGCAAAGAAAACGTTTCATAAACATCTCTTTTCTACAGATCTTTGCGTTCAATTTTTGTTCTAGCATCCCTGCACAGTTTTAAATGTTATTTTTAAATATTTGCAGTGGTGTAAATTAGGAACCTTGTTTTGTGTCTCTCCTGATCCCTCTGAAGATATATGTGAAACAACGACCATGAATTTTGCATACAGTACTGTCAAAACAATCAGAAAAAAAATTGCTAATTTTCCAACATATTGAGTGTTTATGCATCTGAAAAATGGATCTTACTAAGAGTGTGCATGATTATATTGCTTGATTCTAGAGACCAGGATTCTCTCATGTGAAACTGCAGAGTAAATGGAGACCAAAAACTTACCTCAATTTCAGTATCCAAAGACTGAAGCACCAAAACTAGTGGGGACCTTTGAAACCAACAAATTTTGTAACTCCCAGAAATGCTACAATGTTGTTTTCCCATTACAACAGCCATGTGCTGTTATCATCCAAGCAATGAGCTCTCTTTGCTTGCCAAAGCAAAGCACACAATAAAGATGCAAAGAGAGCGTGCAGAGCAGCAGCTAAGAGACAGACTAGATGCCATCTAGAGYTCATCAGTTGGATCACACACAGCTGGTAACCAAATGAATCAACCAAGCAAAATGCAATATAATAGTCTGCCATTAATACAATTAAAGTGAAAGCACTTGGCATCCATCATCAGCTCCTTCAATGGCTCTCCCTGGCTCAGTGGCAGCCTTGTGCCCTCCTTCGAAGTTCATAATTGAATCTGTAAAAGAATATACAACTATTTGCCCATTGTAAAAAGCAAGTATTTGGCATGTCCTGCCAAGCTGTAGCCTATAAATTGCTGGGCAACACATCACAATCATTGTCAAAACCGCTTGAAAGCAATCTGGATTAAAAAAATCAGTTCTGTGATGACAGCCAGAGCAATGACATTAACAAAACTCCAAAAATTCAGCAAAGGGAGGTGCTTTGGGGAAGAAGGACAGCAGTTCGCAAGCCTGTGAAGATGTCCACATTTAGATGGCTCATTTGCTCACAAGAAAACAAGAATGCATGGGCAGAGCAGAACAAGGTTCCTCTTCCTTTGCAAGGAATTCAGCAAGAACATAGTCTGACAGACCTCTCCCAGGTCATTGCTGCCCACTGCTAAAACAGCAAACATTTGACAAGTGCTACATTTTCCTACATTTGAGACCCCTCAGTCAGGAACATCTTTCTCCTGAAATATCCAATTCAATAAAAAAATGTAACTGATCAGAAAGAAAATAAACTCTTTGGCACAAGAAAATAAAGACAATGCATGGGCACTCCCAACTCATTTTGGATCAGCTGCTATTTTTAAATGATCTCATCTACAGATGAACACGTCATTGGTAAGACCAAAGAGAATTACTTCTCTTTCCACAAAAACATCTGAGACATAACCTGTCACTGCCAAGCTAACAATGACAAACCCTATTTCATGGACCCCAGGAAGGAAAGCAAAAGCAGAACTGCAGAAATCTTTGAAATCCAGTATCTTGTCTCAGGCTGCCCTACTACTTGGTTCTTGTAGTACAAGGAAAAAAGGGAACTAGCAAATGGTCTTTCCTCTGGTATTCAGTCCCAATTTCTGGTAATCAGCACTTTAAAGTTTTCCTAAGCTGATGATTGTATCTGTTGAATTAGGATCATTGTGCTTAATTACCTAATTCCTTTTTAACCTATTTACACTTATGGCCTCCACAGTATCCCACATCGCTAAGTTTTGCACTTGAACTCTACACTTTGTGGAAAAAGCGTTTGTCTCTTGTTTTTAACTTAGTGATTGATAATTTTATTGAAATTCACTATTTCTGCTATAATGAAATAGTTAGGATTTATTCTGTATTCACCTTTTCTTTATTTTTCACGGTATCATATCCTCTGTCTCCTGAACTGCCTCATTTCCAGAACAACTCCTAATCTACATAGCTTTGATTTGAACAGAAACTATTTCCCCACTAGTCAAGAAATGCTGAATGACATGAGCTCAAAATATGATCCAGATTTTGCAGTCCTGAAATTGAAAGCTCAGGGAAAGCCCAGTCTCAGGTTGCCAGCACTCAGGGCTATCATCAATGACATTATCTGAGACCATTCCAGACGGTGATTGTCACTACCACATGAAAGCTGTGGACAGGTCAGATAACATGTAGTATTCCTCATTTTTTCTTGAGGAGAGAAAAAAAATATGCAGAAGGTTCTCTGGAAGGTTTTTTTATACTGTGTCCACATCAGCAGCCACTTAACTCTCACCTCCCCTTAAACATAGGCATACACTTGTGTGAAGCACAAGCAACAGAAATGTTGGAGGAAATACCCAAGTAGAACACAGCATCAAAAAGGAGCACAACCTGGACAACGAGCATCCTGGACAGGGAGAGAAAACCATCCTAGGGAGAGATGGAATTTGTTACAGAAAAAGGATACTGAGAGCCAGCAGTAGCACCTAAAAATCAAGAGATTGGCTCAAAAGATGAGATTTAAAAAGAAGCACACATAGGATGATTTTTGCCTTCTGGATTATCAAGACTGATGTTTTCACATTTTCCATCTGTACCATGAGAGCTAAAATCTTGCCTATTTTATTTTTACCTTTTAAATAAAAATCTAGAATGTAGGTGTTTTCTTGGTGTTGAAGCTACAAGACTGCAAGATTATAGCAGGAACATAAAAGTTGACAATAATGATTTGATACTAAATTTTCTTTTTAATTTCTTGCTCTTTTCATTATACTCACAATTCACATGCATGTCTTGAATCACTCGTGTTCAAAATACATCTGTAATCTTAGCACTTCCAAATGGTAGAAACTTTCCTATCACCTGTATTCCTATCCCTACCAATCAAGATACCTAAAATGAAACACTTGAAAATTGAGACTTTGTGAAGGAATCCCACTGCTGACTGTGGATTGAGTCGCTTTCCCATTCCAAATAAGAAAAGGAAAAAACATTTTTTTTTTCCTTTTTTTTTTTTTTTTTTTTAATACTACAACCATTTTTAAAGGCACTTGTTGGAAACTGCTTTAAGGCTTAGAATATTGTAATAAATCTTAATGTGATTTTAGTGCCTTGAAGAAGTTTGGTCATTAGGAAATGCTGAGCACCTGCCATCTCAAAACAAAGCCCAGGTTTAGATAACTCAAATGGAGTACTAACTAGTACTAAAACACAGAATTAATAACAAAACCAAAGAAAAAAATGTATTTAGTCTTGTATTTCTTGGAAGCTGAAAACATTCAATTGAATTGAATATTTGCCACCAGGCAAAAATTTTAAAAAAGATTCCATTAGAATGAAATACATTTTCATATTTGCATATCTATGGACACAAAAAACCCACCCTTTCTTAACATACAAGAAAAGCCTGCTGGAAAAATACTAAATGTTAGCAGGAAAATAATCAGTTACATATGGACTTAAAAAAACAAAAAACAAAACAAAAAAAAACAAACAACCAACAAACTAAATCACTCATAATAATTATAAATCAATATTATTTTCCTATATAAAATATATCAGTAGCAGAAACAAACACACTCTTAGTAATGAGTTATTAAAACCTGTACTATAATTGTAAAGCATTAACAATACTGTATTACAGTTTGCACAGACCACTTATCAATTCTTTCGGTTTTGCTCAAGAGAATTTTGCCAGACATATTTTAATGACATTTTTTCCTTTTTAATGGATATTCATAATGGAAGTACTATATAAACAGTTACTTCTGCAATCACTATGAAATGAAAAATTTGAGACCCAAAGACTAAAGTATAGCACACAGCAAAATAACGGAGTCTGGGTTACAGTATTTGAACGAGATTAATCATAATCCTCTAGAATTTTTTAATTTCATATCCATAAAACAGCACTTCTCCTAATCCATAAAATTTGCTATTTGTTGTGTCAAGACAATTAAGTTTTATTAGTCTAAAAAAAAAAAAAAAAAAGCCAAACCCAAACAAATTTAGAAATAAAAGCACAAACTAAGAGGTATTTTTAATTCTGTCCATTCACAATTTGTAACTATTATTATTTGCACTCTTACAGCAAGCACTTTAAGTGATTACAGTCATAATGGTTATGCTGCAACAGCTCAGTAATTTCCATGAGCAAACAGGAGAATAACAAACTAGAGAAAAGAAGCAGATTCTATTATTTTTGCATTGCCAGAAATCTATTTGTTTGCAGTCAAGCCATTAAACAAGTTTATTATTCATATGTATACTGTCCTAGCTCCTGAATTGGCCAGTCATGGATCAGGACCCTTTCGTGACAGACCCTGCATCCACCCAGAACAAAAATACGGTCCTCATCCCAAAAGGTTCACACAATTTTTTGACTAAACAAAGAAACAAAAAAAAAATACAACCACCTAAACTTGGTGGCTCATTTACAGCATCTTCTCCATGCTGTAATAAACTACTGTGTTTATTCTTACGTGATGCCGAGCACAAAGCAGATTCCCCCAATATTATCAAGGGTAAACCTACCTTGCATTTATGTAAGGTCAGCGCACACAACTAAGGAATTAGAAGAGAAGGCTCTGATGCTACCCACCTCGCAGCAGTTTTTTTGTACAGCCATCCTTTGTATGCAAGTCAAGGGAGAACAGATAGATGCAAACAAATAAACATGAAGTAATGAATAACTTCTGATGAGTGCCACAGTTAGCAATTTTAATAGCCTAAGAGTCACCAAGAACTGGTTTTGTAGAGTTTACCTTTTTCTAATATTGTCATTGAAACACTACTCAGAATTTTTATATGACAAGTTGCTCTAAATACCAGACCACTTCTGGAATCGTAGTTTCTAGACTTTAAGACCAAAAAAATGGTTTCAGAAAAGGATCACTACTTTCCCACCAGACTTTCTCAGATCCTACATTGGATGCTTCATCAAAACCTACATTCTTTGTGTTGAACTACCCAAAACGTGTAAGTGGTATGAATGTGCACAAGACTGGATTGTACAGGTCTGAGTCATTCACACAAGAATAAACAGAAGTCAAACAAAAAAAACATTTAGTCAGGTTTTACACATTTACATGTTCTGGTAATAACTTTCACTAGATGTCTTCACTTCAGTATTTCCATGTTTTTCTCTGAAAGATCCTTTTAAGAAGTTCTATCTGTTCTCTCTAGCTTAACTTTTTTCATAGACATACATACACTAACAAGTTTCATATCTATGGAGAAATTTGGGGGAAGGAGGCAGGGTAAGGTAGCTTTGGGATTTGGGTTTTTTTGGCTATAAAGTATTGGGGCTTGCGAGCTATAATCCTGTTACCATGTACATCTCATTGTAACTGCTCATGGGAACATAGTCCCTGCGGCAGAAGCTAGCCCAAGACAAATCCCTCATCATGGGTACAGTGGAGATATCCAGTTCTCAAAACCAACTCTTCCTCCACAAATCTGCTTCTGTCAGCTGCACACCTTGTTAATGCATGCGCAGTCTTTAGTGACTTAATATTTTGCAAGGCAAAAAAGTTTTTGCTGCTTCTGCTATTTTTGCCCAAATTTGGCCAAATTGGGCCAATGTAGCAGCACTGGACAGAGAAGTGGAAAAAAATCATAGTTCACAAATATTCCGTGGAGAGTTACTAGGTTTTTGCACATTATTTCTTAAGTTTCTCTTCAATGGGTCTTTTCCACTCCAGAGGTAACTGCAGTTTTCTGTTGCTCTGGGCAATACTGGCTTGCATTTAGAAACCTCCCACCCACTCTTAGTTATACCTGGGCGAATAGAAAAAAATTTTCATCTATTTGGTGGCCAAAGTAAATCAATTCAGATACAGCGGACACAGAGTCCTAAACTTTTAGGCAAGATGAAGTGAAAMGAACACAATCAAAAAAACACTGAAAAACACACTGAAAAACATTTCATCCTCTCTAAAACTGAATGGGGCTTTTTCTTTAAAAGTTACTTTAAAAGCCTTTAACCTTTCCTTCCAATGTCATTTTAGAGCAAAGTCCTCTTATGTGAGGCTTCAGTGTATTCCACAGCAGGATTTTTCTCAATCCATTCCCCTACAAGATGAGGACTGCAAGGGGTTATTCCAAAAGCAAGAGGCACATTTGATTTTAATGAAGAAAGCCAGCTGGACAGCTACAGAAAAAACTCCTTTCTATGAAACTGGTGAGGATAAGCATGAAGGCTTCTGCATTGCTCAATACTATTTTTGAGAGCATGTCCACCTAATTCTGGAGTCATCCAGATACTTGTCTCAAAAAAATAGACAGGATTCACCTCTTATTAGAATTTTCACAGGAGAAGATTCTCAGATGAGTACGAAACACAGCTTTATGAGTGCTTTTACAGCTCATTGCCACATTTAATTTCAAAAGCTATTATAATGTTGCAATAAAAACAAGTGGACATAGTTAAGTATTTCACTATAACACAACCATTAAGACGAAAAACAGAATAAAGTGGAAGCTTTCTAAAAGATAATTATATAGTCAGTCAAGTCTTATGTTTGAGCATTTCTATCTTCTCTTCAAATAAATGGAAAGGATGACAGTAGTTGAAGGAGATTGATAATATGGGTTACAACCTAAGTTACGAAATTTTCTGCAAAAAAGTAAAGTATGTTAAAGTCTCAGAACACAGCAGACTTGCAGAGACTGCATGAATGTTTGTATTGGTGATGATACTTTTAGAACTTATACGAGTCTCAAACAAGGTAGCAGTAGCCTCAAAAGAACTGGAAACTGTAGGTTGTTTCTGAGGACAGTATTAAGATGGCTGGCAGCAACTGCTGCATAGATTTGGGGGTGAGCGGGTGGAAAGGAACACTACTTTTATTCTATAAATTCATTTAAAACACCAATACATATAATATCCCTTCTGTTGGCACAATAATGTACTGTTCCGGGGCACTCTGGTTCTATTTCAGTACTTGCCTAAATAGGTCACAAAAATGATTAAAAGAAATCCTTAAAGCAATGCCGATTTTTCTGAAAAAGGATACAGGTTATCCATATTTTCATGAAATCAAAGGTAGAAGGATGCCCACTCTTCCACAGGCAATATGAAATTACAATTTTTGTTACATTCTTCATACTATATAGCATACCAGGAAAATATATCCTCTTCCTTACGAATTTTCAGATCATAAACTCCTAATCTTTTCAATTTTGCATCAATATACTTGAGATACTGGTAGTGCAATCTCATAAAAAACTGTTCTGCATTCTTAGGAGATGATATCAAACTTTATCCATTTCCCACTTGGGCAGAACAGGTGAGAAATTTTCTGTTAATAGGGACAATAGTGGTTCAACCACTTCTGCATGGCTATTTAGCAGTCCTTGGGAACAGTGTATCTATAAGCTCAACCTTGAATCCCAAGGTAAAGAACAAATCTCCAGAGCAAATGAGTGGCTAATACTTGCCATTCAAATTCTCATCATTATCATCACTTAGCTGCAGTTCAAATGAAAAATATCAACTTCCTATATTTAGCAGACCATATAATTTACAGATTTAGCTAAAAGCTCAAGATTCACTTTTGTTTTGCAGCTGTTTTAATAGGCTTTGTCTTACAAGATCAGCAGATGAAATAATTAAACAACGAGAATGACGTCTTCAACTCTACTGAGTCGGGCCTTGAAAAAAGATGCACATTTCTAGAGCTGCAGTTAGACTTTATTGATTGTCACATGGGAATTTTGGCAACCTCCTCAAGCTGATTTTAGGCATCATTACGCTGCTTAATTCCAAATAGAAAGCTTTCATACTTTTCTGTATGTTTTCAGTATACGTTTCCAAAAAAAAAAAAAAAAGTCAACATCTTAATTTGTGAGGAAACACATTGATATTTTTCTTAGTTGAATTTTAACAATATGACTGATAGGATTCCTGTTTGGCTACTGGGAAACTGTCAAAGATATAGACAGATAGATGGATGGATGGATGGATGGATGGATGTTAAAAGCAAAATCCTCTTTCTAGAAATACACTCTAGCACAAATTTATCAATTGCATCTTTGGTCCAACCAGATCTAGGAGACACTGCAGGATCTTATCCTGGAACTACATTTTTTTTTTCTGCTTCATTTTATAACAGAAATATAGCTTTACAGAATGAAATAGTTCCATCTTAGTATTCAGAAGCTTGATGTTTCAGTCCACTAACAAAACACAAAATTGAAAATTTTACTGAATCTTACAGATACTGAGCATATCAATATAATGCAGCCCTTTTTTATTTCTAATTTGTATTCTACAATCATAAATCCAATTATTCAAATTTACCAGTAGCATTTTTCTGAACCCCAAAATTAAAATGCTTAAGAAGAAAGAACAATCCTGCAATCCTGAAGTTATTTTTATTCCCCTGTGGATTCTATTCTTTGATTCTATAAAGAAAAAATATGAAAACTACTAGTCAGTACCAATAAAAAAAATCTAAAGCACTTATGATTTGATACACAATCTCCCTGACTGTACCTTTATTTCCTATTGATGTTTACAACATAACCACCACAGAGTTTTCAGTGTTTCACTGGGAAAGATTTGACATGAAATCACATTCTTGCTGATGGCTGCTTACTTCTAAAATAATACCCTTGTACATATTCATATGTTGAAAAGGAAGTTTACATGTACATATGATCTTCCTCTCTAGAAATGACATGGCATTTTCCTATTGAATTTAATGACACAGTTTGCCAAACTAATTACAGTTTAAGTATCTATTTTCTATTTTTGCCAGAATCTAATAGCAGGGTTTGGGTTTTTTTCCCCATCCTTACATAGTTTCAGTGACTATGAATGCCTCTAGAGAGAATCTAGCACAATTGTTAATGACTGATATCTGGAACAATTCCCCAGAACAGTGGCTTCAGATCAGTTTTTCTTAATTTATAGCATTTTGACTACTTTTAATACAAGTTTCCAGAAAAAGGTGCAAAACGATCCCAATCTCTCTCCAAAAAGCAACACAAACGTGCAATACTTTCTGGCATTTTTGAGTGTGACAGCTACAAAGTGATTGCTCCCTGTGAAACTTGTCCTGGAACTTCTTGCAGCCCCACTGATGCAGACAGACTCCTATGCTCTTTAAAAAGACAACAGGACTCCATGAAGGCTTAAAAATCTACATTTAAGATTAGCATTTTGCAGATACAAATTCATAAATAATGTTACATTTTATATTTTTGTATGTTTTTAAAACCTGCTTGCAATCACAAAATTGGATGAATGGTAGGCATCTATCTTTTTAATATACTCTTTGAATGTGTTTATAGTAAATGTAAATGTTTACAGTAAATTCAAGATTCAGGTGGACTTGACTTAACTGAAGGTGTCAACATTTATAATCCAGATAAACTGCTCCTTTCTCCTCAGTTTGTACATAATATATCATCCATTTATAAAACAGTCTTTCCAAAAAGACAAGAGTGAGCCCTTGCCACAGAATGACAGGATTGGAAAAGATCTCACGAGGTCTTCTAGTCCACCACTCAGCCCTAAAGCAGTAATAACTGTATATGCATCCTTCCTGTCAGATATTCATCTTACTTGTTCTTACAAATGGATAATGGAGATTCCACAAATATACTAGACAATTTGTTACACTGCTTCATTACCCTTAGCATTAGACAGGTTTTTTTAACATCCATTTAATATTATCCCATAATCTTTTCTTCTTTTCCTATTCAGTGGGGATATAAGAAAGAAAATGGTCTTTTTTGCAGCAGCAGCCTTTTACATACTAAACGTGCGTGTCTCCCTGGTCAGGCTAAGGAACCCCAGTTTCTTCAAATCTTCTTTCATATTTTTTAGGCCCATGCTGATTTTTGTTGTTCTTCCTGAATTGCTCTACAATTGCTATTCTTTTGTTGAAACACAGCACGTAGTACTGTACTAATCAGCTAATACCTTACAAATGCCAAATATTACCTTGTGTACCTTGAAGACTTCATTTCTCCTAAATATGCTAATGTGCCTGTTTCTTTGCAGCAAGTTCCTGCTCTGTTTGATTAAAATTGAGAACTTGCAAACCTTGACATATCTTTCACATCTCCACTGAATTCCAAAACCTAATCAACTTCTCAGTGTCTCATAAATAGATAATTAAACAAAGTGAAAAGGCTCCAGTAGGTGGCCAGGGAAATCAGCAACGATATGGAAGAATCAGGATTCAAGATCCTGTTTTGCCCCAGCTGTACAAGGGCATGAGCTGGCTTTCCTGCTTCTGTTCCTCCCTTTCCCCATGCCATAACCAAATCAATTCTTCCCTATGCAACTTCATCAGCTCCCTCTTTCCTTTCATACCACAGTCAGCCATAATGTCCTCAATTCTCCAAGTTTGCACAAATCTCTCCACGCTCTCAATTTTACCCTCATTTCACCCTGCAACTTCTTTTTTTTCCCCCAAGACACTTCCTTCCTTCTATTTTTAGCAATTGCCTTTATCGTCTATTCCAACTTTCACCTTGCCTGTCCTAATCAACAACCTTGTAGAAGCGGGGTGGATTTTAATCATCTTTAAATATGCAAAACTTATTTTTCATTTCATCAGAATAACTTTTAAACTTCACCAACACTGAAAATTGTATTGAACACATTCAGTCCTCCATTAATTTGGACGACACAAAAATGGCATTATTATTGCAAAGGGAGTCACAATGGCATGACTCTTCAGAAGTTTGGGKTTTTTTCAATGCAGACCTGAACATATATGTTATAGTGTATCACAGAAATGAAAGGAACATGCTATGCCTATGGCTTTCTCTTCTCATATCAGATACACAACTAATTGTGCAAGATGATTTACAGTGGATTAAGTTTTCCCTCACCTGCTTAAATCCTCTCATCCACTGAGGTTGTAAACATTACTTATTTAAGAAGCATTAAAAGACGTCAGTGGACGTATTTTGTTTTAGAATTTATTCTTTTTTTTTTTTTCCAAAGGAAAAAGTAGAAAGGGAAGATGCAATTATTAGCAGAGGAAAGGAAAGCATATATTTAACAAGTAGAAATAGTGGGAAGAACTCAAACCAGACATAGGTGCATTAAAGTGGGATGATTTCCACACAGTATTCATACTTTTTCTTATTTTTGCACAAATATATATCAGGCTGCCAATTATTCTTAAACAGAAACACCACAGCATACCATATGATCCAAAGAAATCTTTTTTAATTATGACATTGGCAAATATAATGGGGAGGGGGTTGGGTTTTTTTAAAAGAAATATGTATCCCTGATTGTTACTTCATTTCATTCTAGCATTTTCCTGGAAAAAAGATTTCTTTTTTCTTTTCACTCAGAACTTGGAATCAGGCAGTAAAAAAGAAAATACTCAAAGCAGCAATTCAATCCTAAATTTATACTTATAATTAGGTTTGGGGGTTTTATTTTCAATGGTGCCATCATCTCAGTACTCTTGTCTTGAAAATGTAATACTGTCTCTGTATTTTTCCAAAAGAATCACAACATTCCTGTAGTCTCTATAAACTTGCCTTAACTGTTGCTATAATGCCAGATTTTGGTGAAGTGAACTGGGAATTAGTACTGTTACACAAACTGTGGGGTCAGGCTCTGCCATCCATTCTCATAATGAGCAATACATTTCATCTGCAAGTCTCGCCGGAGGTCCCACTCAGCATTAACAAAAGCAAAAGAATTTGGCCTGTTACTGTGAGCAGCTTCCCACACTCACCTGCTACATTAAAAATAGTTACTACCCAAGATCTCGCTATACTGTTCTCCCACATACGGAGGCCTAAGTAGTAATAACTGCATGCCATTTGCAGCAGCGACAAGAGTATTCTATACAAACGGTATCTACCTAGTGCATACATACCATATCATACCATAGCGCATGCATATGCATTATATATATATCTGTGGACATATATCAGCAATGTCACGCTTTAAGGTCTTGTATCTACCAGATTTTTTAAATAAATAAGCAAATAAATAAAACAAAACAGCTTTTGCATTTTAAGACTGAATGAGGAAGGTGAGAGAACATGAATTTAGAAAGGAAGAGTCAATTTGGCTTTACATACATGGGTTTTACTGTTACCTTCAGAAAACACAGGAAAACAACACGTCAAGCATAAACATAGTTAACAAAAATATCTGCACTTTGTCTATACATGCTCCTTATATCCAAAGCATCAAACCTCCGTCAGATAACAACCCCGTTTTGAAAGCCAATTTTGACTTGCATACACGAGAGATCCCGAACGGACAGAAACAAATACTCTATGAATAACTTTTGCTATGAATACACTGCGTTAAGTGACCATTTGCAAAATAACGTACATGCAATGAGGTATACATGTATACAGACAAACTAACAATATCTGGTCCTTTGATTAGAAATCAACAAAAGATCTTTGTACAGAAGATCTGCATATTTTTTTCTCCCATTCTGTAAACAAATGACTCCTCAGCAATCTCTCAATTACTCACAACTGTTTTAAAGCACTCTGAATAATCATATTGAAAAAATATACTTGATGACTGATAAATAAAACATTAGATGATACAGAAAGCATACAAGTCTGCATTTTGTTACCATATTAGTATATGTATCGAACAATAAGACTATATTTGCATTTTCAAGAGCAATTTGAACAAATTGTTTCCAGGTGAACAATTTCCTTTTTCATTTATTTCTACAATATTGCACTTACAGACAATTTGCAATAGATTTCTAATAATTTTCACAGAAATTTGCCCACACTGCAAAAAAATTGAGAAGCAGTAGCCTAACCGCTAACAAAGGTGCTGTCGCTGTGTAAGAACTGTTTCCAAAAGGAGTTTGTGAAAAGAGACTGATAGGGAAATTATTTAACTCGTCAAAACCACAGGCAACAATGTATTTTATCATTTTGCAAATTGCTAGGGATTGGGGTTTTTAATTAAAAGCTTGTATAATAAATCAGTAACAACATATGACTAACACTACAATAAAAATAGATTCCACTTTGTACAGACTGTGGGATTTTGGTGGGAAATTATATTGAGGCTTCACAATCTCTGAGCACCATTAGAAGATAAAATTAATCACGGACTACATTTGCTACCTTTTTACTATAAATAACAAATAAAATGTATTATGGGTTACAGTTACACACAAAAAAAGATTAAATCTGTTGTATATACCAAAGCCATTAGACTAAGCCCTTGAAGGAAACAAGTTCTTTCAGCTAGGAGCCTTTTTCTTCGTACCCAGAGTCCACCAAACTGGGACAATGCTTGGGAACAGAACTGTATCCATTTTACAGCTTGTATTCCTGTTCCATTTGTTTCCAGTCAAGATGAGGATTGATCCCTAAAACAGAAGTACTCTAAAGGTACTGCTGTGTCACAGCGTTACCTCCCAGGCTAACCACGCTGACGTTAGCACCGATTCCTGCTCCTTAAACTCTGCCATGATGCCAGGTACAAAACTCCCACCATGCAAAAGCCGTTTCTGCCTTACCACATGCAGGGCTCTAGACATCAGCCAGGCTGAGACTGCCAGAGCACATTTACACACTTTATTGCTTGACGCACAGAGAAAATGCCACCAGGACAGAGAAATCTCGAAGACTGAAGGAGCTGTGCCTTTACCATCGTTGTGGCAGGAAAGCAACCTGCAGAGGCCCTCTCAGAAACAGCGAGAGTAAGAGAGGACTTAGGAAGAGGACACACCACAATAAATATTACATAGAGTAGAGAAGCCTCCCTTCCCTACTTGAAGCAAACACAACAGCTGCTGAACTAGTTAGCTGTAGTAAATGGAGGTGGGAACCAGGCCACAAACTGAACGAGCAACAGCACTGACGGGGACCTGCAGCTCTGCAGACAGGTACTGCATCAGGGCAGGGCTCTGCCAGCCAGGGCTGCAGAGGGAAGCGGGGACAATTCTCCCCTCATCAGCACACAAGAAATACTATCTTCTTTGGTCCTCTCAACCACAGCAACAGCCTCTTTTTCTGTGCACAGCCCTGGAGGAACAAAACTTAAAGCCAGACAGCCCAAGGCAATCCTGTACGTTGCACCTTCTGAAAGCTGACTCCTCTGACTCCCTGCACAGCGGCCATCGCACAACCAGAGACAACACACATTGACAAAGCGAGACCAGCACGTAGGCTAGCAAGGGATGAGCAAGAGCAAGACTGCTATCGACTGCAGACTACCACACTGGTGTGAAACACTGAGGATTAAGTCTTCCACAGAATTGGTGATCACGAACTACAGATGGAAACCGGATTTACACTGAATTGTCTGTCTCAGGAAAGGAACTGGGCAGCCAGTCTGTCAGTGAAAAAGACAGGACCTTCTTCTACTCCAGTGTCAGAAACTGCAAGAGCAGCAAGTAATAGGAATTAGGATTCATAAAAGGTATCCAGAGAGCAACAGGAAAAACTGTCCCCGCCACAAGGAGAAAGGAGATGCCAGAGATAACCTCACACTGTGTAGCAACCTGCCACCTGATAGCAAAATGGACCATGCCAACAGATGATGGGAACGGACCCTACGAAAAACGGGCTTGCCACGAGTGCATCTCATCAACCTGCGGCAGCTGAGACTTGTCTCTTTCAAGCTTTGTCAACGTTGTGCAGCTCGTCGTGCTAACCCAGAGCCATTTCAGGAGCCAGCGAAGCCTCTGCAGACCTATGCGGTGTGTTCACAGGGATGTGTATGCACAGTCAGACACTTGTGTACGCACGAGAGACTTCTCCCTGCCCCAGACAGACTGATCTCCAGTGCAAGGCAGGAACCACCATTCACAAACAGAATCTCGGTATGAGATCAAGACTGACACCCACACTTACACCTTGTGTGTGTCTGCAAACCCTGTGTTTGGGGGAGGCCAGGCAGGAAAGAGGGTCCCCACCGATCTAACAGTGTAAAAAGTCCCCCACCAACTGACCCCCTTCATGCTTGCTGGGGAAACACTGCCCAGCCGTAGCTGTGCAATCACACTGTGCTCAGAGACAAGGGTCCACCGCATACCCCCCCAGATGACAATAACCCCACAGATTACCAGCTCCACGTCTGAGCACAAGAAACTGCGACACAGCAGCAAGAAGCTGAGACCGGGATCCGGAGAGAGACAGACCCTGCCGTGCAAGTGCCAGACCTCAGCAGACTCCTCTGCGGTCTGCAAGCAGGGAGGGCCAGGGACCCGCAGGGGCAGCCCCAGCCCCGGAGCGGGATCCCCACGGAGCAGCCCACAGGTGCTCGGTCCCCAGCACTGCCCCACCGCCGGGAAGCAGGGGGACAAGGGAACCTGAGAAAACAGATGTCGGAGGCAGGGGGATGCGGAGAGAGGGGGTACCGAGGGGAAGGGGATGCCTGAAGCGGGTGTAGCCGGAGCGCAGGGTGCTCGCCCCGGCGGGACACACATACACACACATACACGAACAAACGCACACCGCTCCATCCCCGAGCGCCCTGGCGCCCAGGCACCCCGCCGCCGCCGCCGCATCGCCCGGCACCGGAGCGAGGCAACCCGTTTCCCCACGCACCAAGAAACCGGCTCTGACCCCCAGCACAGGCGGGCAGGAAGGCGGCCCCTCGTACCCCCTCCCCGGCTGCCTCCCCGCGGGGCGCGTCGCACCCCCCCGCGGCCGGGGCCGCGCTGCGGCAGCCGTACCGTGGGCAGCAACGGCTCCATCTGCGCCCCTTGGTCCTGGGTCTCCATGCGGCGGCGGGGCCGCGGCGGCGCCCTCCCCGCCGCCCGCCCGGGCGCGCTCCCCGGGCGCTGCGGGAGCCGCTGGGCTGCGCTGGGCTCCGCGCGCCGCCGCGCTCTCTCCGCGGATCAGGTGGCGCGGAGGCAGGAAGCGCGCGCCAGTCACATGGCTCCGCGCACCGCCGGCCCCAGCGCGGGGGGAGGCAGGAGCCGGATCCACCTGCGGGATGCGGACGGATCCCGCCGCCGCCCCCCCCGGCGGGGCGGTAAACGCGGGCGGACCTGGCCCCTGCACGGCTGCGCCTGCAGACCGGCGCCCGAGCACGCCGGTGCCAGCAGTTCCTCCACACGGCACCTTTCCTCCGCGGGCTCTGCCCAGTCCCCGCGGCCGACACGGGAGCGGGCTCCATGGCCGAAGAGGAAGGAGCGGGGAGCGGAGGGACCGGCTCCCAAAGACAGACCCCCGAGTGACACTATATTGCGAACATCAAGACCCAGCTCGGGAGTTAGCACTTTACGCCAGACTTCGGTCACAGTCCCCCCAAGACTGTTGCTTCAGTGCAGTCTTGGGCCAAAATTCATTTTGATCTGATCAGCATCAGAAGAGCACTGAAAACCAGCGATCCTCTGCTCGGTCCTGCCAGGCTTTGACCCTTAGACACAGACGGCACCTTCAAAATAGAGGTTTGTCCCATTCTCCACTAAAGATCACCCAGTCACCCCCTTTTACCTGCAAGTTATAAACACATACGTGATTACTATATCCTTCTGGATACAGTTGATTTAGCAGGAGCCTTACCCCCTTCTTCACCCAATTTTATCATTCAAGCCTGCTACACGTTTAGCTTCTCCTAGTCTACCTGCCTCTGCAACTCAATGGTTACATTCAGCCATACCAAAACCCCAACAAGCTACACAAACGGTTGTCAAGGCCTAAATTTGGCTATCCAAGTGAGCATAAGGATAGTTGAGCCCCCACAATACTTGTATTATTAAGGACACAAGTGCGATGCTGCCTACCAAGACATATTCTCATATGCACCGCTTCCCAGCACATCTCCCCAAAAAAACATGCCCATCCAAAACTGTGTGCATAAGAATCAAAAGGAACAGAGACCTGACTAGGAAAAATAAGCTAACAAGTAAACCTCTATCTCCCTGTTAACATTGATTTCCTTACCAAAGSAGCAGGCCATTCCCTACATTTTGGATATCCTTTGCAGTCTAAAAGTAGATCAATAAATAGTTTTGCTAAATCTGATTTAATTTCATCTGCCATGAGGCATGTTCTTCAAGTCTCCTGAAGATCTTCCAGGTCGATTTATTTGTACATCAGCCAAGCGAGACACAGAGCTGAGGAGGTAGTATAAAGGAAAGCAGAGTTAAAGCTGGTTCTTACAAAGAAGGGTGCTATTTTTCTTAGTCACAACTGAGAATTTGGTCTTTGTACAAAGTGATACATACATGTAACACTGTACAGAAAGACAGACAACACTGTGGTCCAGATTCTGGGACAGAAGCCAGATGCATATTTTTATAACATGATTACTGAGCTACAGTAATTTACATAGGAGGCCATTTAGGTCACTAGAGGTAAGGCTGTGTCAGCATTTGCACAGTAAAACCCTATTTGCAGGAGCTTATAGTTAAGCTATAAAAGTCATGATGAAGCTGGGAAAGGAATGTGTTTAAAAGTGATTTTCCTTCTTTAAAGAAAAAAGACTTAAAGTGAATATACCACTTGTGAAACCGGGAAGACCAAAAACCTTCAGTCTACAAGCAGCTATTTCAATGTAAATTAGTATAAGCATCCTTAGACTTCTCTGCCTAAATACCTCAAGCTTGTCCCAGAGCATTTTTTTTTAATAAGATGCTGCAATACATCAAGCTCAATGGCATTTACACATCTTCCACTCCCCAAAAGATTCCCCCAAAACACACTCATTCACACACACACACATCTAAAAGCAAAGACTAGGAACAAATCAGATTTTACGAAGACCATGAGGAAGGGTATCAGCTTATTGTGTACATGATGCTATTCCTCAACATTTCACAGTGAGAAACAGGATCAAGTCATGAGCACCATGTGCACGAGCTACAAATGGGTTACTGAATGGGCCATCAAAAGAGAGTTAGGATCAGACACGTAATTGTTTTTGCAAAGGTTCTTTGTCAGAGTGCTTTACAGTCAGGAGTTCACCATTAGTGAATAATAGATGAAATATGGAAAAACTCTGTTGAATAACAACCCCCCCCAAATCATTCTGTATCATCCTGCTCCACTCACGCAAAAATATCACAGACCTCCATAGCTACAAAGCCACAAATTAATAGCCAAAGTCAAAGTGCAAGTCATTCTTTCGACAGCTGTGACAAACATGCTTCAATATGAAGATCCAAAATGTTGAATCCAAAAGCTCCAAAGCCAAAGGCTTTCCACGTACAAAAGTGGAAGAACATAAAGGACTGAGCTAAAAGCTTTATTTTTAATCAAACATAACTAAGATACTAATTTTTTTTAGAACATCCTAGTAGTATATCACACCAAAGAGAGAATGAAGAGAAAGTTTTATTCTCTAATTGCTTTATAATTGAGTTTGAATTCTGTTTTCCCTTTCTTCAAGTTGGCTTCTTTCACTTTTGCATCTGATGTGAGCCATACTCCCAGGCATGTCCAGCAATTTTCTGTTTTGCAGTATTACTCTATTACAGTAGTAATGCCACTTCTCATCCCAAAAGAATTAGCTTTAAAATCATGAGATAGAGCAGGCTTTATCATCAAGTTTGAACTCTTAGTAAACAACAAGGTGATATTTCCAAGCTTTTGTACATGAAGGCTAAGGAAAAAAGTAAGAGGAGGTTCTCAAGTCATCAATAATTTGAGAAACTTGAACACAAGAAGAGCAGGTGTGTGAAATCATGACATGCAGATACACTGAAGTTTTAAGATTTTAAGAATACCTAGGATATACTATTGAAATAAATACTTTTGTGACATATTTATGTCAGACTCTGATTTTGTCTTTATGTATATTTCTAGCGCATTACATAAACGAAATAGCAAGGGCTTCTACATTTAGTTTTACAGTGATAAAGCTCCTAAAGCAAACTTCAATGAGAAAATGGGGAAATATTTTTCTTGTTCAGTAATGTTCTGAATTTAGGTCAGAAACTGACCTGATCCCTGCCTGGTGTCATCTTTCAGAAGAAAACAAAGCCAGCGAAAGATGACTTTTATTCTTCTCCTTCCTAAAATTGCCTCTTATCCCTTTGGCCTGCAGTAAGCCAGTAACTCAGATGTTCTCCTGAATCACGGTCAGTGTTTTTAAACCCCACTGAACGGAGGTTTCATTCCTCAAAATCTGTTCACAAGGGGTATGTATTATATATAAGGTGAAATACATTCAGAGGGCTCAGCCCATTCTCAAAGTACTTTGGAGGCATATAGCACAGATTTTGGAGGCATATGGTATATACCTACCTATCTGGGTTTGACATGAAAATGGTCAGGGATGTAAATAATTCCCACTGGCTTGAACATCACTGACATAGCTCTGTATATACAAAAATAGGTGTGTGATAAGATGCAGCTCCAAAACGAAGATCTAAAAATCACAGAGTTCAAGCTCATGAGAGGTCTTGCAATACTTCTCTTATTATGTCTTTGTAATAAAAGGTTAGGTTTAGGTTTTCTAGCTAAAGAGTACTCCCTAATTATCAAGAGTGACAGGTCCTTCCTCCACCTAAGTCCCAAGAAGGTATTCTGATAGAAATAAGCAATGCTATTTGTGTATGTATATTTTTATATATGCATAAAAGCTGTCACAGAAGCCTAGCATCGCTTATTGGCCCAGTACCACTCACATTTTTACTGTCATACCTTTCTGTCAGTTTTCATTTTGTGATCAAAATATAACTATCATTTAAAAGAAATGCTTTATTTAAACCATTTCTCCAAATACAATTCCTGTTCTAGGAAAATGTCCTGGGAGTATTGGCTCTTCTCCCAGTTTAGCCATAAAATATGTCACTCTACCAGGATGGAGGGGGGGAATTGCTACTAAGCAAGAGTGAACTCTTGATTTCCACATAGTTGTTAGTTACAAAACTGAACATGAGAACTACTTACTTTGAAATGTCCCCATAGTAGAAATACACTTGAAACCTAATTCACTCATTTACATCTATGTCCAATACTCTCACCATGTTCTTAATTACAAAAAGAACCTGTATTCTGTCAGACCTAACAAGGTTGCCAGTAGATTTTAGCCGCATAGTGAACAATTTCACACAATATTCAAAATCAGAAAGGACTAGGGTTACATCAGTTTGCCCTTTCTCGATTCCTGCCTAAGCTTGAGCCTCAAATACACTGGTAAATAAAATGCATGCACAATACACATTAGTTCAAATGCTCATATTGTGCATATTTATCATAAAAATATTTTTTTAACGAAGGGAAACCTTTTTTAAAAATTGCAGGTTATTTTCAGCTTGTTACAGGTATTTCTATTTCAAGTAAAATTGCAAATTAATTTCTAAGCTTCGGGGGGAAAAGAAATCACTACCAAGCAGCCAAAATCCTTTTCATTCTATTTTTGTCTTACTGATCGTACAAGATGAAATAGTAATAGGTGGACCTCTCAAACTGCATTTCATGCTAATAAAAAAAAAAGTGAACTACCTTTAGATATCAAAAGGAACATCCCATCAATACAACCTATTCCTAAGAAATTTTTTCCCCTGTAATTAGAGAAACTATTCTGAAAAGAAGGTAACAAAGGGGAGGGGAAAAAAACCATAAATTCTGGCAGCAGTTTTCCCTCTCTCCATTCTTCCTCCCTATCTGAAAATAAATAACCATCTGGATCATTGTACTGCCTTTGTGACAGGTGGTACTCAGTTATGTTTCTCATTTCATTGGAAAGCGGTAATGGCTCTTTCTTTTGCTAATATTCTCTGTCTGAAATTATTTGACTCTAAGTTAATTCATTTGAAATATGATCCAAAAAGGTTCTGTGCTGATTGGGATGTATTCTTCAATTGTGACATAATCTCTTTTTTTCTATTCGCATCAGAACTGGGAAAAAAGTATTCTAATAATTGTCTCACTAATATAACTTCTCACATTCTTCAGCCAAAAAAAGTATTGCCAATGAAATATGTCTGTGTCCACAAGCCCAATCCTACAACTCCTGTAACACAGTGAGACAATCATCTGTGTTGGTAAAGAGCACCAAATACTTGTTACTTCCTTAATTTTCCCCAAAATGGATCATCTACCAAAGGTTATTAATTCTATGGTATTCTGATTCTAAGCTGGGCCTTTGATTTTTGCTATTTGCTAAGTTAATATTAGAGAATACTATTTTAAAATCTAAAATAAAATTAAGAGGTGTTAAAGACTCTTTACCTAATAAAATAAAATAATACATAAAATGAATCAGTACATTAGCTTGCTAATTATTAAGATAGCTACCCTTTCTAGGCTTATTTTTCAAGTGAAAGAAATTCCTCAGACATATCATCCATTTAATCCGACTTTCTAAATAAAATATGTTGAATCAGGCCCTGATTAGTCACTGACCTAAATAATCCTTCAGAAAGATTAAGCTATCTTAATTTAAAACCTGCAAGGGAGGGATAATATACTGTTTCTTGCTCAGTTATTCTAACAGCAAACTATAACTAAACATGTATCTTACAGATGTAAGACAACATTTGTCTAGATTGAGCTTCAAGTCGTTGGATCTTGCTACATCTCTTATTTCTAGGCCAAGAAGTCCTCTAACATCAGGAACATTTTCTTTATATAGGTAGGTACTGTGTTAATACTTCTTTTCCTTTATAGTGCTTCTAATTCCTTACTGCAAGAGAAGACTTCGCACCATTGTCATGGCTCCTCTGAGCTATTCCAATTTGCACAGGAACACCACAATATTCCAAAACTTGGCTTGACAATGTAGCATTCGGAAGCCAGACTATATGCCTTTGACATCTGGATTATCCCGTTTTCCACATCATGACACGTGATCGTTCCCCTAAGCACTGCACCACAAGGAGAGTTCCTAACAGGGGCATCTACAGGGTCAGATGATGACTATTGGGAAAGATGGATGAGGCTGGCTGTGGTTTTATTTGTTTGCAATACTTCGAATTTGCAAATACATACTAAAGTAAATATTATGAAGTGCATGTACCTACTTTCACCTTTTAAATCCTAATCATATCCTTTGTCCTTCACTTGCCTTAGACTATAAGCACTTCAGCAGGGGGTCTATCAGCCTCTATAACAGACCACACTGGTCACGTGGCCTTACAGAGATCGAGCAAAAGGCACGAAACTTCAGCCAGAAGTTTTTCCATAGGTATTCATGTAACTATAAAAAGAACTGTGTCTTGAGATGTGTATGATTTATGAACAGTAATATTTTGCACATATATCTAAGACATCAAAGCTATCTGTGTTAATTCCAGAAACAGAAGCACTAAGCCATGACAACTAGACTCATCTGCACCCAAGCCATGTGGGTCCTTGAAGCAGTGCAGAGTTTGCATGGCATCATGAATGAGCTGTCAGATTTGGACAGGGAATTTACACAGATATTTAGCTTTGTCTCACCCAGCTAGAAAGTTAAGATTGCATACAAAAGGAATACCAGAACAGTATTTAGTTAATGTGGCGTCATAGTCATCACCCCTTCAGGGAGTCTCAAGTATGGGCTCTTCTCACCCTTCCTAACACATACACCTAGGATGACTTGCTTCCTTTAACTTAGCATGGTCCCAGGCCAGGGCCTCCACTATTTGCTCCAAAATCAGATTAGCATGGAATTAATAATGAGATTCACACCAAAAGCACACTTAATAGCTTCTGTAAACAAGAGTAAACTCTAGATTTCCATGCAGTTTCAGCAAAAAAGGTACCCAAATTAACTCTTGCAGTTGAGATCCGATTCTCAAAAATTCATCGGATATTCAGAGCTAAGCTTTCTTAGTTACAAAACTGAGTGAAAGAACTCCCTACACATTTTAAAGTGTCCCCATAGTAGAAATGTTTGAAGTCTACCTAATTCAGTCATTTATGTCTCTCATGCTCTCTCCACCTTCATAATTAAAAAAAAAAAAATGCTCTCAAAAGGTTGCCAGCAGATTTTAGCAGCAGAGTGAACAATGTCACACAATATTCAAAACCAGACAATGAGAGGACTAGGATTAGTGCGAATTTATCTGAAAAACATTCCTTTAATAAAGAGAAACCTTTAAAAGATGGTTTATTTGCAACCTTTGACTGGTAATTGTATTTCAAGTAAAACCACAAATTAATTTCCAAGCTTCAGGAACACAAAAACAATGAAAGAAAATATTTCTGTAAAATGTACTTACRCTGATGTAAACCCAGACAAGCCTAACAATACCAAACAAAAGATTAAGTCTTGACTCTACGGAGTCCATGGAAATTCTGCTGTCAACTTCCGTGGCAGTAAGATCTCATCTCAAAACTTTTATCTTTTTAATTTGTACTGATTACATTTTTCCTGTTACATTTAAAAAAACACAGTATGATACGTGCTTTGCTGCAGAAAACAAGTAAAGCCTGAATTACTTCTTGTTTCCTTATAATGTTGATGAACCAACTAAACTCACGTTTAATCAAAGGGCTGCTGGCGTGAAGATTTTGTAGCCTGGTTATCTATTAAGGAAGGTACTTTTTCACCCAGGTGTAGAAGATTAGACTGAAACTCAGGAAACTTGTGTTTTATTTCTGATTATGCCACTGATAAGCTTAGAACCTCATGTACTAATATGGTATTTCCCCAAATCGTTAATCCCCTTTCCAATATGTTCTCCTTATCAGATACTGAACAGTCCCCACCAGAGGCGGGGAAATGTTGTATCCATTTTTCTCATTACAGCGTGGGTAAGAAGCATTATCCCAACTGCTGCGATTCTCAACCTTGTCGTGATTTGCAGGCAACCCAGGGGTTTGTTTGCAACACCACTTTGGCTAAATCAATTACTCCTGGCAGAAAAAGCACCCACCTCCTCCTCAAGTTTTCAGAATACAAAGTTCATTCAACACAGGTCAAATCTAAAGAGAGAAAAAAAAAAAAACACAGAAAGTCATTTCTTAATTAAAATTTTTAAAACAAAGCTACTAAAGTTACAAATATTCCAATAAAAATCCCACTCTAGATTGTACGTAACACTGAATTTCCTCAGTAATTACCAGTGCTACAAGTAATTTATGGAGCTGGCAATCTAGCTCCCTCTCTACCCATCACCTTTGGTAGGAACCTGGCCCTAGTATCATGGAGTTCTTTTAGCAGATGCGATTATTTTCTCCTCCTCTGGGAACATACTCTGAGATACCAAATAAAAATGGATGAGCACTAACTCTTACCATATTTTCCAGTCACGCATTCCTTCCAGCCTGAGCAGCCTCCTTGCCACGCACAAGATTTTTATAACAAATACCTTAGAAATCATATAACATGAGAAGTGTTCATCGTAAGCACATTTTACTAGTTTCATAATTTCTAGCTCTCTACAGGCTTTTCACAAAAACCATATCCACATGTAACACATTACTGACAAAGATGACAGCGTTGGCTTTAGAAGCGTTTCCTATGTTTCAAAATACCACCTTTGTCAGTTTTGCTGCTCTAACCACTACATACAGGAAAAACATTTGCTGTGTCTCAATTGTCTTGCCTGTGAAATAATAATACTGACCTCCTAGTGAAATAGAAATACATGTCCTTCTCATTTTTCCACATGCTACATTTCCAGAAAAAATATCTTACCTGAAATCCAGAATCCAGGATCCTGACTGGCTTGCGATTTCACAAGACCAGCGGCTAACAGGCACAGCTCCAATACAGTCAAATGGGCTTTATGAAATGAAAGTGCGTTCCTTACTGAAGTAGCCAACTCAAATCAAAAATAGGGATTTGAAAAGAATTTCCACTGAATTGCAATTGCTTTCTTTCATACATAGTGCAATAGTTACTACAAAGTAGTAACTATTCTCTTCAAAGATAAATACTTTTCACTTGAGCTTTTAATTCTGCAAAGAGAACAAATTCATCCATGTTCCCCAATAGGCAGGTAATCAGGACACAGAAAGTGAAATCTTTACTGAATTACTGGCCTCACTGAAGTCAATGATAACAATTCCTTGGTTTTGTAAGAATTTCACCACATTAGATTTCCCTTAGGAAGACTACACAGTATGTGGTACAGCCCTGTTTCATTATGTCTGATAATAGTGCCAATAATATAAAAATATATTGGGGATCCCAATACACAACTGTTAGTGACATATATTCTGTAAGCTCCAGCCATACTTCAAAGCATTTGTCCTAAAGCTCAGAACTAAACCAAGCGTGTTGGGCTTAACCAACCTGATTGCCTTCCATAATGAAATGGCTGTATTTGTGGGCAAGGGGAGGGCAAGCACTGTCATCTACCTTGACATTAGCAAGGCTTTCAATGCAGTCCCCCCATGGCATCCTTGCAGAGAAACTGGGGAGGTATGAACTGGATGGGTGAACCACAAAGTCAGTGAGAAGCTGGATGGGCCTTTTGCCCTGAAGGCTAGTGGTCAATGGTTCAAAATCTAACTGCAGCCAGCTACAAGTGGTGCCCATCTCCAGTCAGTCAATTTTGGGGCGGATCCCGTCTAATGCCTCAAGTGTTTAACGTCTGACATCCCAGATGATGGGACAGAATGAGCCCTCGTGAAGCCCATGGAGAGGCACCCAGCTGGGGCAAGTTGTTGATACACTGGAGCAGCCATTCAAGAAGACCTCAAAAAATGGGAGTGGGCTGACAGAAACCTCATTAAGTTTAACAAGAAGTGCAGAGTCCTGTACCTGGGATGGGTCAACTCTATGGGCTGAATTAGCAAGGTCACAACCAGCAGGTACAGGGATGTGATTATTCCCCTCTGCTCAGCACTCACAAAGCCACATCTGAAATAACATGGCTCCGGTTTTGGGCCCCCAGTACACAGAGGAAGATCAACAAACTGGAGCCTGTTCAAATTATATACTTACGGCATTGACAGCCTAAATTTCTATGAGCAATCTAGACTCATTTTATAGTTTATAGAGAAAAAAAGGCATTTCTCAGCTATAATTCATCTCACCCAAAGGTAAACATTTAAGGTGAATCATGATCTAGGAGTACCTGTTCCTCTCCAATGACTTCAGAAGGATTTCACACAAATTGCTGAGACCAATAGCCACATTTGACACATCTAACACTGTCAGAGTAACCCCCCAAAGTGTCTTGCATTACACATGAAAAGAGAGAGAGATTTATGATTATATTTACAGAGTAAATATCAGCATAAAGTCTGAACTCCACTTTTTATCCCATTTTGACCAAAGTTAAACACACCAACCACAGAACTGAGCTCAAAACTTTTGCTTGGGAAAAGAAGCAAAAATTAAGCTCAAATACAATTGTACTTTCCTCCTCGAGATGAAAAAACATAAGATTAAAATTCCAGATATAAAGAGAAAACTGAGAAGAACTAATATGCCAATATTACAGGAATTATTTTTGTAACATTAAATGCATAGATAAGATGGTTTGTACAAACTCTTGCCAGAACAGTAGAGAACTCTTATCAGAGTTCTCGAAAAATCTTATCTGCATGTCTGTGGATCTCTAAGGCAGTGAGTGTGGGGTTTCTGTATCTCATCTATTTATAGGATCTTTAAGCCCATTAAGAGATTAAAAACAAGAGACACAAGCCATTTAGTACATGTAATCTCTTTGCCATTTCTGCAAATACCACATTATTTGTAGATTTGTAAGTGTAAGGACACAGGTGTAAATCCACTCCCTAGCCATTGCATTAAACCTAGCAATGCCTGTACTAGTGCTCTAGTCTAAGGAATCGTTGCCTGTTCCTAAAAAACACAACCAACGCGTTGACACACGTAAAATATGTTACCACCTGCCGGCAGGACCAGAAACTGCCAAAGCTTCCAGAATTCCTCTAATACCCTCACTGCACATGAAAACACATTAGAGTGAAAGTGTGAGGTTATCAGGATCACCTGAAGCATCAAACATAAATATCACACTGACTGAACTGCACTGCTGGAAACGTACCTTGGGGCACTGCTGCATAATTTGACGTTGGCATCAGGTTGCATGTCTTGAAAACAGTGAGGGACTGATTAAAACGTTGACCAAAATTATGTCATAAACTGCGCTCAGCATCTCGAACAGCTTGGACTGTGGGACACTAATGTCTAAACTGTCTAAAGGACCAAAGACTGCTTCTCATCTCCCGCAGTTCCCACTCCGACATACCCATATCAAAACAAGACCATTGTACCATTTCTCCCCCAGTGCCCTAGCTCCCACAAAGAGGAAACTATGACATGGGGAAGCTGGAGCATGCTGTAGCCAAGACAAGTGGGACACCAAGAGCACAGGGCTTATCCCAGGTACCCCACGAAGCACTCAAAACAGAGAGACTGGAAAGCGCGTAGAGGCCAGAGCCTTCTCATGAGAACAAATCACTCTGCCCTACCCCAAGAACCGATGGTCATCAGGATAATGCTACAGCTCTCAGCTACAAGAAATTCACATCTCAAATGTCTGGCATCATACCTGGACCACTTTTGTAAAACCTACATTTTGCTTGAATTTTGCTGCCTTTTGCTAGATCTAGTGAAAAGATTACAAGTTCAGAAACATATCAGTTTTTCCCACCACACTAAGAGAGGTGTTTCCTCTCCATACAGACTTTGGTTTCTCTCACATCCTCAGGCCAAGCTACAACTACACGACTGGAATACGTTGAGTCACTTGAATTGTATTCAGGGTTGGCAGGAGGTTAACCTGTTTAGGGGAAAGAGCATTTTTTTGCATGTCAATGCTCCTAGCATTGGAGATAATTTATATTTTATTGTATTTCTTGGTGTTATTTCAGAGAACATAACTATATTTCTACCGTTGCAGCACACACATTCATATCTGAACCATGCCTAAATTACTAAGCTATGATAATGCTGGCAGTGGAACTGCAGTAGCACCAAGTACGCTGCAAGTTTGTTTAATAGCTGTCCTCCTCTGGAGGAATTGGTAGTATTGGAAGTCTAACTTCCATTTGCCTAATAACGACTGTGACAGCCTAACAGATGTAAGATATGCTGAGCATAACTGAGGAGCACCTCCCTGTAAGATCTTTCAGGATGCTTTACGTTTTGAGATCATTCAAAAGGAGCAAACAAAATGAAGATCATGAATGAAAATGCATTTCCATATGATTCTGTAGGTCATCTTCAAAAACTTCAAAAATTACTGAAAAGGGGTTTAACAAATTCAGCATGGAAACTTTGTCATTTCCCCATGATGAGTAAAATTGTAAGGATGTGATGATAATATTGTATTTAATACTAAATTTTTATAACAAAATTTAAACAGCTTTTCTAATAACGAAAATGGAAAAAGCTTGTATCTCAAAGGGAAATCTAGCCCAAGATACCCTTGTGAGTACTATTGTCACAAGTTCTGCCGTTTCTTTTTAGCTCACGAACAAACCTTCAGGTGAGAGGAGTACATTTTCGCATTAGCTGATTGCTGCTGTTTGTCCAAATCAGAAGGCTACCATGAATCAGAAAAGAATATAATTTAATGCCTAGAGGTAGTAGAAAAACAATTTAATGGAAGACATTTCTCTCCTCCTTGTGAAGAAATGGGTAATAAATTACCCATTTTCCAGGCACAACTATTCAGGAATGACAATGTATCACCAAGCTGGCTTAAATATGAGAAAACCATTCCCACTGTGGAACAGTAAATACCTGTTTGGGGATATTAAATAGAAGGAAGGTAAAGAAGATTCTCCAACTACTAATGAATTTGCAGAATTTGCTGTCAGGAAAGAAAGAATTCAGTACCCGAATTTCATCTGTAGAAAAAGCATGAAGAACCTCTGAGACACAAGGGATACTGCCACCATCTATGGTCATTCAGAGCAATTGTGATATTACATCACAAGTACAGCTTGTCCAGATTTGCAAAACATATTCTGCACAGCTTTTGGTAACTGTGCAAAGCCACAAGCCTTAGAGCATAGAGTCATGTGAAAAGGCAATTCCACCTTTGTCTGAAACTCCATACACCGGTGAATTATCTGAAGCATGACACGCAGAGCTACAACAACATGTTAGTCGTGTAACCAGGGATGGAGGCCTGACGAGTTCATCAGAACACGTGACATAAGGGTCTTTGCAGTAACTGTCATCTGCCACTGCAGAAGAAGCAGATATCAAAAATATTCCCCATTTTGAATAGGAACTCGATAACTGTCATGCAATAAGAACATATGAATGAGTTTTTCCATCATATATAACTGATCCTGAAACTTCATCTAGAGAATAACGTTAAAATAGGAATCTTGTCTGGCATCCCTCTAAGATCCAGACCCCCTGCTTAACAGGGACCATACAGCCAAGATTATTTTTATATTTATTTATTTATATAGTTCTTTCTCTCATCCCAGCAAAATGCTACAAAAACATATAACCTTTGTGGTGTATGAATGCAAGGCATCAAGTCATTAACCGTTCTTCTTCCATGGCACTATTATGGGATGTTTTCAACAGAAAATATATTGGTCACTGGTTGTGCTAGTATGTTGCTAGCTAGTGGCCAGACACTGCAAATGAGGTGGTCAACTTGCAGAAGGCCCCTTCCATACTGCTGAACAAGGTTCAGATATGGGAAACAAGCATAAGCCTAAAATTCTGAAGTCTCACCTTCCCATATCTCAAATACAGAGCCAGTGAGAAAGTTAATGCAAACCACAGAGTTGAAACACCCTGCGGTAGATTAAAGTTGATTTACCCTTCTCTGATAAAAATCAGCTCAGGACACATTAGCCTTTTATAATTACAATTCCACCTTAAGCTGTGCTTGGACATGAAGTTAAGGTTTTCCCCCTCTAAGTGTAAGTAGATCCTTATGGAAACTGTTGATTTTTCCAGGTGATGCCAGACCTTGTCCAGCTGGCTCAGTTTCACTTAACTGGAAGAAGTTCTTACCTGCCTCAAAGTGGTGTGAAGAAGCGAGGCAGTGCCGCAACGCGCACATGAAAGGTGGCAAAAAGGAATGCGTGCCACTAAACTCCCCCCTGCCCACTTAAAATCCTTCTGTACCTAACAACCATCTGCCAGCTGTGAAGAGAAATAAGGCACCTCTCTGATCAGTAATGCACAATCTGATTAGTGCACGCGTACTAAATAAATAGGACATGCCACTTGTATACACAATTCAATGATCGAGGTAAATTTGATCAAGTAAGAAAAATAGTAAGATGCTGATAGTACCATGTGTCCTGTCACTCTCCAGAAAGGATTAAAAGCCAAAGCAGATTCTATGGGGAACTAAGAAATTGATTTAGTGCACCGAGATTAAATAAGTTGCAATGGCTGCAGTGTCATAGGAGAAGATGGAAAATAAGTAAGGAGAGGAATAGAAGGGATTTTTACAGTTAGCTTCATTTGCCTGATGCGTTTGCTGCATCTAAGTCACACTTTGAAACAGGACCACCATGCTATGCCTGAAATTGGTGTTTTTTCCCAGAGTTTCACTTTTAAGCACATACTACAGCTACACCTCCAGCATTTCAGGTCAGAGCTGGGAGTACGGTCTTGTCCTCAGCACGATGAACGAGGGCAATGTGCCAAATATGGCGCAGACTTGAGCTCCAGTAAAAATTGTTAAACACAATGTGCAGGTGTCTAAGGTCAAGTCCCAGGTGTTTTGTTCAAGTAAAGCACGGGTGATCTTGAACTCTTAAGAAAACTGAATGTAACATTCATGTCATGAACTACTCACAAAAACAGTGTTCCTACAATAAAAGCAGATACGACTAAGCCATTTTTTTCAGAGGAAGATTAAAATCCTTTGATCAAACTGTACCTTTTGAATAAGTAAGAGATGGGTCTCAACTAACTTGAAATTTTGTACAAAATTTCATCAGAACAATGGGGTATTACAAAATACGAATTATTGCCCACAAATAATTTTTAGAAACGACATCAAGGTTGTTCAATAGCACTTACAGCACCGGACATTTCTCTACAGCTTCTCTGAGCTAAACAAACTGAGAAATTTTTTTTAAGTTCACGTTGATGTAGGACTTCCAGAAGAATGGCTTGCTTTTAATATATTGAACCTGCTTGGCTAAGAATTAAAGTAAATTAATTAAAAAAAAAAAGTCAATATCATGGTCAGAATTCTTCTTCAATGGTTTCAGAATGATCCCTAGCAAAACTTCAGATAAATTCCTCCTCAAAAATAACTGGAAAGGCAACATATACAAGATATGTAATGCCTGTTACAGGTTTGCATCTATAAAACCTCTCTTCCCAGCCATACAAAACCCCTCTCATATGTTATCTAGCAGTTTGCATCCTCCTGAGTTAAAGACCCTGTTTTGGAAGGCCTTCTGTTGTCAGTGACATGGGCTTTAGTGCCACTCAGTGTTCAAATGACACAACTGCAGGGAGCTGCTCTATCAGAGCACCCAGTAGCGTGATACGCAGTGGAACGATACTTTATTAATTCGTAGCAAATAGCTGAATTTTAGAAGAGAGGATGATGTTGATCCTTCACTTGATCTCATCTTCAGCCTCAATAATTCTGTTTTGGAAAAGCATAGAAGTCACAGTGGGGTTTTCAGAGGAACTGGACGTTCAGCATAAAATGATACATGAACTGGTAAACTGTCACGGCCATAAGAAGTAAAGAAATCAACAGCAGAGAGGAAGGGACACTGAAAGAAGTTTGCAAGGCACAGGAGACGAGACAAAGTCAGAGGGAGCAAGAAGAGACGTTCAGCAAATAGGTGGAAGTGAGAGAAGGGCAAAGTGAACACACAGAGAACAGGACAAGGAACCAGGCACAAGCTACTAGGAAAAGTCAGGTAGGTTATCACTGTCTTTTGGCTCATCTGGGGAAAAACTCATCCTCACCGAAATGCCAATCTTGAATTCAGAGACATTACAGCYTAAGGCATGAGAAGCAATCCAATATACTATATTCCTTTATTCTCCCTCTTTCTCCTTCCCAATTCCCATTAATTATTTTTGTTATTTTGGGGTGGGGTTTTTTTGTTTTAACCTAAAAAGCCCCTCAGAGAACACACTTTTGAAACACCTTGCCAAAATAAGGGTTCTGCTATCAATGTCTTTTGTAAGTGAAAGGCAAAAACAACTCGCAGAGGAAAAAAAAAAAAAAGATAATGCGTTATCAGTTCTATCAACAGTAATTCCCACAAAGAGAAATATCTTACAAGAGCTTTCCACA
This sequence comes from Phoebastria nigripes, assembly GCA_035582835.1. NCBI lineage: Eukaryota > Metazoa > Chordata > Aves > Procellariiformes > Diomedeidae > Phoebastria > Phoebastria nigripes. Next base: position 1,596,230 of record JAYKAV010000811.1, on the reverse strand, counting down.
ACATGAATAGGAGTTACAATCAGACCAAGCAAGATATCCTCCCAGGCCAATAAATGTCAGAAAATTAAAAAACGTAAATGGAAACAAAAATTGAGTAGGAGATACTGCTTACTCTGAAAGAAAATATTATTTGCCCAAACAGAGTAAGATGAAGCTAAGAAATATACTGAGAATCAAGCAAGCCAAGAAGATCATCAAATACCAGAAACAGAGACCACATTTTGCACGGGGATGCTTAGACTGTCCATAGTTGGACACTGTCACTCCCTGTCCTGCCAGCCTCACCTGACCTACACAAACACTAATTCTGATGAGCGGAAAAACACCAAAGGGCTGTATTGTGAAAACTGTTATTTACAATACATCAAGGTATCATCATCACACACAACAACTAGCATGCAACATTGCAATAAAGACATTTCCTTCAGCAGATAAGCCCTCAAAAAATTACCAATCATCTCAGAAATACAGAAGAGCACAAAGTCCCCCTCGGCTGGCCTGAGAACAACACATGTCTACCAGAGGAGACGCGTTGCTGCAGTATGGCATCACAAATGGGTGCTGAAGGAACACAAACTGTTTGGGGCTTGTATCCTCTTTTCTGCTTGAATTTATGTAAAATCCCTAATGAATAGAAGTTAATTAGCTACACTTAAGACTGATATACAACTACAGCCATAGGGAATAAACAGGTTCACCAGCTGCTGTATTACTCTAACTACACTGTAAATTGCTGCATGCTATTAACATGCTCTCCTGGCTTCAATAAAGAAAATCTTATTGAAATCAGTAGCACACATTTCCTATTTCAGTGAGACATTGCAAAATTAAAATGATATGTAGTAAAAACAATATGTGTGAGCCACCTGCTTACTGTATGATAGAATAGATTGGCATAGAATGACAGCTGCTGCACAGCCAACATTTCAGATACTGTACTACCTTGCCAACTGGACTTAAATTCACACATGATTTCCTTGACTAGCACTGAATGAATTTTTGCTGCTATAAATATGCATTGGCAATTGTGATGAATCATCCTGGATACTAAGGGTCAGTGTTAATTCAAATACATCAAGAACTGTATCCAGTGCAAAAAGCTACCAGAGCAAATATTGGTGAGTCAGGACTGTTTTGATGACCTACATGTAAAGAACATGCCTTGACCCACGATAAAGGGTGACCAATAATGAAGATAGCCCCTGCAGAGCTTGCTGGATACTCATAGCACAAAATGCTAGATGTTAAAACCAAGGAACTAATTAATCATTGCATGCCTCCTCATGCTAGCCTGGCGTCTGCGAGAGTTACCATGACCAAGACCTTACAGCCTTATTTAGGCACCTAGAGCCAGATTCAGATAGCCTGAACTCCACTAAGTTCTTCCACCTATCCTAGGCCTATTCTACATCTGCATTTTGTTTTTAGCAGACTCGCGGCAGGTCACAGCTCTACCCCTTAGCTGGGCTTTCTGAATCCCTCTTCAGGCTCACGTGGTTCTCGGCACTGCTCAGTCACAGGGGTTTAGTGAAAGGCAGGCTATGTGATATTGCTTCTAATTCCCATTGATTTCAATGAGAGCCATGTGTCTAATTATGTTTGTAGACCTGTTTTTTGCTGTTTTTATGTTAAGAGGGGATGCCTAGAAACAGTGTATGTTTCTTTTAATCTAACTTTCTATGCTAGCAGCTTATGTCTAAAGTCAGCGCTGACAGGAGCTCTAACCACTGCTTTAGATTTCCCTGATAATAAAATATTCTTTGCATATGTAATAACAAGTAGTCTGGGTCTGCAACAGGAAATAATTTTGTAAGGATTAATATGATTTACAGTTCTTCAACAAGCGACAATACCATAGTGTTCATAAAAGGGCAGGTTTGGGGTAAAATCAGTAATCTATTTTAACCAATTCAAATGCCAATATCCCATCTGCTAAGTCTCTTTATTTTATATCAGTCTGCCATTTTCTCTTAGTGGTAGCATCAATAAACATTGTTGGTAATCATCTGCTTGTGCTCTAATGTGGCATATTCAGTTTCATTGAACAAAGCCAGGCTGAAGATCCCCCCCAAAAATGTGACTAGTTTAGCTGTGATTCAGACCCAGGTCTCTGATTTAAGAATGACTCAGAGTTGCATCATCACCAAACCTGAACACAAATAGTTTTTATCATATATAAAGCTAAATGCTAATAGCAGCTATGTTTTATTTATTCCAAAGAAATTTTCAATTACATATTTTTTCTCCTCATTTTGCCAAGTGCAGTGGAACATTTCAAAAAAGCCATCAATTCGAGGAGTTCACTAAAAACAATATTTTTATCTGATGACGTGTAACAGGATTCCAGCTGGAAAATACCACTTAGATTTAAGAAAGGGTTTGTTTTGCTTTCTCTCCTTTCAGATAGATTTGGAATTCACAGACATGAAAGGCTGGATAACAAAGCCTAGATTCAGGCTTCCCTTAGCCAGTATTTGCCACAAAATTCTCAAATGCATCTAGCACATTCACAGTCTGCAGCCAGGGACAACCTAAAACACTATTACAAAGGCAGGTTTTGCTTCTCTGGCATTGTAAAACTACAGTTACAATAGTTTAATTAATCACAGCCATTCATAGTTAAAACAGGCCTGATAATCAGTGGTGGAGGGAATTATAATAGGCCACTTACTCTGAAAAACTAGATGATAAGCCCTGGCTTGCACAGTAACTTCAAAGCCTCACAGTTTTTGAGTTCCCATCAGGCTTCTTGGGCTTCTAACAGGAGCAAGGCAACAAGAAACTCGCATCCTTCAGCCTTAAGAGGCTTATCAATAAGACAGGAAGGATCTGAAACTGTCCAGTTGTGACATCGACCTGATACACAGGTTACCGAAAAGGTGGGAGCTGGAATACCAGGCTGGCAAGGAACCCTCTGGGAATCAGCTATGTTTCTTGACTTTTCTTGCCTCTTCAAACAATCTCCATTAAAAAAGCCATTTTCAAAAAATCTGCATTCTCTGATGTGAAAATATTCCATTACAGATTATTGTCAGGACAGGCAGCTTGTCTCATGGGCCACCAGTCCCTGAACAGCCCCATGCTTCTGGAGGTCCTCTACACGCAGAGGTGGAAGACACAGAGCTCAGCACCACTGTGGACAGGAGCTCCAGGGCGGCTGGAGGAGGCTGTAACCTGCCTGCTTCCAGGGTGGGAATTAGGCTACTTCTGCCACTGGGACACACCCTGTAAAATACAAGATTCCCATGCCTGTCAGCTAATATTGTACCCTGCGCTGGCGTCATAATGGAAACGGCTGTGCTTTCTGAAGGCATCATCTTTGACATGAGATGTAAAACCACACGTTTGTTGTTTCTATATTTGACATACCGATCTTGAGTTTGGGGAGGAAACAGTAGCTTCTGCTAACAGAGATCAGAAACGTCTTTTGGGAGGTAGCATGTAAAACCATGTCCTCAGAAAAGAAGTTCAGCTTTTAGTGAAAACTCTGATGTTAACAGCACTGCTCTCCCAAGTGACTAGAACCCACTTTTCAAAGGAAGGACTGCAAAAGTACAAATATACTAAGTTTACAAATTATACTCTTGTACATTTGAATCATCTGTATAGTCACCGATGACAAAAAATGTACAACCTCAGCACAGAACTGCTGTTAAGGTACCAAAATCACCTAAACAATCTATTACATTTATTCTCCAAATAATACTATTTTCTGTAACATTTATACTGTGAATGATGCCTACATTTTAGACAATAGCACACATAAAAAGCAAAACAAATACCAATCATTGGAAAAAAGCAAATCTATTTGCAATTTCGAAGTCAAAATGTTCAAATATTGTTGATACTATGTAATTAATTCCGTAGGCGTGGCTTGATAGTATACAACATAACAGATTATTTCGAGCACAGGCACTGCCAGGCCCGCTGCGGAACCAGCTGGCCTGCTGCCTGCAGCCTGGGCTACACGCTTTCTGCGCGAGAAATAAATCCTGCTTCAAAGCATTACACGGCTCTCAGATTTGCCATTCGGCAGCGCCGCCGGCACCGCTGTCGACACCCGGCGGCGCCCCCCGCCAGGCGCGGCGGCCGCCGCCGCGGGCTGTGGGCAGCGGGCGGCGCGCCCCGCTAGGGGGCCCAGCGCCGCCGGGAGCCGCCGGCAGCCGCGGCCGGGAGCGGCGGGAAGCAGCGGCGGCGGCGGCACATTTCCCCCGTCCCCTCCCGGCGGAACGAATGTACCATTAGAAGCCAAAAAAGAAATCTATATTAAGATACTGCCAATGTTCTAACAAAGTGACACAAACAAGTTACACCGCTAACAACTCACCTTCTTCCTACTCGAGGTATTTATAGCAAGCTCTGAAATTTTACCGATATACCACAGTCTATTAATTCCGCTGCTCCCCCCCCCAAAAAAAAGTAGGATAAACAAGGGACAAAGTGAAATCTTTAAAGTAGAATTTCCTCCCCACAGTTTAAGCTGGATATTTGGGACTGAGTTTATCAAGCCAACTGGTAGGCATCCTGCACATGGCATAGCACCTAGCACCGGCTCTCTGCGTGTGCTGAATCATGGCGACTGATTTTACAGGAGCCAGTGGTACGTCCATGTATTGCAGAGCAGGAACAAACCTTTCTTTATGACAGTCTTTTAAATAGGAAGTAGTTAATAAACAAAGTTAAAAACCGATTGACCAATTGCTAAATGACCTTAGAATAAAATGTGCTGTTACTGTACTTGAGCTAGCGCAGCACAAGTAAATACTCTAAAAGAAAAAGCAAAGTCTTCTATGACAGAAACCAATTTGATATGGAAATGGGTCAACAGTTGCTTAAGATGTAGCACAGTTTTGATTTGAACTGCTATATTTGGACTCTGTATGAGGCGCTTCCAGTAACATCGGTATTGCTTATACATGAGACTTTTGCATAATCACTGTATGAAGCATTAGAATTCTTCAAACCGAGAATGATTTTCAAAACGACTATACATATCTATGTTAATAATGTGGATACAACAGTATTTGCTGAAGAAAAAGAACAACTGTTTTCTAAAACAATTAGGATTCATGATACATTGCTTGGCAGACTATTGTTCAAAAGCCCACACAGTCCTTATCCAAGAGAAGCCCAAACACATCCACGGGCACCAAGTTATGCGTAACACTGAGCTCAGAATACACACTGGTCGAACAAGGAAAAATATAAAAATAATTGGACAAACATTTATTTCACAAATGAAATCCTGTATTTGTAGCAAGCTGGTTTTTATGTTGCTGCTTTTCAGACACGATCACAGTTTGAGTTGTTCTTGTCTTAAGAAAACAACCAGATTCCATTTTAAGATTTTTCTCTCAAGGATATTGTATAACCTTGTACTTCCACATACCTCAGCTGTTAGCTTTCCAGTCCACCTTGTTATTCCTATGCAGTCCCTAGTAATCCTTGTATCACCACTGGGATTAAGCTAATTTCACTCCTGAAAACTATAAAAGATCATTTCACCAAGCTTACCAGCATGTTAGGGAACCTTCCCCAGCCAGCAGTGAATTCTCCTTCTTTTTACTTGCTTGGCCTCCGCTCACATATGCTACCAATACAATCGCATTGGTTCTTCTTTGCCCTTGTGTTCTGCTGTCTGACCTTGGGAAGAAGAACACACGTATGTAATATTTTCCTTTAAGTATGTAATAACAACGAATATATGCATGCACATCCTAAAGGCCAAGTGCAGGCATTAAAGATCAGCTATTGACTCCTGCAGAATGATCATACAAAGGAACGTGACGCTGGTCATGGATGAGGTCCTGGTAGCCCTCGCAGCATAGAGCCATGACTAGCTGCTGGGCACGGGCAATCTTAAAAAAACAAAAATTGTAGTGACCATTTTCAATCGACCTCTGTATGCTGTTTGACATTGAAAGAGGACACATTCAGATTATATTAGCACAGGTCATAACATTAGCATCTTACCTCTGCAGAGATATAAACGAGTTATTGTCGCCATAGTAAACCAGAGGTTTGCTGAAATCTACGGAAGTGGGAATGCTAGGTCTTCACACTGAAAACAAAATGAGACAAAAATGCACCAGGCTATTTGTGGTTAATAATAATGACTCTACAGACAGTCTATTTCTGATTAATCACAATGACTCTAAAACCAACATGAATTATAATTACAGGCGTTACTAACCTTTACAGAGTCCACATGAATATCCATTCGATTCCACTGTCCATTCTGTCTTATATACCAATAAAGGTGATATTCTGAGAACAAAAGTCTCTACAATACATATCTCTACAAGGGTACAGCCCATTCAGTCGAAGCATATTTTAACCTAATAATTCCTATAGCATATTGCAATTATTAGACTAACTGCTATTAGTGAAAACCGAACTACTCAATCCTACGTCTGGCTCTGTAACAGATGTCATACATAATGTTTAACAAGTAGTTCATGTCTCTTGACACCATTTTACCACTTGTAAAGTAAGAATGCTTTGAGATCATTGAATGGTAGACATTATAGAAGTAGAAAGCATTGACTATTATTTGTTGTATTATTATTATTTAATGTAACATATGGATGCAAAATTCTGGCTTGTTTGACCAGGAAGACAGCCCTATATGTTTAAAATTAAATTAGCATAGAAAAAAATTAAGCAAACAGACTATCTCAAATAGGAAATGAAATAAACAGTATGGAGCTCTTTAAATACAGAACAAGTAATCAGCGAAAGGGCTGTGAACGGAACCTGAGTGGGAAGCTTGTGACCAGTGAGGCTGATACTGCTGGAAGCCTGAATGAAAGTTAAAAGGCTCCATGACTAGGCCAGACTATACAGGCAATTAGAAGTGCTGAATGTTGCCAAGGCATCAGGCCAACAAGAATTACAACTCAACAAACTGAATGAAGGAGAGTGGGGGGAGGAAAAAAAAAAAAAAAAAAAAAAAAGGAAAGGCTTTAATTAAATATTTGAGATCTCACAAGGGGTGGGGAAAGTGCCAGGTAACTGGAAGATGGTTAACTAAATGGAGGGGATCTGTTCGCTCATTAATGCGTGGGGGAATTTACAAGTGTAACTTCTACTACCATTAATTGGAGCTACAGTAMATGAGTGATGCCGGTGTATACTGGTGGGGAAAGGCTCTTGTTACCTAGACTGGTCTTACCTGGTAAGGGTTTATTGAAGAGCTATGGGGTGATTTTTGGATCTGAATGAAAAAGGTCACCAAGATGGAACTTCTTGAAATAAAAGTCTGTACTACTTTAAATGCAGGATGATCCCGGAATAAAGCAATATTTTCATAAGAACTTTTCTTAGCAGCATTTTTTCAGAATTGTACAAACATTTACTTCTCTTTGCCCTGCACCTCAGAAATCCAAAAATAACCCTGTGGGACATGCGTCAGATTCAAAGTGGATAAAGTAACTCCATTTCTGCAGTTCCTTGTCAGAAGGGTCACCATTTGGGATGATTTGATTGTGCCTGTGCCAAAATGAGACAGGGAAATGAAGCCAGCAGGTCACTCACCCGCAAAGAAACAGCAGGAAAGAGGAGAACAGAAGTACTTGTGAAAGGACCTAACGTTGGCGAGGGTAGGGGAAGAACTGCAGTGTCACTGGACCCAATTAGAAACTCTATAGATGTAATTACTTCAGATAAGCATATATACATTTTTATGCAGTGCCAACTTCCATGGTTTTCACATCTATCACATGTCAAATTTTAAATGCATGTTAGTTATAATACACCATTTTGCTATCCACTGTTCCTCCATTAAATCCAAAGTTTGCTTCAAAATAAAATTTTAAGCTTCATTGTCCCTATAGCACTACAATGAAGTCAGAAATTATTTACAGACTAAAAAGAGATTCATATTCTTTTCAGCCGCAATCAGAGAAATTTTGGAATATGTAAAATATGCTGTATTTTCAGAGCCCATGAATGCAAACCAGAAATAATAGCTTTAGTAACTCTTTCAAGTACCTAAAATGGAGAAGTAAGGGCCAGGAAGCTTACGTCGGAGTCCCATGTTGGTTATTTTATCAGTATTTCTAACTGAAAAGGGAAAACCATCGGAGTTTCAGAGCATGGCATTAAAAAAAAAGGGCAGAATTCAGCATCTGTTCTCCACATGACTATATATCATGGGATGGTTTAGAATAAGGAATCTATTAAAAAAAAAAAAA
>JAYKAV010000811.1:1574573-1588019 GCA_035582835.1 Phoebastria nigripes | reverse complement strand
AATTACTGGAGTAAACAGTGGTGGCTACTGGTAGAGAAACATCGATGGAATGGAGGTAATGGTGTGAATGAGTGGGTGCTGGTGGGTTGAAATTCCCAACAGAAGGGGGGAAATAAAAAAAAAAAAAAAAAAAACTACAACAAAAAAAAAAGCTCATGAAGAAAAAGGCTATAAGGCTATAAGCCTTCACAGTCTTGAGGCCACACAAAATCTTTTTAAAACTCAAACTGCCCTCAGATGTTCAAGAACTTGGTCTTTCAAATGAAATGTGTCTATACAAGCACATTTTAAAAGACTTTGTATTCTTAACTTTTACTATATGCTTTACCAGAAAGGTAGTCAGATAGCCACCTCAATAAGCCCAATGTTTTTGAAACTTGTAGACCAATTTGGACTTGGACTCTTATTTCATTACAGGAATAATACAATATACCTTAAAGAGTAAAGGAGAGCATTACCACAATAAATTAAAATTATGACTACAACTAACAGTAAATGAGAGAGATATCCATTGAAGTATTTACTGTTCTTGAAGACACAAATCATTTCATATCATCATCACAGGATTACCTTATAAAAAGTAGCTGCCAAGAACGATTCACTTTCTTCTCTTGCCTACCCTCATGAAAATATGGACACCTGTAAAGGACAGAACAGATCCACATCTACAATTGCTATGAAAGAGAGTTTATTTCAAAAGTACATCCTTTATGGCCATAACAGAATCAAATATCAGAAAACAATCAATTCAGCCATTATTTTTATATAGAACTTAAATGCTGACACAAAAGCCAAAGTCAATATTACTAGCCAAATCTGTTAAATTTCTCAAGAATTAAGATGGGAAAAAATGGAGAATTTTCACATTAAAGTGGTGGGCTATATTGTAGCTTAATTTATAATTTCCAGGCGTATAAGGCAAGCATAGACAGACCATATGTCTTTTCTTGGCCTTTAAATGCTCCTATTTTCCACTAGACTTGCCTTTTTCTCCATCTATTGGCAGCCATACCATTTGCTATTCAGGTGATTGGCTGTAATGAGCCAGCTCCTGTTTCCGTATGAATAACCACTTTTTTCCCCAATTACTTAAGCTGCCAGCAAGTCACTGGTGTCATGTTCTTTGATGCAAATCTGACTGTCAATAGAGAACAGGACTACATAAAGAGAGAATTTATGATGATACCCTTAGCTTAATATTTTTCGTAAATGCTATTGAGTTTAGCTTCCAGGGAATATGGGGAAGGCAGCAATGGTCCACAGTAAGAAGTAAGATATCTTTAATTGGCTTTGTGCTCCACATGCCCTTGTAATCAGCCTTCCCATATGGTAGTCTGAAATAAATTTATCAATCTCCATTTATGTATTTATGTCATTTAAAAGGTCTATTTTAGTCAATATCAAAATCTATAAAAATGTCACATTTAATTTTAAAATTTTATTTAAAAAGTTAGAACACTGAATACATAGTTTGGTATTTACAATTTTTGGAAATAAGCAGACACACAGAAAAGCATGGGGAGGGGGGAAGCTTCTGAGGCCAACGAGCACCAGTTATTGACAATATGAGAACTAAATATATCATTTTAACTCACTTTTTTGAAAGCTCATTTTTTATTAATCTTTCTTCAACGGGCTTGGATATTCTTCACTTAAAGGGAAACAGCTTACATTTTGCAAGCCACGAGACCTTCTTCTTGGAATCCACCATGATATGTGTGATTATGGGGCACGGGGCAGATTCCTTGCTGGTGTTGGCACTCCTGATTGCAAGCACCATGTTTGACAGTAAATAGCTACAGAACAAAACTATTTTCCATCGAAAAATTGCTATATTAAAATTCTAATACAAAACAATAAAAGCAACGCTACCCAGTATTCAAGGCCTGGCCTATTAACTACCTACCTTCAAATCTGTGTCGTTTCAGGAAGCCTCCCCAGATCTCTATCAAGTAGATTTTCCAAGTGTTGCCCATTTTTTCCAGGTGATTCCAGCTAAACACCATTTTAAGCCTCTGAGTAATTTCTTGAACATCTGCTTCTGTAATATAAATACCAGCAGCCAATCTAAAGAAAAAGACATTTTCAGTACATATTAACAACTGCTATTGGTGCTACAAAACTCAGATTCAGTTCTGCATGTTCCCAGGTGCTCTCAGTTGGGACTTTACCTATGAACTAATTAGCTCCTGTAGGAAGATGTTTTATGACAGCAGGTGTCCTAAACAACTACTGCTCTTTTGCTGAAAGAGTTTCTGGGTTGGTTTTTTTTATCATTAAAAACAAAATAATAAATTATTGTTTACATAAAGTTGACAGCACTTTTCACAGAGCTGAGACAAAACAAGAAGCCAGCAAAGGGAAGACAGGTGAAAAGCAAAATTATTTCTTTAACAGTCTGCTAAGAATTTTATCATCTTTGACTGTGCTGATTTACAAACAGGAAAGGTCCTGTCTAATTTCTGTAAGGGAAGAGGAAGAGCAAATAGCTGCTAAACCTGAAATTCATTAGTGAAATGCATTTAATATCTAAATGAAACAAAACAGTAATGTTAAATGCAGTGTGCTTAATTAACTTGCAAAAATACAAAGTTTTCTTAAGTTTAAAGTTGCTGTTTAATGACAACCTGTTTTTATTATTATTACTGGGCTAAAATCTGTTTTTAGATGCACACATAAAATCAGAGCAGCCCACGGGTTTCTCCGATTACTCAAGATCGGTACTGGATTTGACTCTGTGCTAAGCAACGTTTTTTCCCCACTTGCTGAAATAGCACATAAACAAAAATAAATGAATGTTGTAATTCATTAACTTTGATACAGGAGTTAACTAGAATTTGTACAAATTATTTCATGCAGTTTTTTTCACCACTGCATTTTAAAAGCTGTTTTAAGACCATTGCCCATGATAAGGTCTGTACTCAAGCAAAACTGGCTGCCACAAACTGTAGAGGAGCATTGCTGATCAGGTACCAGGACAAAGGCATTTAGGCCCTGGAAGGAACAAATACACGCCTGACTGGATTTCCAAAAGTCAAGGTACCTCCTGCTCTCTAGTTGCCTAAATGCTTTCAAATCTCTTAATAAATACTAATGGACTAATACAAGGCACAGACTAGCTGGAGCCTACATTTGAAATCTGCTCTCAAACCTCATTTGCAGATTGGCCAGATGGTAATTAGTGTGGAGGTGTTCTCCAGGCAGACTTGCTTTCAGGGCAGGGTTTTTTAAATTTTATTGGGGCTGGGGGAGGAGAAAAGGAAGTCTTTTTTTTTTTTTTCCCCAGTTAAGATTAGTAACAGCCAGGAAAGGGTGAATAAAAGCTGAGCTACAGCAGAATAGTCTCTAGTTTGTATATTTAAGAAAGTGCTTGCGATTTAATCCAGAGAGACCAATAAACAGAAGACTAAAATAAAAAGGCAGAAGGCTGCAGTGTCAAAGTGCTGTTAAAGTACATGAGAAAAGCAATCCACTTGGGGTTCATTGTAACACTTCTGATAATGAGCTTCCCATATTTAGACACAAGAGATAGCAAATTCAAACCCCCTGGAAAGGATACAATACAGTTCTACAACAACATAGCAAACTGTATTTGTTTTGTTATTACTACCTATGCACCCTATGGTTTCTTTAGGGAAGATGATATGATATCTTTATACTGTGGTGTGTAAAATAGTCTGAAATCTCTCTTTGACACCACTAACGTACCAAAATCCTTCCCAAATAGTGAAAGACCTCCAACTTGATGCTAAGCTTGATCTTAAGCATCACTAAAAAAATAATATGTTTTGTTACTGCATTTCTCTCTGAGAGGTTTTCAAAATCCTTCCAGTCAGTACATGAGATAGGATACATATTGTCGGGGATAAGTTGTTAAAGTGAATTTGAAATGTGCTTCTCAAAATATCGTTTACACATTTACCAGATGGTAAAATAAACATGTAAATTGTTATCGAGTATACACCAACTTTATACTACAATTTTACCCACTGTAGAAATGGTGTAAAAATGTTGAATATAGTGTTACTTGTTCATTTAATAGTTTATTAACATTTTAAATACATTTGGAGAATAGGTTTACTTTCAAAGAAAAAAGATTACTTACAAAAGCATCATTTTAAGCCATTGATCAGGCCAAATTAACCTAATTGCTTCTGCATTTATCATTTACCTTACCAATAATATGATTAGCATAATTATAGTTGGTTTCTAAGTACTTGCCTATGCATAGACGTTATGCATGTTTAATGGGATGGGTTTTAAAAGATAAATTTAAGTCGAACAAAGTGCTAAAAAAGTAATTTTAAGACTTATAGTTACCAACATCTTAGTTAAAGTAGCTGCTATTAGACCAAAAGGTCACTTTGCCACTGGAATTTACTCTTTCATGAGCCACCATACATGTTCAGAAATATGAAGATGTGAATACTTTAGGTATGACAAAATAGAAGGTGGGTGCTAACAAACCCCTGCATCCAAAGAAGAACCTAATGCATGCACTGTTTAGCAATATGCAGGAATTAAAATCTTCCAGCTCAAAGAGTAACCGTTGTCCTTCTCTAAAATAAAAGCTCCCATACATGTAATCACTTGTTAATGATCCTGGTAGAAGACAACAGATGAAGGATTTTGATGGAAGACTGTTGCTTGTACTACCTATGATTGGTCCCTCCTTTTGCAGTTCTGTTTCTACCAATGCAGCACATCAATTACACTGTGCTATAGGATTTTCTTTCCCACCTTTCAGACTATGCCAGCTCCTTTTTTTGAAAAAAGAACTTCATTATTTTGCTCTCCTAGATTTAGGAACTCTCCTCCTCTGTGAAGACATATATTCACTCAGCATATTTTATTTTTAGTCTTATGCACCCAGCAGACTCTGAACTAATTACTCCTTAGAAATGAGCGTATCAACTAGTCTTCAAAATATCCAAGGACTTTTTTGGTCAATCCTCAATAGGGTCTTGGATTCTTACCTGGGTTTTGTCTGAATTATTTTTTTCAGAGGCTTTTCACAGCATCTAAATTCAATCTCATGCCAGCCATTAAGCTCCTGTTTACTATTACATTGCAGCTTTACTATCATATGCCCTCAGCAGTAAGGTGTTATCACATAGATACAAATAATACATGATTCTCAAAAGTAATAGCACAGAGTTAACTTTATTAGTGAATTCTGGAGGAGCTTGCGTATCCAACAAATACCCTGCATTAGTAGGTGCCCCAACATAAAAAACTCCTAACCAAAATTATCTTTAAAGAACGTTCCCCCTATACAGGGAGCTAGCACAAAAGTAATAGATAATAAGCCTTCACAAACCACTCTGGTCTCTCCAAGTCAGACTATGGAAGCTTGTGGTTTAAGATTCAGAAGTCCTGCTGAAAAACAAAGTGCCAAAAGCTGCTCCACACTGGGTGCGTGATCAGGGCTCCACTGGGATCTCCTAGGAAAAGATGAAAAACAAACCAATTTGCATGTGAGCACTTTTAAAACACCACTTGGAAGTTGCTGCTTTACCAACCTACCTTTTGGATTACACTCTGCAGCTGAAGTATTTTGCAAAAAGACACAGAAGTATGTGATGAGATTGCAATAATAAGGTTTTCGTATGGGAATAAATAATAGCGTAACTTAATTATATACCCCCAAAATCTCTGGAAAGGGCCGGTTTAGAAATCATTAGGCAGAAACACAAGTTCAAACCTAAAGAAATAAATAACCTAAGTGGGACAGGGGGAAATTGACTGATGTAGGCAGACAGGAGGTGTCCAATAGCACGCCTACGATTACCAGTATAGCTCTATGTATGAATCAAGAAAAATGTGGAGAAGCTTAAAAGTCTGACTACCAAAATCCCTAGTGCATTCAAGTCATGTATTGGCTTTGGTGTACAAATATGTACTATAGACTAAAACACTAAACACGAGAGGGAACTGATGAAGACAGCATTGTCTTCAGAGCCTAAGCCACAGAGCACCAAACACCTCTGCCAACTAACTTCGAAGCAGAGCCTGAGCCAACACGTCTATAAAGGCAGGGTGAGCATTGGAAACTTGTAGCATATGCTGCTATTTACATAACTAATTGTAGCATGCACAGTCAAAAAACAGCCTCTAGCTTTAGCATATACGTGCAAAATAATTGATTTTATTATGTACAGAAAATTAGAAACTGTCAGAAACAAAGCCACTAGCAACAGCCGTGAGGAAGAATTTAGGAGATGCACCTCCTAGATTGCAAAGGCTAGTCTTCACACAGTTGTGTGGTTTACAGCTAGAATATAAATCTAGACAACATTCAATGACAGCTGATACCCTTTCCAAGCTTTTGGTAAAAGTGACATACACACACCATAGTCTGATGGTGGAGACGCTCAAGAAAAATCTTCCCAGTCTCAGACGAGCTGTGGTTTGTCACTGCAGACATTGTAATACAAGATGAAACTTTGCAAAGGATATTGCAAATATAATAATAATCTAATATTACACCAAAAAATGGAAGAAAAATGTAATGGCGCAGAATAAAAGCACTAGCTGAGTTGCTCCTAAATCTCTGATGAAAAATAGAAGGACACCAAGATGGGGAAAAATACAGAAGATGGACTAAAGCTGCATTATACTGGCTACTTTTCTGTGAAAAACAAAACCAAAAAAACCTAAAATGCATAAAACTCAAGATTTCTCAGGCAAAACAGCGTGTTTGTGTAATCCAGAAAAAATGCATATTGGTTCTAGAATATTCTCCTATTATTCAGAAGTAACATTATTTGAGACAACATTTAATCCTATAGATTAAATATATTGGCTAGACATGACATACTTATTCTTGCAATTACAGAATAGACTAGAATTTGTTACAAGTTTAAATATTTTTATAAAATAATAAATTTTAAGCAGGTTATTTTAAGATATCCTCTACCCAGGAGTCTTTTGGAAAATGGTGTTAAAATTGTAAAAAAAAAAAAAAAAAAAAAAAAAAAAAAAAAAATTAAAAGCTATAAAGAACCACGCTTAGATCAGCAGAGACCCCATAAATTATAATGCAACACCCATAAAACTAGGAGTTTACCTGTTACATGCTACTTAAGAAAAAAAACTCAGAAACAGACACCCTGGTTATGCAACTACAAATGCTAAAAATATTTACATTGTAGATTCTTATAAAATGTGCCATGTTAAATGTTTTGTATAAGTTAAACCCTTTACAATCACAAGAAACTGTATGTAAATGTAAATTAAAAAGTTTGGGTACAAAAGAGAGCAGCCTTCCATGAATCTTGTCCTCTTCACTAACGCCGAGTAAGGCTTTCCTTGTTTAAGCATCCTCCACAGAAGGAGTTAAAGGAGAGAGCATTCGTCTACATGCTCAAGCTCTAACCAGAACAAGCCATGGAGGAGCCAGTGAAGTGCCCCCCAGTAAGGGAAAGGATGGGGGAGAGCAAGGCAGAGGCTAGAGCTCATGGGAAGCTTTGGAGATCTACCAGGGGAAGGAGACCAGAGGCTACTTGGGGACTGCTGGTGTATTTGCACCAGCTTGGAGCTCTGCTGCTTCATCACCCAGGCGTACAGTGATGCATGCATTACCCTAAACAACTCTTTGAGGGCAGATTCGGGTTATAGATGAGCACATCTCATACCTACCTGCCTCTGAAAGGGATCACCGGCTTCCTGCTGTCCTGCCCTCGCACCCACCAGCCTGGCAGCTTTTCCCATGCAATAGCACCATCACCATCCAAGTGACTTCAGAGAGCTGAACCGAACAGCAAACCAACCCTCGTTAAAAGGCTTGGGTACGCAGAACTACACTTAAAATCTCCTAGATCCTTACCCTGCGGCAGCTGTAGATATCAAAATAAAGTCAAAATTAAATGTAATTACTGTTTAGCGCAGTGTGTATTTAGCACAGGCATTGCCCTTGTCCCTCTATAGATGGGAAATGTGACCACAGTGACAGAACTGCATTTTAATTACCAAGGGAGAAAACACACCCCAAACCCCACAACAGATAACACTGCTAAAGCAAAACACTCAGGCCCTGATCCTGCAAAGACTTATGTGCATGTATATGCTAAACTTTACACTGTCACAGGACAATTATTTGTGTTGTTTCTCCAGTTATAATGTATTTGGAAAATAAGCACATACTGCTAATGGACTACTGTGGGGTTTGGCCTTTTAGGTTACATCTGTCTAAATGGCATACAGGGAAATATATTCCTGAAGCAACCTTACCTCCTCGTGTTATTACAGTAAATATTTATGTTAATTTTTAAAGGCCCATTTTTCATTTCTGTCATTATACTTCACATTAGTTTACGTCTACTTACACAAATGAATCAGTTTGCGATTAAAAAAGAATTTTTAAAATAATTTTCATTTATATCAATGATCAGAGAGAAGTTGTAAGTGAACAATATATGGAAACACAATAACTGAAACACTGAAATGTTTAAAAATACAATACTGAATGTTAACGTCAGAGGGGTTTTATTGTATTTAACACAAAGGAAAAAAAGAGCTACACTAGATAAGACTGCAAAGAACGTGAAAAAGATTTGGGCATTACAAAATTTCAGACACATATAAGAAGGACTGAAAATATCTGATTCATTTCCTTCCATTCAACTTCTGAACATTTCTTTTGTATTAAAGGAATACAGTTGGCCTAAATATTGCCCCTAAAAAGGGACAAATTCTTGTATAACACACCAAGAAAACTGGTTTTGATTCAATTATGAAGGCAATTAAAGCATCAAAATCAACCTTGACAATAAGCAGAAATGAAGCTTCAATTATTCTTATAATCTAAACAGAGAGAAATAAAAATGTAAGTACAGTAAGATATCAGTTGATGTTTCTATATTTATTTTAACACAGGAGAAACAAATATGTATATCAAATTAATACTTGGCCCTATTCATACCATCAAACAGCACCTGCTTTGGATAGTATCTAAACCACAAGAAGAAACAATCAGATGATACAAATCAGTATTGAACCACTGAAGCCAAAGAAATGACATAATTGTATACCAGTTGAGGATTTAATCCACGCTATTCTGACCCCAACTCTGCAACAAATACCAGTCCTCAGTGAAGATCTGAAACAACTGCTCGACAATGTGCCCAAGAATAAAATTGTAAAAAGTGTGGAAATCATTTAGAACCGCAAGCACTGGAGATTTTTCAGTGAGATTTTCATCATTTCTAAACACGGGCTACTAAACCACTCGGAGACTTTTGAAAGATGCCCCTACCCCTCACCACTTACGCACAGTGGTTTCCATAGGAAATTCAGGAACCGTCAATAGAAAGCAAACCCTTTTACCTCTTACTCAATACCTTGCATCTAATCTAAGTGAAATGCTCCCTTCTCCTACTGCAAGAGTAAACTGAGCTACCAGAAGAGAGCTTACACCAAGCTTAAAGTAGTACCTATGTACAAAACCATCGTGCTTTAGAAGTATAGTGGTAAGGTGGTGGCAACGCCGGGAGGGGGAAATGCTTTAAGGGTTTGCTGAAAGGGGATGTGGCATGAGGAGCGGTTATTCCTCTGTGTTACTGCACCACAGATCTAATTGCCTAAAAGGTAGGCACCGATCACAGAGCAACAGGCGAGACGGGAGGTGCTGCTGCCAGGCCCTTGGGTGGGATTCCCAGACGATACGGGGTGAGCCCCGACTTTCCCCAGGACCAGAGAGCAACCACCACATTTCCTCAGTGTCTCCAGCAGGAGGTCTATGGAAGATGGAGATGTGACAGTCTAGTTGTAGCCGACTGCCGATAAATAACGCCTCCCCTTCAGCAAACATTTCCACAAAGGAAAATAAGCTGTGACCAGGGTGTTGATCAATCACCAAAAGCATTTGTTAGCTTACATTTATGATCTCAGTTTAATTCTTGGTGGGTGGGTGTCTCTGTCTAAACTAGGACACCTTTCAGCAACCTAAAATTTCTCTCAACTCAAAATATTGGCGGTGCTCTCTCAGCCTTCAGTCCCAGACCAACATTATCTGCTTCTTGGATAAACAAAAGCAGTCAATGTATAACTAAATATAATTCAAGGAAGAAGCCTGCTTACAAAAATTAATTCCATAGACGGCCCATAGAAATTAAGATGTGACTTTTACAAAGTTTAAAATATGTGTCAGTGCCGTCACTAAAAAAAAAAAAAAAAAAAAAAAAAAAAAAAAAAAAAGAAAGAAAGAAAGAAATTACCCAAACAAGCCAAAAAATATATTACAAATGATTGAAGTGGGAGCTTGTATGATGCGCTTCAGTAACCCATCAATGCAGTGTTTCTACTATATTAAAAAATCAAATTATTAAGTGTATTCTAAATCAGTCAGTCACTTCAAGGTACATGACTATCACAATTATTGAAAAAGGCCTTGATCCTGAAAACATTTATGTCTGTGAATTTTTAGACAAGTGAATAGTCTTTGTAGAACTGACCTCTTACTTTACGTTGTTCACACATATGAACTTGCATGCACGATCAGAGACTAAGGCAGGAATACACATTTACAAGCTATCAACATTTTACCTAAAATGTCTCTTAAAACAGATTCGAAGTCATTACCAGCTGTTTCTTATTTAAAGCTTAAGAAATAAATGCTTGTTAATATCAGTGTAATAGTATAGATAGTTTTACACACAGTAATGTACCTGAAGTTTTCATCCATTCTGCCTTCAGTTTAAAAAAACAAAAAAAAAAAATTAAAATTGACCTAAAAAGTCAACTTAAGACCAACAAGATCATTCGCACTCATATCAGCCCCTTAGTGTTAGAAACCCTGCAACTATGAGAAATTGCAGTGATAGCATGAATAAAACATCCCAGATTTTATTGTGTAATATATTTTATAAGGCCAAAAGTTACATCTAATCAGCAACGGCAGCCTTGGATCTTTATGAATTAATGATTATTCTACATCTGTAAGAAGGAAAATATTACGTATGCTCAAAAATTCAAGAGAGTTTTTTTTTTATATATATATATTTCAACCAATTTTTTTTTTCAGATATACATATTTGAACAAATGGACAGCTTTCAAGTGATCACACTCTGAAATAAGCGGTGCTTTTGTTTGTGCATTCCCAGATTAATATGCATTCTGATAAATGCATGAAATGTTATCACTAAGCTGTGAGGCTCTCTAGACCTACCACAAATATATTACATCTATTTAGCTGGAAAGAACGGGGTACTGAACGCAAACAGTCTGCTGCCTTCCGTCTACTTATCATTCCGCTATTTCAATTTTTTTTCTTTGATTTTGCCCCCGTATCTTAGCAAGTGACACGTTCCCCACTGGAGACCACATTTATGGCAAGTTTTAATACTTAAAATGAAAACTTGTGTCCATTTTGCACAGAAACAGTACCTGGAAAGCATACTTCCATGCAAAATCCTTTTTTCTGCTTTTCCCAATACACAGACATTCTTTTTTTGTGTCACAGCGATTTTAAAATTGTCCTATGTAATTTAAATAAGATTTCCAAAACCAGTAACCTTTTACAGCAATAAATCAGAGCGTTTCCAGTTGACAAAGTAATTGGCGAGGGACATACAAAGCACCTGAAAACACAGACTGTGAAGAAAACCATTTTAACTATAGCAACAGCACTCACTGCATAATGTTATAAGGAAAATTATGCAATTAGGTCTCTTATCAGACTTATGAAAATTCAGATCTATGCCAGTTGGGGGGGGGGGTAAAATGATTGTTCACCACATCTCCCTTGAGCACTACCTAGGGGAGGGGAGTGATGACCAGACAGCAAAAATTAAGAAGAACGTGTCCCACCTTACGCCTATTCTGCCAATCTGTCGCGGTTGTTCTTCTAGCTCCATAGGTTTACATGATTTTTTTTTTCTTTTTTTTTTTTTTCTTTTTGCTGACAAGTAATACAAGACAGATTCTTGCCTTCTTAGGATCTTGCAATCTAGTTTAGACATAGCACGTCAAGTGGTGATGAAAGAAGGTTAGGGTGGGTTTGAAAAGATGAGGATTCCAACAGTAAACGATGCAGAGACATCAGTTTGGTAATGTACACATGTTTTGCATGATTCATTGGACCAAAATGGCCAAAGGAACTTAAAAAGCTGTCAAAGGCATCTTTACCTCTGACCTACCTAGTCATCCATCTGCTTCCTCATACTGTCAATCAAAACCCTCCCATCCTTATCACTATTCTATTACACACATTTTCCACAACCATTTCTCCTCCAGCTCTTAAAAAATATCTTAGCAAACATTTCAATCAGTCATTAAAAACCTTGTTAAAATATGCAATGTGTCATCAAATATGCATAGCGTACTCGTGCAAAATCTGCAGAGCGTAAATCACTGTATTACATCTGATACAGTATTAATGTGAAACATCGTAAAAAGTATTACCAATGAGAACTTTGAATTACCTTCTACGGATTGTCTCTTTCTTGATTTTGTGTTATATCAAATAAAGCAAAAAAAGGGCAATTGAATTGATTATTTTACACAATAATTAAATTAAAAGCCCTTTCAGCATGCCTAGAATAACAATACAAATTATACTTCATGTAAAATTCATGCAATTAGTTGCTGGTCTAACAAATTCATACACGGGGTTTTGCTTCGACTAAACTGAGCGCACTGCAAGTATATTATCATTTACATACACCGGGTCAAAACCTGCATGTTCGATCCTAGGTGAACGCAAACATTTTTCATGTGTCAGTAAACATGTTTAGCAGATACACAGGTGCACCTCTAATAATAATAGTCAGAAAAATTGTAATAGTAATAAAGTGACCTACCGACAGGAAATAGCCTTTTTTACTTCTGCAGCGCTTATCTCTTCCAGTCTCTCGCAGAAATAGTTATGGAATTATAACATCCTGTCGAAATAGTTATGGAATAACATTAACCACTCACGCACAGGAAAGGATTTTGTTCAGACCTGTCACACGTTACGCATTGACTCCAGACCCGCTGGATAACCCCCACCAAACAAAACCTAGCAAGATCATTTTTGACAAGCGGTCTGCCCGAGGTGACCGCCCGGCCGGCGGGCCCCCCTCCTCCCCTCGGCGCTGCCCACCGGGATCCACGCCTGGGAACGCCGCTGTGTCCCGCTCCGGTCGCTTTGCCCTCTCGGGGGGCAACGCGGCGGGACCGGCGGGACAGGAGGGGCGGGAAGGGCGGCTTTTGCTGGCCGAGAGCGGGGAAGGACTGCCGAAAACATGCAATTTTTTAGAGCCCTGCTCCCCCGGGTACGGGAAGCCTCCGGGAGGGCGCCGGGACAGCCCCGCACCGCGCCGCTGAAGGGGGCAGCCGGGGGCCCGAGGGAGGCGGAGAGGTGCGGGCGATGCGCGGGGGGACGCGGGCGGCGCCACGGCCTCCGCCGCTCGCTGCGAGGCGGGGGCGGAACGGCGCGCAACCCCCGCCGCCCCGGCTGCCCG
>JAYKAV010000811.1:1554288-1574353 GCA_035582835.1 Phoebastria nigripes | reverse complement strand
GACCGCGGCCCGCGCTCCCCTCCGCGCCCCCCCGCGGGCCGCTGCAGCCGGCGGAGGCGTGGGGGGCACAGGGGCCCTGCTCCGGCAGAGCCCCGCACGTTGCGGGGAGGGGAGAGGGGGGAAATGCAGTCGGGTGGCTCGGGTCCCCCCCGTCAATACCGCGGCAGGACAAAATCCCCGTGGCGGCTCCGCACCCGCGCTTACCCCGCCGAGGAATCAAGAATAAAACTGGCCCTTTACCCCAAGCACCTGCGGACCCCAACGCACGCAGGTGCCAGGGGACGGCGCCTATCCTGAAGCCTACAGATAGGTATTTTTTAAAGGGGGGCAGCATCCCTAGAAGGTCGGCGGCGGGAGAGGTGGTGCCGCGGGCTTGGGGGCTCCTCTGCCGCTTCTCCGCTCCCGCGGCAGCCCGCGCAGCAGGGAAGGCTGCTCCTCCGCAAGGGCACCCGCCCAGGGAGGCCCGGCCGGGCACCTTGCTGAAAACCGCGGGGTCTCCGCCAGCGCAGCCCCCGACCCAGGGAGGCGAGGCGAGGGGAGGCTGCGGGCGGGCAGCGCTGCGCCCCTCGCCTCTGCTCCGCGAGCAAAGGCGGCCCCCCGCCACCGGGCACCTCTCCCGCCTGCAAAATGCTGTCAGGGTTTTTAAGCGTCAAAAACAGGGATAATTATAAACCTCTCAAACCCGACGGGGTTTCATCTCCCTCCTTCTCCGACTGCAAAGCTCCACGCTTGGCCACGCGGTGTACGCGCTCTCCCCTATGCTCACCCCCGCAAAAAGACAAACGCTGGGCCAGAGGGCCGGCTCCGGCCGGGGGGGAAGCGGCGGGGCCGCCGCCCCGAGAGCCTCGCCCGGCAGCGGGCCGGGAGAGGGGCGAGCTCCCGCCAGCCTCTTCCCCTTGGCCTCGCCGAATTTCGTACTTGCAAAACGGCAAAGTGCTTTCCAACACGACGTTAACGTTTTGCCAGGTTTATTTTACTTGTTATACACAGACGATACAAACGGGCAAAAACCGAAACATTTCTCAATGGAGCATGTACTGGTATAAATTATTCAGTTCCACAGACGTAACAGAACAAATATAAAAATCACAACATTCGATTTACAGAAGAGTCAAAAATATACACACGTGTATGACCCTGAATTTCTATTAGGAAATTTCCCCGTCGAGTGTAATCTAGACTGAACGTTTAGCCTGATGCATATTTCAGTTTGTAATTGTTTTTTCCATATAAAAATTCGTTAATTGTATAGATTTGCTACTCAAAATTCGAAGACTTACTATTCTGCTTCGCCGGGGGGGGAGACCTGGAGGGATATTAGTTCTCCTTCATTAATATAATAAGAGGTTCACAGGAAAGATCGCTCTTACTTTCGATGTGCATTTTATTCCCCAGGAAGTCAGATCTCGGTTAGCTACTTTATGAAAAAGTCAATTCCAAAACTAAATGCAGTAAAATATACAACTCACAATTCATCTTCACTGGACTACACTATGGTTACCAACAATTCAGTCGTCTATATCTTTTTTTTTTTTTTTAGATTATTCATTACAAAGATTTACAGCAATATAAAGAAAGAGGGGAAAACTGCAAAGAAGTTTGAAAAGAGTTTGTCAGCATATTTGGCACCTGCAGGGACCAGTAATGGATTTGGCACTTGGGGGCGGGGGAGGGGGGGAGGAATACCACAAAAATAATAATATTGCTGATGTCGAGCTACTCCTTTTAAAGAAAAATACAGAGGCAGTTAATTTTGCTTTTGGAAGGCGTCATGCTACTTTAATCGTCTTTCCTACGTGACGTATTTCTGTTCTTTTGAAGGGAAAGCTCAGCTATTCCTTAGCTGTGTTAGCCCAGGGCACAGCGTAATTATTTCATGCGAGGAATTGCAGTGAAAGTGAGAAACCCATTACTCGCTGCTACAGCTATGGACCGCTCTATATTTCCAGAGGCATTTAGAAAGAGTGTTTACCTTGGGAGGGGCAGGGGGAAGAGGGAGCAAAGAGGGGGGCGGGATAAAGAAATTTAAACAGGATCTAAGTTTTGTGACTTAACAATGAAAAAAAAAAATATCCAAACAAATAAGAAGGAAACAGAACCAAAGAAAAGTAATTGGTTACAATAAATTAAATACTATGTACAGGCATTTCACAGGCTCTTTTTCCCCACTATTACTGTTATCCCCTAGGATCCATCCATGGTAAAAGGAAGGAAGCGCTGTACGGTTTGAGAGAGTCTAAGCATCCTACTTATCAGTGGGTTTCGGAGCGGCGGTGCCCCCGCGCCCCCGGGGCGCCGCCGGGCCGGGCGGGGAGCGGGGCGGGGGGGCGGCGGCAGCCGCGGCTCTGCCTCCCTCCCTGCCTGCCGGGCCGGGGCCGGGGCCGGGGGCGCGGATGGGGCAGCTAGGGGCGGGGGTCAGTGCGCTAACGCGGAGGAGTTATTGTGCAAAAGGACGGCGGGGCCGGGCGGCCGCGCCTAGCTGTGCGAGTAGAAGCCGTAGTAGCCGATGTCCTTGGCGCAGGTCTTTTCGCAGTCCCGCTGGGTGAGCACCTCGCTCTTCAGGGGCGAGGAGCTCTCAGACACCGGGGTGTCCGAGGGGGAGATCCGCCTCCTTTTGGCCTGCTCGTAAATCCCAGAATCGGTGGAGTCGATGGACTTAATGGACGACGGCGTCTCGATCCAGCTGGAGTCGGACAAATCTTTGGGCTTGGAGTCCTCGGCGCCCGGCAAGGGGGACCGCTCGGGGGCCAGGCTCTCCGCCTCCTCCCCCAGGTAGGGGTTGCCGGCGGCCATGCGCGCCGCCGCCGCGCTGTTGGGCCAGCAGGAGAGCACGGAGCCCGACTTGCTGCAGTACTGCGGGGGGCTGCGGGCCCCCCACCCCGAGGGGTCGGCGTAGTAGCCCAGCGGCCGCCCGGCGCAGCCGGCCGCCTGCAGCGGCAGCGCCTTGACGCCGGCGGCCGCGTAGGAAAGCAGCGTGGCCGCGTTGCCGGCGAAGTCGGTGGCCGTGTCGTAGGCGGAGGCGGCGAAGTCGAGGCGGTTGTTGGCGGGGGCGACGAACCAGCGCTGCGGCGAGGGGGCCCCCGGGTCCTCGGCTTGCTGTGGGGAGAGCAGCCCGTTGGTGTGGGGCACGCTGCGGTCGGCGCCGGGCCCCGGGCCGGCTCCTGCCCCGGGGTGGAAGCGGGACTTGGCGTAGTTACTCACGAACTGGTCCTGCAGGAAGGAGCCGGCCATGGCGTAGCGGGCCCCGGGCACGATCTGCGAGCGGGGCGAGTCGTTGGGGGAAGGCGTCAGCCGGTCCATGTCGCAGCCCGTGTAGATCCTGCCCAAGAGAAGGGGAGAGAGCTGGGTGTCCGCCGCAGCCCGGCGCCCTCCTCGGCGCGGCGCCCGGCGGCCGCAGCCCTCGGGGGAGGGACGGGACGGGACGGCGGCCGCCCCAGCGCGCTCCTGCCCTGCCCGGTGGCCCGCGCTCCCTCTCCGGGCTCGGCCTCCGGCGCCAGGAGCGCTGAGGGCCTGAACGGCGGAGGGGGAGGACGGGGGGAGGCACGGAGAGCAAATCTTTGGGAACCCGTTGGCCATTCATGGACAGGGCTGAGATCTCTTGCTCCGGTCCGAGCCCGGCCTCCCAACGGCTTGAAATCCCGCGCGGGGACACATTGACCGGTCCCGCCATATGCGCAACAGGCAACCCGGTCATTTGCCGCGAACAGCATGAATGGCAGACTACGGAATTATATCGGCTGTTTAACACTTATTATTGGGAGTCACAGACGAACCATCAACATTTTACCGAGTTTAAATTAAGCTAATCTTTAAACACCTACTGCAGGAAATGTAAAACCAGACGCATCCAGTGTTCCCTGCGTGGCCTATATATAATTCTCCCATGCTGGGCTGCAATTTGCGATTATAAAAACTTTAATGGATGAATAACCACTATCTGTATTTAATTCAGGCTAAAACTGTGCTTTAATTAACCCTCCACGCCTCCTGGAATTTCTTATCCAAAATAAACTTGGCCCTTAAACAAATTCAACGTGCTAGACAACATTGAAGCTTCCCCCTCCCCCCGTCTCCTTTCAAGTGACGCCCTATAAAGTTTTTTTCCTATTAAAAAGAGAAAAGCACTTGCGGCTGGGGGCGAAGGCCACGCAGCCTTTCTAAAGGCCGCGCATCTTCCTCGCAGAGCTCCCAGAAGCGCGGGCAGGCAGGGCTGCCGCCCTCTGTGGCACCAGGGACCGCCGTTCCACTCCCGCCGGCGGCCCGGCTCCCCCGCCACTGCCGCCGCGACCCCCGCCCGTGGGGGAGAGCGTCCGCACCACAAGCCGCCCCCCGAGGAGAGCCGGTGCTCGGCCCCGGGCCCCTCTCGCACTAGTTCAGGCCTCGGCGTCGTTTCCACCCTTGGACTGAAATCGCGCTGCTGGGGATGCTGAACTGCTSTCAGAGCTGAGGGAGGCTTAAGCAGGCGCTGAAGATACGCGCGGGCTTAAGCGCTCCAAGGGAGGCCGCTTCCCACCGCAGTTTAGAGAGGGAAGAGGAGGTTTCCCCTCTCAAAGCCGGACCCCCGTCCCGCAGACCCGGAGCTTGCAGCGGGACAGGTGAGCTCCAAAGCCGCCCGCCCCCCGGGCGTGTGGGCCGCCCTGTGCGCGCCACCTCCCGCTGGTCCGGCCCGGGCTGGGCGGGGGGATGCCGGGCGGGCAGTACCCCGGGCCGGGGAAAGCCTCAGCCGTCAGCGCCTGCCGGGCCGGGATGTCCCCATTCGGGTCCCGAGGGCCGGGAAAGGCGGCGGGGGGGGCAGCGGGGGCTGGTGCCCCCCGGAGCCGCACTCGGGGCGGCACCAGCCGCAGCTCCCGCGGGGGGCCACGGCCGGTTGGGTGATACGGCTGTGCCGGAGAACAGGCGGACGGGCAGAGGCAGCACGGGGACAAACAGCGATTAAAACTTCGGAGGCTTTAGCTCCACCCAGAAGGAAGGGGGGGGGGGGGGGGGGGGGGGGGGGGGGGGAGGAATCCAACCGCAGGGAAGAGCAAAACGAGACGAAGAAATTTTCCTCCGGACACCGGCTCTGCGGAGCCCGGGATCATCCAAACCCGGCGGGTTGCTCGGGGAGGGAGCCCGGGTTGCTCGGGTGCTTCTTTCGGAGCCCTTGCGCGCAAGTGAAACGGGAACTTGGAAAGGGGCGCAAAGATACGTGCCAGGAAAAACCAACAAGAAAACCGCCGCAAGTGCCAAAGCGAGATGCGGGCTCAGGTGCGGGCAGCGCGGCCCCCGGGCGCGGAGGTGGCCGCAGGCTGCGCAGGGCTGCGCGGAGCCCAGCCGCAGGGACAGCCCCTCCGCGGCCCCGCCGGGGGAGCTTGCGGGTGCCTCACTCCCGGAGGGCTCTGGAAAAGCCTGACATCACACATTTCGGTGTGAAATGAAGCCAGCCCGCGTCCTAAAGCTTCCCCCTTTGACATGTGTGTGCAGCCGGCAGAAGGGTAATAAAAATCCAGTTTACTTACGTGTCATAATTGTCTCGGAAGCCTTTTGCGAAAGGGTTGTGGTCTATTTTCAGCTGTGTGATCTAGGGAAAGAAAGGATCAGAGCGCACGTTGTGAAAGCCTGAAAAATATACCCTACTGCAGCCAACACATTTTTAAACGGATCAAGCTTTGCTCTAGTCGATCAAATTGCCTTTAAAACGCGAAAAATAAAGCTTTAGCATGCTTATAGACGTCACAGTCTAATTTTAAGATTTACTTTATTGTAAAAAGTACCATAAAATTTAATATTTAACCCCATGTTTTGAGGCGTGTCAGTATTCCTACTGCATGGGTATGAATATATTTAAATCCATAAATTAAGCAAAACGTACCGCAGAACGGTAGCTAAGAGTTTACATTTGCATCGAGCAAAATAATTAAAGCAAGAATGTGGACTGAACATATGTCATTTGAAAAAGGGGGCACCAGTCTGTAGCAAAGCCAGACCACGCCGAAACGTAGCCAGGCATTAACGAGATTTTAATTTGAGGAAGTTGCTCCGTCACCCCCGGCGCAATCAACGAGGTTGTTAATTGATCTTTGCAGACTTAAAGCTTAAGCTAACAGCTTAACAGCTAACTGAGCTGTTTCCGACTGGAAGATAAACGCCGCGGATGAGCGCCCAGCTCCAGGCGGAGCGGCACGGCCGCCGGCGCGATGCCTGCCCGGCCTGGCGGGGAGGGCAGCGCCGATGCGGGGCTCCCGGGGCAAAGGCGGAGGGCGCGGGCGGCTCCGGCCGCGCTCGGGGCTCGCCAGCCTCGGCCAGGGCAGAACGGCGCAAAGGGGGAGACAGGGAGCCCCATCGCCCGGCGCCGAAGACCCGGGGGAAGGAGCGCAGCGGCCGGGCCGGGCCGGCCTCGGCGGGGTGCCCTGCGGGGAGCGCGGGCGACCGCGAGCGGGGTAAAGCGGAGAGCTCTTTACATCGGTGTTTTGGTAGGCGGTGACTGCTATGAACTGGGTCTCGGGGAAGGTGAAGGTCTGCACTCTGCCCGGCTGGTTGGTGTCCTCCGTCCCGTCTTCGTTCACCTCCACCACATGCAAGCGGGGCTGGTACTTGTGGAGGGACTGCAAAACCACCATCTGTCAGGCAGAGGAAAAGGAGGGAGGGGGCCGCGGGAAGAGGAGGAAATTAGAGCGAGAAGGACGGGGAGAGCGATGCCCGCGGGACCGCGCCGCCGCCTCCCC
Source organism: Phoebastria nigripes (assembly GCA_035582835.1). Lineage (NCBI taxonomy): Eukaryota > Metazoa > Chordata > Aves > Procellariiformes > Diomedeidae > Phoebastria > Phoebastria nigripes. The sequence continues at coordinate 1,567,649 of JAYKAV010000811.1, read as the reverse complement.
GGGACGGCTGCGGGCTCCCCCGGGCGCACCGGCCAGCGGTGTCAGCCTGGGCAACCCGCTCGGGGTCGACGAGGCCCGCGGCAAAATAAACGGGAGGGCTTTTCCCCCACCACCACCCTTTTGTTTTCACCTCACGACACGATCTAAAAAAATGCACGTCCTTTCGGAAACGGGAGGGTTTTGCCTGAAGCAATAAAAAGAAGTCTGGCAGAACGTCTGCGTTTCCCCCACTGACCTGCCCGTTGTTGTTTGATGCTCCTTTATTGTTTGTGAGTTTTAGTTTCCCAAAGGAGATTTCCTGGCGCATCCAGTGGGCTCCCGTGTTGGGGGAGTCGGGGTGCATGTACACCCGGTTTCCTAAGCAAAACAACAAAAAACACAACCACATCACAGTTCTCGCGTATGCCCCGGTTCTGCCACTGCAGCAGCACACGAGGTCGAAGGACCCCGTTAAAGTTAGCAGTATTTTACTGCTGAAACTCCCTTCATTTTAACCGAGAAGGATTAAAACAGCGTTTTCCGAACACCTTTTACTTCCTCCTCCGCCCTTCTTTTTCTTAAAAAAGCATCACTGGCCCATTCTCGTTTCAGAAGTCGCCAGAGCCAGTCCACAAAGGCTTTAATTAATCATTCTCACCTACATATGTGTCGGGAAAAGTGTTAATTGGAGGAACTTGCCTTGTACATTGGTGTCCGCCTTGCCGCAAGGAACCCATTTGCCGCCCTGAAATCTCCAGTGGTTGGGATCCGCCAAAATTACATCCACAAAAATATTGTAGTGAGCCGTGGGGTCGAGACCAGAAATATTAAAACTTAGGAAAGGGAACATGCGCCTATAAAAAAGGAAAGAAAAAAAAAAAAAAGGAAAGAAGGAAAGCAAGCCACCAGCAGCGGCAGGCACACGCGGAGGAGCCAGCCCGTTGTGCTTTATCATCACGGCGACCGGGAAATAAAAAATCAAAAGAAACTCCCTCCCCGAAACGTCGGGCTTTCCGCGGGGAAGGGATGAGGACAGCGGGCGCGGGGACCTGCGGGGAGGCAGGAAGGGCTGCCCCGGCGGAGACCGGCACCGGCACCGCGCAGGCAGGCGCAGGCGGGTACCGGCGCTCCCGGCGCCCAGCGCAGGGGCCCCGGCGGCGGGCGGGCGGCTCCCCCGGGGCGGCGGAGGCTCCGGGCGGCTCCCCCGGCGGAGCTCGGCGGCTCAGCCCCGACACCCGGCGAGGGTCCGCGCGGTGGCTTACCTCCCTTGCTTCGTGATGATCATCTCCGTCTGGTGCCGGTGAAATTTCAGCCAGAGTGGCCTGTTGCACAGGTAGACCTGAGCCTTGCCGGGAACTAGCCCCGGCTGGGTGGAGGAGAACTGGTAGAAAGGTGCCCCTTGGTAGGAATGGCCATACTGCTGGGGGTAAGGGTAGCCCGCCGTGGGGTAGCCTTGTGGAGAAGAGTTGGACAGGAGGCTGTTATAAGCTCCGTTGGTGATCACAGGATGGTGAGCCATGTAGCGGCTGGGGCTGGCGATGGAGAAGGCTGGGTGAGCAGGTCCATGCTGGCTGGGGTAAGGGAACATGGTACTAGGAGCAGAGGCAGCAGACTGGGGCTGGCTGGACTGAGAGAGCAGATAGCGATCTGCAGCAGATCCATCGAAACTGTGACGAAGCTCAGAGACCCCGTCCAAGACGGGAGAGAGTTTATTTCTCTGGACGTCCCCTGGTGTGTCCTTGGAGTCAGGAAAATTGTCTGTATCTGACTGATTCGTCATCCCCCTGGTAATTTTTTTCAAAGGTGAACTTCTCTCCAGGTTGTCAGTGGTCGAGATAATGGGATGATCATGCAAGGCAAGCTCAGATCCGCCTGCATGTGGGTAACTGCTGCTCACATTGAGAAATTTCTTGGAGAGCATGATAGAGGGAGAAAGACAATGCTCCAGCTGCATAGCTCTAGCACCACAGTAATAACCCTTCAGTCCCTGGATCTGAAAGGGCTCCTTAGTATCAGAAGCTAGACATCCTGGGACCCTCACTAGGCAGAAAGCACTTCATCCACCAAATGCTTCCCAAACGTTTGATTTACTTTTTTTTTTTTTTTTTTTTTTTTCTTCCCCTTCCCTGGGAGAAGAGATTGGCCAATTGACACTATGCAGCAATCAGGAAAGACTCACTTTTGATCTTGCTGCTTGTGGAGAGGATGAAACGGCTTCTGCCATTGGTTAACCGCTGACAGTAATTTAATTAGATAGACATTAATTAGGATAATCACCTGGCTCCTGGTCGCGACGATCATGGCAAATTGAAGGAGATGATTTTATTGTGAGATAGAAGGAAGGGGAAGGGGGAAGGGAAGAGTGTGTTTGCTGTAAGAGCTCATTATTATGTGACCTTTCCAGCGTTTTTTGTTTTTTGGTTTTTTTTTTTTTTTGACTACGGCTGGAAAAGAAATAAAAAACGCTGCGATTCCTCAAATATTGCGCGCCTGTCCCCCGCCTTTGTGTGTCAGGGAGGAGACCGGGTGCTGGGGGCTTCGGGGACCGGCTGCGAGGGGCGCGCCGGGCTGGGCGGCCGCTGCCCTCGGCTCAACTCCGCAATTTGCCTCCCCTTTCGGGGCGCGCAGCCCCTCTCCCCCAGCTCCCGTGAGCGACCCCCCCCGGCGCAACGCCCCCACCCTTCCCACCCGTGCCTGCTTCGCGGGGGAAAATACACCCTCCGTCCCCCCTGACAGCGGCCGCGTGTCATCTCTTTTAAGTTCTGAAATAATCATAAGCCGCGCAGCCGAAGTCCCCTAATGTATTTGCCGCGATGTTTACGGGTTCTTTAGTAAATAAATATTTTATCTGTGAGCCGTAATGCCGGAGATTATCAGCAAAACAGGGTGGAAGGCATCCATCTACCCATCCGGCTCCGGATTTCTTTCCACGCGATGCCCGTGTTCCCCCAGTGACTCAGTCCCACAGGCAGGGCTAGGAGGGGAGAGATCTTTCGTGGTAGGTTTGTCATGAGCCGCTGCCGCCGCCCGCGGCTCGGGCGGCAGGTCTAAGGCGGGAGCGGAGAAGCCCAAACCACGACGGTGCTGCAGCAGCAGCCGCCGGCACCCTCTGCCCGGGGGCGTCTCCGCAAGAGCCGCGGGCCCGGCCGAGCCCCGGCCCCGAGCCCCGGCGGGGAGCGGCGGCCCCGGTGTGCGCACCCGCGGCGGCTGAGCGCGGCACCGCGGGTGGCCGGGGCGGCGGCCAGGCCCGCGCACCTTTGGGGAGGGGGCTGCGCCCGCCCGCCCGCCGAGGGCCCCCGCCTTAGCGGGCGGGACCGGCCGGCGGGTCCCGCGGCGTGTCCGTGCGAGCCTCGGGCTAATTGGAAGCGGGACCCTCCAAGGCGTGAAGATGCGCCTGAAGAGTTCCGGGGACTCGCTTGCCGCCCCCGCCTCTGCCCAGCATCAGTCTCAATTTCCCTTCCTAGGCAAGCTTGTGAGTTTTTAAAAGCACCGTTTTTTTGCCCGGGGTGGAGCTCTCTTCTTTCATTTTTCTTAGTATTTTCCCCTTAGCGGTTTGGACTTCAGGTATTTTACTGATCGCGTCTCCTTCCAGGTGCCACCAGCAGCCGGTTTCAAATTCCACCAATAGTTAATACAGCCTGGATCATCACATAATAAAACCAAGACCAGCATATAATCATCTGAAGCCAGGCTGAAACTTTGCAAACTCAAATCCAGAGAAGACTAGAACCAGGATGACTTGTCAGAACGTGTATTTCAACACTCTCAAATCCCATGGCCATTTAGTTTTTCTGTTGCTTAACCATGAGCTAGTTCGGTTATCTGGTGTTTCATAGAAGCTGTCATACAAACACCCTCTGCAAGGAAATTATTCTAATAAAATAATTTATGAAGCAAAAAGCAAGCAGTTCACTGTTTTACTCGTAGTCGGGTGGTACAGCGCATGCAACTTTCCGTACTACACCTTCTCCTTTCAGTGTTAAGAAAATAGTTTTATTAATATCAGGTCCAACTAATGCTTCCAACAGTTGTTTCACCAGTGTGCTCACCCTTCCCTTTCCCTGCTTGAAACTGACAGAAAGGTAATGGGCTTATATAGGCAAGAGATGAGTCAAAACACAGATAAACCCTAGGAAACGCTGCCCTGAATTACAGAGCTACACCCATATAGATGCAGAGCTGCAGTGAATTCAGCGGTATACTGCCAATCACATGGAAGTGCTAATATATGCCAAAAATCTTCAGTGCACAACTCCTAAACTGGTATAATAGGGGGATATGCAATGGCAGGTGGTGTTATAGAATCGTCATAGAAAGAAGGAGAGAGGTTTGCTAATACAATATGCCCACCCTTTGCACTGACAGGTGACAAGGGGTCAAGCTGCTAATGAAGGTCTGCTCCATTGCGGCTGAAGGCTCAGAAGGCGGCTGCTTGAAAACCTCTTTCTTCCTCCACGATGGTATAAGGGCTGCTGCTTTTCAGGTTACTTCTTCCAAATCCTCTGTGTAGCTCCTAAAGCACTGGACAAAAATGAGGAAAGATGCCCCGAAAAATAGCCTTTTGATTATTCATGAAACATCTTAGTAAATGGAAAATTGTGCCTCCAACTCAAACAGAGGAGTGGATAGAAAGCAGGGTACCACAGCAGAAGCTCATGCTACAGGAGATCTGTGTCTCTCCAACAGACTCCCTTCAGCTACCCTCTGCAAGAGGTATGTTTGTCAAAATTAATTTAGAATATGCAAGACTCACTGGTTTGTCTCCCTGCTTACACCGGCCTTTCATGCATATATACACTGCAGCACTGCGATAGCTTCTCTCCTGTTCTGCAGTGCCATGTTACCCACGACCTGCCAAACTATGCCTCCCTCGTGGTGTTACACGTGTGTGTGGGAGTAGATAGCGGCAGGGATGCAGAGCCCCGCTGGCAGACGAGCCCCAGGGCAGGTCCCCCGATCAGCTCCTGCCTCACCTCACCCTGGGGTGCAGCGGTGTATGCACACAGCGGAAAGGCCCAAATACAGCCTTCCTTGATGATACGCAGGTTTTTAGTGCGAATCGCCAGAAAGCACTTCCATTTAACTAGATGCAGGCAAATGTGGTTTGGTATGTCTCCATTTTCCCAGTCTGATATTCTACTGCCTACTGTGGGGGCAGAGGGAAGGCCATAAGGAGGGCAGCTGCAAAAATCTGCATGTTTCCCTCTGAAGTAAATGCAGGCTAAATATACTTGGAGAGAGAGTTATTCTAAAATAGTAAATTAAAAGGCCTAAATAAGAAATTCCAAACAAAAGAAAAACCTTTGAATGGTAATGAATAAGTAAATAAAAATTACTCGGCACAAAGTGGAAAATAAGACAATTTTTATGGGCTATTTCTTTACTATGCAAGTAAGAAGTCAAATCACTGTAAAAAAATCATCTTCAACACAAAAATGATGTATCTAGTTTTAAAATATTTGCCTGCCACAATTGGTGCTTTTTTTTTWAAAAAAATCCCATAAACAAAATATTGTGAGTGACACAGAAAGAGGACACTTCTGCCCAGACAAAAGAATCAAATCAGCCTAAGTACCATCCAACACTTAAAAAACAAACAAACAAAAAACCCCAAACAGCCCCCTGCCCAAAACCCAAAGTCACTCCCCAAACCCAGTTATTTGGCTTTGCCTGCTTAAAACCAAGCAGCCAAGCCACCTGCCTTCCTGCGAGTGTTTCCCTCTCCAGTCAGTGGAAACAGTTTTAAATGTCATATTCCAGTTGGGACTCTTTCCATATATTTTTATATATGGACAACTCATGTACGTTCTCTTTCGCAGGAGGGAGGGTTCATGTAACCTAGAACAGCCTCTATCACTTTAATGTTTATTCTCAGAATACTGCTATTTATGACACTGCTTGTGAGAGTTGTGTGATTCAGTTATCAGCATAACTGAATTCATTTTCTTAAGGTCAATTGTCTTCTGTGGATATTAAGGTTTGAATAATATTGAAAGGGAGCTRGCAGGGGAATTTTCAGCATTTTGGTTTTTGTACATCCTCAGAATTCAGTGCTCAATTAGAGTATCTGGTAATCAATGGGAGCCAAATTTCATTAGAGAATTTTTGCTGTCCTAGCAATTAATATCTCAGTAGTTTTACAGTGGGTAGAAATAAACCTTTACAAACGCTTTTCCTACACTGCTAATTCCCGCCGTCCTTTCTCAAAAAAGGCCTTCCAGAACTTAAGACAGGTTTGTAAATGTATTTTTATTATGTTGCAACAATCAAAATATATATGTACTACTGATTTTTCCCCCAAATATTAAATGAAAATGTAACACATTTTTACCCACATTGTGTTCTTGAATGCTTTGGAATCTGTAAAGACCCTGACATAAAGAAACTGAAGCAACTGCACAATTAGAGACTCAAAGGTGTTATAGTGCTGCACTTACATTGCAAATGAAGTCAGATGTCTCTGTTTAATCAAATATAGCCTCGACAGTCTCTGTTTTGTGAGTATTAGAAACAATAAACAAATATACACAGAAAGCATCACAAACAGTAAATCGGTTATTTAAATACAACTGTATCCAACATAGCAGCTAAACACTGGACAATGTTTGAGGTCATCAGCACATCCACATGCTCTTCTAAATGACGTTTGGGGTCCTGAAATACAAAGGATGCCATGAGAGAAATGACTGAAACACATCTCTGAAGGATTTCATTTACTTCAGGTCTATTTAAGACGATTGTAAGTTAAGGAGCACAGGCCAATAACGCTCCTAAATTTTCCATTCTAACAAGACCTAGCAAATGACTGAATTTCCATGAATAAGATTTTATTCGTCCATACTATCACTCAGGTAAGTTGAGGATAGGTTTAGGAAGTAAATTTCTGTCCAGCATCTGAAGAGTAACCGTGACAGCTGTGAGTTTTATGGACAACACACAATATGTGGAATTTACTGTGCATCTCACTAAGGCCAATATTTTAATCTTAGTTATGGTACTTTGTAATTTGTTTTCAGATCTTTGTACAAGTATGTGTTCTAATCCTGTAAAGACTCAAGCATGATCTAACACAGTCTTTGAATATTTGTGTTGACTGCAAGAAAATTAGCATATTTATACCCATAAAAAAAAGAAAAAATGCACAATGCTATGTTCAAATGTTCTGAAAAATTTAATGTTAAACCTGAGCAGTGTTCTGAAAATACACATCCACACACACTATTACTCAATTGATGTAGGCACTTGTGGGCATCTGCATAGAACAGTAAGATTATTTCTGGTTGAAAACCATACTCATGCACTTCTTCAGTTTCAGAATTGAGAGTAAGTAATTAATCTCCAAATACTGCAAAATGATCAGGCACATTTAAAAAACATCTCTGAACTTTACTGTAGTATTATTGTAGCATTCTTGTGCGTAAAGAAATTAGAATATGGAAGACAATCACGTGTGGGAATTCTAACTTTTTAAAAAAGAATTATTGTCAAAATCTAATGAACCCATCTAAGTTTACATAAAAGTGTACTAGAAAAATCTGTGTAAGCTGTCCTTCTTAAATAACTCATTTTCAAAGATCATACAGTTCTCCAATATTCTCTCTGTTCCTAGCAAATTATGCAAGCTAATAACATAATATCCTTATTGTGAGCAGCTGTTTGTTTACAAAGGTTTTTATATAAAGTTGCATAAAAAACTCACATGGAAATTACTTAACTGAACCATTTTGTAATTTAAAGAAAACTTAATAATTTTATCAGGAAAAAAATTATTTTCTTTTTAAAGAACTGTATAAAAATAGATTTCTTTTTTCACATATGCATAATGTTTTAAACAACTAGTGAAGCTCAAGTTCTGTTTGAGATAACACCGTAACCCTCAAGATACAACCCTTCTTACATGTTTTATTTTACATATATATTTATGTATGTGTAGGTGTGCATAAACTCCATTGTTCTGAATGCTACAGAAATACACGAGTGACTGAACAATAGTGCAGATGTGTTATGACATAGCTGCTAGAAGCTGACACATAAGAGCAATCCAGAATCCTTTAAATTCTTCTACTGCTACTAGCAATACAATAAATACTGGTTCTTTAAGGACACGCTGGATATTTTTAAAGCTATTTCTTGTTCCCACTGCCCTTTTTGAACACCTCTTACAAACTTGTTTTCTTCTCCTCTCCTTCACCAAAGCACATTTCCTCAACCTTTATGTTGAAATCAAATGTAGAAATAGTTTTCTGTCGAGTCTTCTATAAAGACATTATATCCTGACATTGCAAAGGGATAGAATGAATTGAGTGGGTGTTTTCAGTTTCAGCTATGGTCCTAAACTGTTTTCCTTCAACAGCAATACAAAGCAACACAGCTTACTTGCATACATGTGTATCAGAGCTAAGCACTGACAGTGTGTTCATGAACTGAGGATAGGGGTGAGCTGGCTCGTTAGCCATAATGTATAAACAACACTCCCACCTTTTTTCAATTATTACTATTTTTTAAGTCTCCAAAGTTTTGGCCTCTCTGACACAGACTTGGGTATCTTTATGCTTCTTCTTGGAAAGTAGTTAAAAAAAAAAAAAGAAAAAAAGAAAAAAAAAAAGAGAAAAAAGAAAAATTACCAAATCTCAACACTGCTCCCCAGCATGTAATACAAACGCATGTAGAACACGACTTGCAGATATTCTGCTGATTACGTATAGTCAAAAGCCTTGTTCCTTACTCAACAATCTTCAACAAAAATAAATTCACTATTTGGAGCATTGAGAATATCTTGCACGTAGAACTAAAATCACCTACGCACATGTAAAAAAATTAATATTTAGAATGAACGAAGCATATCATTCCACCTCACTCTAATTCATCACACCTCACCTGCTTGCCAACATTTTTTATTGCCAGCTGTTCAGGTGTCATCTTATCTTCTTCTTCAACAGCCTGTGAAAGAAACACAGAAAAGGTCAGTGTTTCAGATTTCATTTACTTTTTCCCCAAGCCACAAGATTCTCAAAACATAATTCTCTTTCAAAAAAAAAAAAAAAAAAAAAAAAAAAAAAAANAGAGAGAGAGAGAGAGAAAAAAGAAAAAAAAAGAAAGAATCAAACACATTTCAGCAAGTCGAAAGGTACTTCAGCTTTTCAGCAGACATGGTTTTAATTACTAAGTGTTAGTGCAAAAGATCAAGGCAAATACTCACAAAACTGTTTTTAAGCAAAAATCTTAAATGAGCGGTATCAATAGTTAAAGACAGTTGAAGATAGTTAAACTAGTAAAGCAGAACCAGAAATAATGTAACCTACATTGTTTCAACTACTGAAGGTTTGATCTCAATAAATTTTTATACTGTTTAAAGTCACTTATTTTAATACATTTTTATAATGTTCTGTTGTCTTAAAACAGTGTCTTTATAAAATAAATTCACTAACTTAACTTCAATGTAATATTGAATTTTGTTTTTAAGTACTTCTAAGAAGTTAAAAAAATAGCACTCGTCAAGAATGACTGACATGCTTACTACTCATAGAGTGCTTGTTGAGATCTAGTATTTATAAAAAAATATTTCTAAGTGTAAGTGCCAGTATTAAAACAGTACAAATAACTGTGATTCCTCTTTCTTACAAACCAATAATAATTTCTTTATCTAAAAGGAACATTGAATTGGGCTCTAGAATGTGTTCTAAATACTTACTATCTATCTACTGGAATGATACAGATAAATAACCTTTATTCTGCTATACTGGTCAAGTAGTCCTTGACTGAAGGAATGAAGAATATGATCAACTGCTTATTTTGATCTACAGGAATCTTATATTCTCTTCACTAAGTAAAAATACAAAATTTATGTGATTACTCACATTTCAAAGCAAAACATGTAATTAAACGCTTTGCTAGTTTAGGGCAAAAAGTCAGGTGGCAAAGCCTGAAGAGCTAATACGCAACTTCACATAGAAATGATACATAGCTGATTAACAAGAAACACGGTCTGCACAAGGCCATTAAAGCCACACTTGTGCCTAATTTAACCAAATCCCAAGAAACTCTTTGCTGAAAACAGATTATACAAATCAAATAACCACCAAAGACCAAAAGAGTTCCTGCAACAGTTGTTTTGTTCTTATAGCCTAGTCCTTTACAAGTCATTCTGAATAAAGCTTGTGATAATCAACTTCTTACTTCTGAAATTAACTAATAAATTTCTTCACTTCGTAAACACAGCTACAGTTACACTATCATTATGGGATATGAATACCTTGTTGTAATTCTTAGCTAATTCTAACATCTCCTTCACTACTGTTTCATTGAGTTTGCAATGTTCACTGTAGTCCTGAAGTGTCAAACCTTCCATCCAACTCTTCTTATGCAAATTTAGCAACATCTGTAAAACAAAACCTCTTTAGAGCATTCATCATAAAATACATTCATAACACTATGAAGATCTCTTTGACAGAAAAACAATTTATAACAGTAAGAATGTAATAAAAAATTATTGATCTTACAATGTTTAAACACAGGAAATACAATAATCAACTATTCTGCTATACCAGATGATAGATTTTGCATCAGTTTTTAAAGATCAAACTTCTTGAACCCTAAATATGAAAATGAAGCATGGAAACCAGGGTCACATTTACTTTGACAGGAATACTTAGGTTTTTGTTTTGTAATTTTTTATTTTTGCTGTAGGCTGAGAATGCACAATTGCATTGTAGGAGAGCTAACAGAAAGCTGAATATTTTAGCTGCCAAATAAGGAATGGTTGAAGCTTCCGGCCTCTGACAAAGTTGAAAAATATTTTAATACTTGTATTAAATGTATGAAGTAGTTATTTAGGCTTCACTGATTATCCTGAACTGTATATGCAAGCAGCTGCCACAGTTGTGATGAAGTGAACTTCAAAAGCAACCAAAGCATGACTTGTGTGTGTTTGTCCTCCTACAAAGTAAACAGCCTTAAAAACAACATGATAAAGTGATGCAGAGTTTTGATGGTTATAAATGCATAGACTATTAGAAATAACCGAAATGTTTTACTTGACACTCTGATGTCATTCTTGAAAGAGTGAAGGAATAGCTACAAAGGCAATTTCCTGATTTTCATGCATAAAGAAAGCGTATTTTGCAGATCTTCTGCACACTTGAGGACTGTAGGAAGGACCCTTTCAGCAAACAGTTTCAGCTTGCCTTCAATTTGTGAACATTCACTATAGACATCTCTGAGAACCCATAAGCCCTGTAATTGCTATCATCTGAATAAAAGTGCCTGTTTCATCCTATGTACAGCTTCCAAAGAAACCTGGCTTTGGAACATATGAACTGAGTTGAAAGCGTGTGTCATAATTTGTATTAGCAAGATCCTCGTTACTGACAGAAGGAGTTGTAGGCAAACTGCATATGGACAGTTTAGCTAGGCTATCTGGATTTTAAAATTATGGTTTGGTGTGATGGGCTTCTCATCTAATACATGAAGCATGTACTCTCCTTACTACAGATGGAGATAGATCACCACCACCACGAGGGGGGTTTGAGGTATGTATGAACCTGTCTTATACAGATTAAAGTTTCCCTAACTTGCTCAAGATTATTCTCCCACTTGCAAAGGTAATAACTTACATATGTAAAGCCATTAAAGAAAATACACACTTGGAACTTCAGAAAAGACCGGACTGGCCACACTGTTGTATTTGAACAGAAACAAAACCTCCAGAAGCTTCACGGACATTTCCTGAGAGCGCTAGTTTTGTTGAATCAGTTACTCTTTTCAGTAACACAGAGGTCTTGAAAGTCTGATACCGTCCTGAAAAGGGTTATGCATGTCACAAATTCTTTTCAGCTCCCTGATTTGCATGCATATTCTTCCACTATTCAAAATTGGGTTTTTTTATTAGTACTAGCCCTCTAAAAGTCAAAATTAAGGGAGAAAACTATTCTGACCATTTCATCATAAACTCCAACTCTGACATCAATTTATAACCCTAATAAGGCCATGAACACACATAGGCATAACTGAGGACAGAATCTGGCTTTTCAAGAATTAACTTCTGTAGATGATAAATAAGCTTTTTTCTTTTTTCTGTTTGTTTTCCTGGTTGAGACTGTCAAGCTAGATTTTACTTGTAACTGAGGAAGTTTGATACAAAAGTAACTAACAATATTTGTTGTCAGTAACTGAACAATGTTTTTTTTCCGTAAATGCACAACATCACTACTTCCTGATATTCAGTGAAGTCTTGGGGAGCTCCATTCATACCAACTGGAAGCACCTTCTGTCAAAGTGATTATAGCCAATAAAAACCTGAGATTCCTTGGTTATACAATTCTGTTTTGGAAAATATGGTCTTCCAGCTTCAGGAATTTCAGCCTGTGAAAACCTAAGGCAGCCAGTACATCTTTCAGCTTCATCACTGAAAACCTGAGACTTTGCACAACCCTGTTAAGTGCAGAGAACAGCATGAGGACTTTCCATAAAACATGTGGACAAAAATGTTGTCAAACTATTTATATGAATATTAGAATGTGGTTTTGGAAGGTTTCATCATCATGACTACACTAAGTGCTTTCTGGAAGAGAAGCCATCTACTCCAGGAGAGTTGAAACAACTACTGAAAGTATCAGCAGTTGAAATCAGAATATTGCCACAAATCTTAAATAGTTTGTATAGTGTTCTTTGTCCTCTGAATAAAAGCTAAAACAATTACCTTTTGTTCTAGTTCATTCTTCCTGTAGTTGATGGTGATGGAATAGTAATGTCTGTTTAGTCCATGAATTAGTGCCTGCAAAATTCAGGGAAAAGTTTGCATAAAAATTACCCACCATTGAAATGAAGAAAAATTAGAAGGGAAGAGTTCATTTAAATACAGCCGTCTTCAAACATCACTTAAATAAGAGAAAAACCACAAAGAAACCAATACACAGAGACTATAAGTAGGTATCAAGTCAATATACCTGTTCCTATTTCTCTTTCAGTGTTCATTAACTGACAGTTATACTTTCTATTTCTAAACCACGGATTTTTTCACACAGTAACAACTTTTACAGGAAAAAGTGGTAACTGCCTGCAAACATTTGACCGATACATATGCACAAACATATTTCTCTCAAATCCTTCCTCTCTCAATAAATTCGGTTATCACTTCTATTAAAATATAAGGCTCTTTCTGTTACAAACAAAAGAATGTTGGCTATCTATTTATTTACAACCACTGCCAACATTCCCAAGTTCATTCTCTAAGGTACAATATAAAGAGAGAGTAGCTGAAGCAATGATTAAACATGTCAGGTATCAGTTAAACTATGTGCATCAAATTAACCTTGGATATTAAAGCTAGTTTTCTTTTTTAACTTCAAATGAAAAAAAAAAAAAAAAAAAAAAAAAAAAAAAAA
>JAYKAV010000811.1:1292656-1554272 GCA_035582835.1 Phoebastria nigripes | reverse complement strand
ATCAGTTAAACTATGTGCATCAAATTAACCTTGGTAATTAAAGCTAGTTTTTTTTTTTAACTTAAAAAAAAAAAAAAAAAAAAAAAAAAAAAAAAAAAAAAAAAGCCTTTCTCATTATAATTATGCCCTTTGCAAATTTGTCCTTAAACTTGTACATCACAATCTGATTGACTGAGATTAGGTTAAGTGACACCTATATGCATGTATCTTCTGTTTTTCTCATGTGCATTACGTATTTTTTTTTTTATATTTATGATTAAGGGTGAGTTGGATTAATATTTTGGGGGCGGGGGGTTTAAGAAAATTCTATGATAAATCCTCATCACAACTAAAATTGTCTATTTTTCAAATAAAATTTTACATATGAAGTATACATTTAACAATGAGATATGATAAATCATACATAAAATATGCAGAATTAGTGGTAAATATTTCTTATGTTTCAATCATTCCACCTATTTATGTTTAAATATATTCTTTAGAGCTATACAGAATGAATGTGTATTTGCATCTTATGCAACTTAATATTTCAGCATTCCAAAATTACCTGTATGAAAGCTCAGAATGTTCTCATACATACATTTTAAACAGATTTCTTTTGCAAACACATATAAAAAGATACAAAACTACTTGAATGGTTACATTTACGAGAACCAGCAGTTACAGATAACCATTACTTGTGCCACTCATTATAATTAAATTTGTAAGATACAGGTTTTATCATCAATAAAGTAATTTATGGTTGAAACTATTAGCAATAAGTAGTTTCCACTGCCATTTTCTTATCCCACTCAAAATGATTGCATATGACGTTTTGGGGTTTGTGTTTAAACTCAGTTGTAGATATTTAGGGAGTTTTCTAAAGCTCCTAAAATTTGACAAACATGTTTGCCCTCCCTCACTATCCTCTCTCTTTCCTCTCCCCTTCCGAAATCACTCTTTAAAAGAGTGGACAAATGTAAATGGTAAACAACTGTTCCACTTCAAACCTGAACAGTAGTTGTAGTTTAGCCACTGCAACAGGTTAAATTAAAACCCATAGAACACTTCAAAGCAAAGCTTGTTCTTCGTGTGTTTTGTTTCAAATGGAAACCATCATTCCAACAAGGCTTACAAATTAGGTGCACAAAGAGCAAGTAAAAAAGCTGTTGATAAGGGAACACAAGAAAAATCACAAAAAAAGGAATGAAGTCAAGCCACAAACTATTCTTATTCCTGAGATATTAAGGAATGTCTTAAAATCCCTGCTTCTAGCCCAGCTGAAATCAACATTAAGTTTGCTGCTGACCTCAACTGGGTCAGAATTTTATTCACGACCTTAGAATAAAAGCAAAACAACAATGCAAGAGCCCTTGCAGTTTTAAGAACAGAGTATCATTTTAAACTACGATTTTTAGCTTAGCAGTGACATGCCAACTCACTGCCAACTTGCAAAAAAACAATACAAACAAAAAATACCCACTCTAACAACAGAAACCCAAAACTCCCATGGCCAAAATATGCCATGCTGTAGTGACAGTGATCTCAAAATAATGAAGTTGAACAATACTGCAGGGGTTTACAAGGGAGGTCATTACACACAGACCAGAAAAGCCCAGTTAGAAAAGTCCTGAAACACGCAAGCATGGGCTTGCCTATATCCAGTCAAGAGTATTAGTTGCTTATTTCATACCCATTATAGTACGCAGTTTTTACCCATTCAAAAATCAAAAGTAAAATGTAACAACCTCCTGAAGCAGACACTCTTTAATTGTCTGATTTTTTTTGGCTAGCATTTTTATAATAGTAAAGGGTTTCAATGCATTAGTAATAAAAAACAACTGATCTTTTGAAAGATAGGGGTATGGTGATCTAATAACTCCCAGAGGATGGCTCTCTTACAGTAGAAGTTTACTGCTTATTTCAGTTCTACTATGACTAGTGTACGGTCTTTTTCTTGGATGTTTATCCAGCAAATACTACTTTTATTATTCAAGTAACGGATCAAAAGAGCAGGAATTAGGCTTCATGATTGCAAGTACACATGCCTTTCAGAATGCATAGGAAGGAAAAAAAGTTTTCTGGAGAGAAAAAAGGAAAAAACATTGAGGCAGAAGAATGACACAAATAAAAACATTAATCACTCCAGAGGATACTTGTTTCAGGACAGAAGCTATTTCTCAAAATAAAGGTTTGCTTCGTTGAAGACCAACATTTTTGTCTTACTAGTGAAAGTCAACTTCAGAAATCAAACTTTGAATATTTAAGTTTCATAAATGCTTGCAAAGAAATATAAGACAACATACACAAAAGAAACATTACAGTTGAAGCCGATCAAACATCCTATTTATCCATTGAATCTGCTATTCCACCATTTTTTCAGCAACTTACTGCATTATATAAAAATCAGAGATTAATTATTTAAGACACAATACAAGGTTAAATCTAGATTACATATTAAGCAAGAACCTATATAAGCATCCAGTAGAAAGACAAAATTATTAATGAAGAGGGAACTCTTTCCATAATTTGCTTCAGAATAATTTATCTTTAGGAAAGCTGAGATGTTAATAAGCAGCAGTTTTTAAATTGCAGTACTGAAAACAGTACCTATCTTCCATCACATGGTATGACATCAATTGTCACTTTTAAAAGTTTGCATTTCCATAAATCTGTACTTTAACCTTTGCAGTATATACTTATACATGCATTCACACTTAGGTAGCTAATTTAGGGCTCAATTTTAAACCCTTTACATATATAACTCCATTGATGAATCACATTAATTATAAATGCATGCAGAAAAATGCTATAGAGAGAACAATAAACAATTTGTAGCTTACTGTTTTTAGGTACCTTTCCCCACAATTGCTGAATAAATCTTGCAATTTACAGGACTATCAAACACTGGGTTTACCTGGATAGATGGCTTGTTTAAGTGACCCAGATTTGAAGTTGTTTGTCTTGGTTCATGTCCCAAGACCATCATATTAGCATTGATCAATCTGAAGGCATCAATAACAACCTGTAAAAACAAGATATCAAGTCAATTCTTTTTAGAAAACGCAACTAATAGTGCCAAGCAACAGTGGACAAGGCACAACCAACTCTCATCTGTTTTTGGCCTTTATCCAGAAAATCATTTAATTATAATATTAATAAAAAAGAGCCTCCTGCTGGCTATGCTATCAGCACACTACACTACCTTATATTATAAGGTGACACCAATTATTACCTTTTCCATGGAGCTGTAAGTTTTATATACATGATATCATCATATAACATTGAATTTTTATGTACACTTACTCTAAGCTTCAAAAGTATGCATATGTTTGTCACCTAAATCTTATCCAATCAAAATGAATGACAGAGAGAGACTAAAACTGAAAGTGAGCACAAGCTAAGGGACCGAGTCTAAAGCCCAGTCCTGTCACATCAATTATACTACCACAATACTTGAAATGACAACAAAATTATAGCCAGCAAGGAACTTGCCCCATGTATTCCCTTCTAGTCAGATGCTTTTTGCTTCTTGTGACTACGAAAGGGTCTATAAACTGTCTGATGGATTAAAAAGTCCTTGTCAGTGTCATGCTCAGGAGTAAAAAATACAGTAAAAGAAAACCAAGGTCATTTATGATTTAAAGGTACACGGCAGGTAGTATTCAGTGCTATTTCACTGCAAATAAAGTAAAACCATCACTGATTTTTATACTGTCCTGTGCTGAATTTGTCTATGAAAATCTTTGGAAATAGGATCTTTGGAAATAGGCCCCATACAATAAAACCCACACCCCTATCCAACGTGCGGTGAAACAGAACTGAGAACATACCAACAATACACTCAAACCCACTCTTACTGGGTACTCACCATTACAGATTCGTAATTGCAAGACAGAATTTCTCGTTTAGGCCCCAGTCTTTTAACTGGACCAGTGCACATACAGCCTTGTACACCCACAGAAATAGTACCAGGCATACTTTGCAGGCATCTTGTCTGCATATGTTTGAAGAGTTATTCCAGTTCATTAAACTAAATAGTTTAAATCTCCTTTTAACAGCTTTTCTACAATCATTTTTATTCTCTTCCTCTCCATACTACGGGTTGGACAACAACGGATACATTTATACGGCTGGTTTGATATTTTGGGGAATTAGACCTGAAGCAAATCTTTCRTGTTGAACAAAAAAGAAATCAACCACTGTCACTGAAATTCTGCAGAGAGTGACATCAAGTCTCCCACCTTGTTCTAGCATTTTCCTCTCCATTTACACAAATATTAATAACTAAATACATATGCAATTTATTAGGAGTACAGTATAAATATTGAGGTCATTCATGTGGAAATAAAATTAATTGGCAAGTATTTATAACAAAAAATATTTATCAGAGTGTAAACTGAAAAAGCCTAATAACTTATCACCTGTTGTATTTACTTTTGAGACCCAACTATTTCAGTCGTGTTGAGGGCCTCAGGGCCACTAAGGGCTATTGCCTGGACTCTCAGCTGACTGGCCAGATCCATCTGCATATGTCATATCTTAAAACTGCATGCAGAAAATGTACAAAAAAAAAAAAATCTTCTTTATTAAAAATGTTAGCTTGTGACCCAATTAAAGTGAGTTAACAGTGACAATTTTTTTCTGAACAATAATAAAAACAAAACACAATTCAGATTTAATATGCAGCAGAAGCATCCCATCTGATACTAATGCTACAAAAAAGGAATTACATTTAAAAACACCTTAATTCTCAAAAAGATTTGAAACAGTTTCTATACATTCTTTGTGGTAACATACAAAATAATTGTATTTTTTCCTTTTTTATCACTATCAGATTTTTCTCTATCTCAAAACACTTGTGACAAGCTTTTGTATGTATCTCTCTGTGTTCCATTTTAACCAGATGCTCTAATTTATGAACACCTGGAAATGCCCAACCATAACAAACAGGCAGTATAAATTAAAAAGTCAAGCAAAGCAAAAAAATTCCACACCACAGGTTCTCCAGAGACTAGCTAGATAAGGGGAAAAAAACCCAAGCAAGTAAAAATTTACCCTGAGGAGCAAGAAACATGAACTTGGCAGTATATTATAATCACAAGGATCTGCTTTATAACTTACTAACAGCCATGCTTCTAGATTTGAGTTTAACTGAGAACTTCACTAGACAATGTTGAGCTTATCCAAGAACGAATGGCATTGTCCAGCATGGATTTGGTTTGGGACTTGAGTGATGTAAAATAAAAAGAAAACCCAAAATAAAAAACTGATTAAACTTGGTTTTAATAATAAATTCAACATTTCAGTTTGTGTTCTCAAGGTTATATTTGGATAAATTTCACATTAAAATATGAGAACTAGCTGCTAAAATATTTCTGAGTGATACTGAATATTACTCTAGCATCTTAATTCTGACCAGAAGTAATTTTCGTTATGTTTCAGGCACTACCTGCGTGGGAAAGGACTGCCTGCTCTATCTGTCCTCCTGAAGGAATGAAATGCAAGTATTTCTCAAGTAGAACAAATATGAATCTAACAGAAAGTGGTATGAAATATTAAAATTACAAATATTAAGCTTTAAAAAGGGATAAAATTGCAATTTCTACAATCTCAGCGGGGTACAAAAAGTACGCGTGTGAATGATATTTCTCGTCTCAGTTGCACTGTGACGACCGATGGTAACTAAATACTTTAACTACGCTAAGATTAAAGGAATTTGCTGCTATCACTATAGCAACCATCTTAAAGAAACTAACATGCTCAACAACCTGGAGGCTAAATTTAGACCTAATACGCAATAAAAACATAAACACAACAATAAATCCTTCATATTCATTTCTATGAAATGTAATTGCTTTTTTCACAGTAAGCACAAGTCAGTCCCTCCTTTAGAGGATTATATCAAAATAAATAGACTCATTAATGTCCAGTGTACTAATGAGCAATGGGTGAAGTAGGTGTTAATTATGCCACAGTAAGATTCAAGAAAAAAGCCCCAGTGAGCACTTGGAGGTGTGTACAAGCTGAAGTCTCCTCTCTTCATTTGTGTATTTTGAAGTACAGCATGATGCAATCAGATGACAGCAACATGGTCACCCCATATTCTACGATGGAAACTTTAGACACAGTATTTTGAACAAAGAACTCCAAGGATTAATTAAAAGCAGCACAAAAGCCCACTCAGTTACACAGATTTTTTGTTATAAGTCAGTATTTCCGATCCAGAAATTTTAAGCTTTCATTGTACTTAAATTACCTAATGCATTGTGCATTGTTTTAGTAAAAACTACAGTTTCCGAGCTTCATGCTAAATTCCCTGTCTGTAAAGACATAAAAAAAGTTAAACAAAAGTCTATGCCATTGGGATATTTTACCAAAATATGAAGGTAGATTTTTTTTTTTTTTAAATGCACTTCCATAGTGCAACTCTTTCACCACTCTGACCATTTAATTTTTCCTAATACAAGTGTCTTCAGACTTTTCAGAGGTCATTTCAACAGCAGACAGCTTATAACAAAACCATTAGCAGTTTGGCTAGCTTAAGGAAACCTCTTACTTTCCTTTTTTGTTTATTATCACTGCATGAATCTGCAGCATATGAGAGTTTATAATTTCTCAGGCTTGTTAAATTCATGTTAAAGGTCTGTTTTCTTGTTGAATAAATTTTGTTCATATAATGCTGCCTATTTCATATACTGAGTCTTTAATAGCACCTTTGGTCTATGCGCAACTCACAGATCAAAACAGAGGACTAAAATAGGGGTTGATGATGCTATTTACATGTGTGATTCCTGCTGTCTTCTTGTTAGTAGCTTTAATATAATAGAAGACCTTGTCTGTTTTGTAATTAACACATCTTTACTGGAGAGATATTTGGAAGTGATTGCTGTGAATATACTGGTTAGTAAAATAAACACAATCACACACCACTTTCTGTTATCAGACAAATTTGTGAATTGTACACATTATACTCCAGATCAACAAACTGTGATATAACAGCCAAGTAGAAGACACATTTATATAACCCTTTATTTTTCTGAAAATATGTATTCAATCTGACCTTGCAAATATAATTAGCTTGTGGGATGTGTGGATTTCAGTACCATGGATGCTTTACTAATTGCAGCTCTTGGAAATAGATACTAAATATTTGGAAGCTGCCAATACAAAATAAAAACTGCATCTTTTTGTACATCTGTCTTAGCTTCAAAAAGCATAATAATCTAAAAAAACCAATAACTATACAGCATTTTTAAAGCATTTCCCTGGGGTCAACAACCCACAGTAGAGCCCGCATAATGTATTTTTAGAAACAAAATTTACAATTATCTTCAGTGTACTTAATAAATTTGAGGATAGTTATAATTAATATGATTCACAGTTATTCACAATCTAAGACAAGCGTTGGACTCCTCAATTGCTAAGTAGATAAAAATCTGGCCTTCTATAGTCTGCACATAGTTATTAAAAATCATGGCTTGATTAAAATTTAGGATGCTTAGTAGCCAGACTTATTTTAGCTTCTTCTGAGAGTATGAATGCCACATATATATTACCACTTTTTCTAAAACAGTCTTCATAACTTTGAAGGGTATTTAAAAAAGAAAAATTTAAGAGAATTTCAAGAGTACTTTACACACTTGATTCTATTAAATCCCTCCAATATCAAATCTACAAACAATATTGAAAGAAACAGTCCTGTTTTGCAAGACCCACTATATTTTAATGGTAAACTTCAGTTAGAAATAAGTCAGCCTTTTTTGTTTAAATTAAAAAAAAATTCTAACATCAATATTTTTTCTAGTGAAGAATCTATGACATATGGTGACTATCTTTAAAAATGTATTGTGTCCTTGGAATTCAAATAGCGATGTATTGTTTACGCCATATGTTTACGAACAAACATAACAGTGCTTAAAGACAACTCTGTGAAGGATATAATGTGGTTATGCCAGGTGTGGAAAAAGAAGTAATGTCCCGTCTAAAATCTCTTTTATCACCTGCAACTGACCTGTTATCAACTGCTTAGTTTGTTTCTAGATTCTTTAAAAATGAAATGGAACATGTGACCTGAGAAGTGCAGCTCGGGTTTATGACCATTTCGTTATTTATGCTGCCATGCACTGTTAGACAACTACAAGTAAAGAACATCTTCTGTCCCCTGTAAGCCCACAACATAAAAAATTCAAAGAAATCTTACTTTTTATGCCATTTCCAATGAAAAGCACTAAGAACTGAAACTGACTCATGCCAAATGCATATCACTGAATTGCTGTGATTGTGAGTTTGAAGTTTGCAACATGGAAATTATTTATAAAATGTCAATTTTAGCTCTGGAAAATATATTCCTAGGAGTATGTGCATTTTCCTTCTCTGTCCTTAGAGAATTCCTTACTTGTGGTCAAATCCGCAGTACAACTTGAATATCCATACTGGGAGGGGAGAGAACTACAGTATAATACATTTATCTTGACAAGTGAGGGCATGCATCCATAACTCCCAAGTAGCAAAGCCACAAGTTTTAAAGCTATATGCCTTAACGAAGATAAATGGACTATTCTACATCCACCACGGCAAAAGGAAATTAAACATTTAATACTTTTCAACAAAAAGTCTTCTTGGAACTTTTTTTGTTTTAAGGAAGGGTATGAACTGAAGTAACCCATGTAAATGGTTTAGTAGGTAAACATACATCGCTTAATTAAATCACAGCAAGTCCAAAGGATGTTGCATAACAAATTTTAGAACACCAGCATTGATATTAACAGTTTTGGCATCCCATTAAAAAAATCAGGAAGTAAAATATGCAAAATATGTTATTCTGAATATGTGCAACTACTACAAAAAATGCTGGTTTTCAAACAAAACAGTAACAAAACAGTGGTATACTGGCAGTAATAAAACAGTTCAATACTTTGTAGGTTATGCCTAGGTTTAGAAAAACACATCCTGAACTGAAAACACCAAGTGGCCTACACTGTAGTGCCAACGCAATTCATCTCTTACAGGAAAAAGAGCATCAATCTTTATTGAATCAACAGTAATCAAACCCAGCACAAACGTATCTACTTCCTTATTCTCCAAATCAGGCTCCTATCGAAACTCGGTTCTTGCCTAGATCAAATTAGGATGTTTCCATCTCCGATATGCAGGTTACTGCACCAAATGCTCTGTTCAGTCAACGTTAAGAAATACCACAGTACTATAAGAGTATCTAAATGTACTAGACATTGTACAAAATGCACAGAAATGTACCCTTGAAATTTCAACCAAAATCGCACATTGTAAAGTTATCTTCTCTATTTTAGAATTTTTCCCTTTACAATAGAAAAGTGTTAGCAAGTCCAGTTCTAATAATGAAAGTTGTTCAAGGTATAAAAGATTCTGATATAAATGGTAGGTATCACATGTTTTAAAATATATTTTCTTGTAAAATATTATCTGCATAATAATTCACAATAGAGAGACATGTCTCCAAAGCAGTAGTGACGATATAGTCAATTTACTGTTTTGTTTAGTTGTTTTTAATTAATACTTTCAAGCTGTACCCTAATGGCTGTTGAATTCACTTGTGTCGAGGGAAGACCTTTATTAAGGTAAAGGTTATTAAATAAATGCATGAAGTGGGGAGGGGGAGCTGGGTATATAAAGAAAATATTGTTAGGTGGCTCCAATCTACTTAAAGTTCTCACAAACTTAATTCTTAATGGGCTATTTTAAATTTCAAATTTCAGGCATTATGCTAGTCTCTCCACACATCTCATTTTAAGGATTGCTTTTTTTCTGCCTTCTTAAAAAGCAGTCACCATCTCCTCCAATCCTGTGGTTAATTCAAACAAACAAGGGAAAAGGACAGGTTCAAAGGAAAAATAATAGCACTCTGATAAAAGAGTGGAGGTCTGAAAACATGCAATCTTTGAGAAAACTAGTGTAAGACTTATGTTCAGCTGAAGAAAATTCTTGAGGCTAGACAGCAATTCCAACATTCAAAGAGTAATTGTTAAATCTATTTTTGCTTTTGGTTTCACTCTTTTAGACTATCAAGTAATTACCAAGTTATAAAACCATTCACATACATATTTGTCTTGATAAGTTCAGAGGATTTGCAACACAAAAACTGTCTCAGAAAAGGAGTTCAGCTGCCTTTCCCCACATATGTCACCAAGCTGAGATAGCGCAGTGTATAGAAAATTTAATCTAAACTGTAACGTAAAAGTAGCAGAAGAGATCAAAACTATTTGCAAATTGCTATTCTTATGGTCAGCACTCAAGAAAATGACCATCTATTACTCTGAAGAGATAAAAACTGAAATCCGGTATTAACAAAACCATATTGCTCATATACATAACTAATTACACACAGGTTGTCACCTAGATTTAGAAGTACCAATGGGCAAAAAAAAGAGGAAGAGGAGTGTTTTATGGAAGAGGTCACCAGAGCAGGTCATCCAGCAAATGAAAAACAAAGCTCTGTTCAACCATATGACCTATTGGTTTTGCGGTGGCATTTTATCCTATGCCTACATAAATTTTGTCCATTTTGAAAAATGGACTAACTCTTATTGTGCTCATGAGATTTTAAAACATGCTGGAATACTACAAAATTTCAAAGTATAGTATTTGAGCCTCCACACTTTTACGATAGGCATAGAATGCTTTATAATTCTAAATAGAAATTTGAATATTTAAAGATATTATTTTTCTTTGTTAACAGCTCAAAAGGACTTTGAGACCTTCACCTCGCTCAAGATGACCTTGGCTTTGGACAGACACAATTTTGCTATGGACCTCCAGCAGCAACTCAGCTAAGCTCTCTTCTCCTCAGCTCTTCATTTGTACAAGGAGGATAAAACCAGCACCTTTCTCTCTCTCCAGATAATAGCTATTTTAGGACAAATACTACTACTACTACTTTTTTTTTTTTTTTTTTTTTTTTAAAACCATACAGTATAACTGTCCCTCTTTGGGACTTCTAGGAGCATGATAAGAATTATTTTTTTCACACTTTAAAAATGAGTAAAAGAACAAACGATAAAGTTCATCACATTTGTTACTCCTTTTAGAAAAAAATTCTAAAGATCTCACAAATTGAAGAAAATAAAGCAATTTACGACTTCCACCGAAAAGAAAACTGCTTGAACAAAATGGTTTTAGACTACAGCCCACATTCTGGCTACTCTTTGAAGTATCAAACCTTCCAATTCCAGAAGAGGTTACTCAGACCATAGAACAAGGTTCTTCAATGATGTATGTGTCAGGAGACAGTAGTAATAAACTGAAATGGGAAGCTGCTGACTGTAGACAAGGGAAAAAAAAAATAACTGCAAGAATAATAAAGTATTGGAACAGGTATTCCCATGAGGCTGTTGCATCTCAAGACTCAAGTAGAGCTGGTCTGAGCTCAACGTTGACACTGTGCTCTGCACAAAGTTGGACTAGATGATCTCCATTTACAACTGGAATTATTTTGATTTACCTGGCTACCCAAATATAGGTGTTGTTTTCTCCTTGTACCCTCTGAATGAGACTAAGATAAGGATAAAACGCCATAGCAAAAACCTCTTTTATGAAAGTGGCAGGATATGGTCTAAGCACAAGATTAAGATGCATAGCATATCTGTTTTTATCTGTCAGGAGGTGATTAACATGCAAAGTAGAATTTATAAAAAGTTATTGCAAAGACAAGTCTTTTCCTCAGCAAATAATTAAAAAAAGATTTTTGCCATAAACCAACAGATCTTCCTACAAATACTTCTGACAGTGCCTTGCTAGGAAAAATTACAGTATAACAGACATGAAATTTTGCTGTATGAATAAGAGATTTTGCTACATATCCTACTAAACACCACAAGCGCCAACAAACTTCTCAGAGGTACAAAATGGACTTCTGACAATTCTGGGTATTTTACCGATCCTTATGCCAGCAATTATTAATCAAGGGAAACCAATGAACTGCCTCAGAAAAACAAACCATTTTAAATGGTGACTTTTTTATAATAAAGATTTAAAGTTTAAAACAGTTCAAAAAAGAAAGCACCACTTTTTTCTTAATTTAACATATATAAGTGCAACACAGTAAGCTAACACTTGTGGAGTTAAAGATACTATGTTACACTGGGTTTAGTGTAGTTATATTTCCCTTAAGAGGTGAGGAACAGCTGCTAAGTTAAGGTCAAAAAAAAAAAAAATTATTTTTAACATTTGGCAAAGGTATATAGTTCTCTGTACAGGCATTTCAAAATGTATGTTGGAAATAAATATGAAATGTCAATATTTAGCTTTATTCCAGCTCTTTCATGAAATTACTGCTTCTGTGGAATATTCTAAGTATGTATTACAACTTCCATTGCACAGACTGGAAAACTGGAGGGGGTAAAATAAAGGTTTATTAGTAAGTACAAGATGAAGCAACAGCTAGCCAGGTTGCCCCACTGGCCATATTTCAGCATGTTTACTTTGACTTCATTCATAGAAATCAATTTAAAAAAAAAAAAAAGCCAGAACATAAAGCTTTTTCTCTCTGGGTTGGTTCTGATAACATTGACCTTCAGTTAAAATTCACTGATCTGTTGTGAGTTTATTTTACAGACAGCTAGAACATTATTAGCCTAAAAATTGCAAGATATGGTACACAGTCATGAAAAAGCATGTTGCGTGTGCAAGAATATGTATGTAAAGTAATAAGATCAGTATTTAGAATTACTTGTCCTTCATGTGTCCTACTGGACAGTCCTAAAACGGTCATTAAAGCAGTTGGCATTTAATCCACAGATCTATATGAGGGTTTTATTTTTATATGAGGATTTTATATGACTTATTTTTGCTCATTGGCTTTAAGAAGATATAAAATGACTTTTTTTTTTTTTTATTTTTAAACTGATGAGAATTATATGTATTCTTATCCTTAAATTGCAATCACACACCCCTGTCCTACTACATGTTTGGTACACGTGTATCCAGACGAGGACAGCTAACAAAGAAGTTAACAAGTTTTCGCTTTCTACCAGTGACAGGGCAAGCTGCTTTTTAATGCTTTAGGTAGTCAAGGTGAACC
This sequence comes from Phoebastria nigripes, assembly GCA_035582835.1. Taxonomy (NCBI): domain Eukaryota; kingdom Metazoa; phylum Chordata; class Aves; order Procellariiformes; family Diomedeidae; genus Phoebastria; species Phoebastria nigripes. Next base: position 1,541,236 of record JAYKAV010000811.1, on the reverse strand, counting down.
TGAGGCTCCTCAACAGAATTCATTTCAACTTCCTGACACATGAAAATAACCTCTGCCCCAGTTATTCTTCACTAGCACAACCATGACTGCTTCACTGACTATAAGCCATAGCAATTTATATGGGCATGGACCTGCCCTGAGGCAGGTTTAAAATTAGCTAATGTGTTATTTTGGACTTTGTTTTTAAATACATATAATCTCAGTCAAAACACACCATATTAAAATCTTCTATGCCACATGTTCATTATAATTTTTTGCCAGACAGTTATGCTAGTAAAAGGTATAATGAGTAATGATCTTGGACTCACATAGCTACATACACGAGCAAAAGCCCACTCGTATAGTGGCTACTACACCAGCAAAATTACCTCTGCAAGCAGTTGTTCTTTTGCTGGCACTGAGAAAGAGCAGGTACTTCCCTCAGATAGGCTTAGCTCGAGTTGTCTAACATACAAAGAGGCACTGGATGCCATACTAAGGCAGCCATGCACAGGAAGCAGTCAAACCTGACCTAAGAAATCCCCTTGAGCCCTAATGTATCTGTTCTTCTCTCAGCTCATCTAAAATCAAAATACATTTTAATGTAAGTGATCTTGCCAACCAGGATCATAAAAGTCATTCATATTCCATAGCCCAATCTCACCCCCAAAATCAAGAAATTAATTAGAAGTGGTATTCATAATTTGGGGGAATTCTTTCTATTTCTAAGCTTTTAAGGATGCACTTGCCAGAAACATGACAGATGTAAACTTCTTTTTAATGTGAAACCTGAGAATGTAATTTAATCTGACTGTAGCAGCTAGACGTGTATGAAAAACAAACATTACAAGACTTCCAGTGATCTCAAGTACTGGCAGCAATGCTATAAGAAGAGCTGTATTTGAGAAATGTTTAGATGGACAAAAATTCCAGAAATGTTTAGATGGACAAAAATTTATTCACATTCAAAATAAATATGCCAAAGATTATTTTCTTGAAGAGAACAAAGACTCTCAAAGATGACATCTGTGTCAAACAACAGTGGCAAAAAATTATTTAAAAAAAAAAAAAAAAAAGCATTTAGTGAGCAAGTGTGGTATAACAGTAGTGTGACTTACTGGGAGGCTTATCTCCGTAATGGATTTAATAGCTAGTGAGGTCTAAATTAACTACTAGTATAGTCCCGAAAATTATATTTTGACAAAACAAAAAGAATCCTATTTCAACATTTCTATTGGAGTGGGAAAATAAGAAACAGCAAAAGGAAAAACTTCTAGAAAAAATAAGTCAGAAGTATTTAAATATTCTACTGCATCTTTTTTTTTTTTCCACAAAAACTAAATTTTTTTCTACTCTTTATGCAATTTAAAAGGGACCAAAATTGATTCAGATGTCTAATAGCTTCCAAACAACCAGAAGCTATTAATTTTTCAATTGCCTGTTACATAAACAAATTTGCTATAAAAATCAGAATTTAAAAAAACCCAACTAAAAATGCAACTGTAGCTTCAGAATATTCTATTATGAAATTAAGGGAACCCTTAGTGGAATTGTTTGGTAGCTTTAATGTGATCTGTCTCACAGGAAATATGATACTACAGCTTTATAAAAGATGAACACTTACTTTTAAAATATTTATAAATTTACATTAATATCATCCATATATACGATGACGCATTTCAATAATTATTCTACAATACAATGGGAGTGCATGCTCAAACAAAACACCTCAGCAGTATTTTAAAGCAGTAAACCACCTAGCCAATTTCTGTACGTTCTGTAGTTTTTCTAATCCACTCTCCCTGTGGTTGAGCAAAATCGAATTGCCTCTCACATTTGCAGACAGCTCTGTGAAGGTGATAATAGAGCTGCTCCCTGCTGTCATGAGGCAGGAAATAGGAAAATGGCATATGGGGCTAGAAAGAAATAAAAAGAACTAAACAAGAACAAAAGAGATTTCAACAAAGGACAACTATAACCCAATATGCTTTGCAAGGTAATCTCTTTTCATAATCATTTAACATACTTAATCATTTATCTGCACACTTCTCAAAAACTCAAATGCTTGATACCAAGTCTTCTGTAAAGTTTTATTGCCCAAAACATTTGGAATAGAAATGATACTAAAAGCCATCATATGCAACGCCTATAAATCAATGCCTTCTTAGTTAGTACCTACGTTAAGGGGCTGAACTTATTCCAATCAGTTAGTAATTGATACTACATTTTAGCCACAAAATCTAAGATCTGAAACAATGTATACTTGGATTATTAGTTGCAAACATGTTGAGTGACACCTGAATAGCAAAATATTAAGGGAGGATTATGATTGGTTATGTGACTTCCAGCTTGTTTAAGGACTACTGATGTAAGATGCAGAATAAAATAAAAATTATCTTTTAATTTACAATGAGAATTTTTTTTAATTTTTATTTTTTAATGCAGAATAGGCCTCCAAAAAAATCAAGAACTTACACATATTTACAGTGCTTCTATATTAAATCTTACCGAAGTACCTTAAAAAAAAAAAAAAAAAAAGCAAGCCTACTATACCTTTCCTTTTACACTCTGAATGGGATCCACCACCACAGCAACAGCTCTTTCTGATAAGGCTTCAAAGCTCTGCTGAGTATTGATATCTACACCAGACAACCAACAGCCAAAGCCAGGGTGACTATGATACCAACCAACTACCATCTCAGGTCTGAAACAAAGAGGACATTGAGATTCTTAAAAATAAAAACACGTAACACAAGAAGAAATAGTAATGTATCGGAGCATAAATTAGGATGAGCTGTGAAAAAAACACCATTAGAAATATTTAAATTACTCACCATAGTATGGTGAAAACATGGACATGAATAAATGCGACAAAAGAGGGCTATCATTAAGGGATGCACATTAGCAGTGGTAGATCATGCTTTCAGTTTTTCACCCTGTTACCGCACCTTCCCTGAACCAGTTTTTACCCTTTCAGCACTTGAGTAAATATCTACTCTTTAACTCCTTGGCATCAAAGGTTGTATTTTCACGGCAGAAAGTCCATTTCAGACATGGACAACGGGAACCAACGGTGGGAAAGGATTAAATATCAATTAAACCAGCAGTAGAACTAGGAACTCAGTCAAAAAGCAATTTGCACTGTTCTGTTCAGCTGCTGAGCCTTTTGCTAACATTAATTTTGAAGTTTTTCCCACAGTAAAAGAATTTGAGCAAGCAGACGACAACTGTTGAGAGGTAGGAGTGAAATAAAAATTTGCTTAAATAAAATACTAGGATCTTTTACAAAATTGTTTTCCCTTTCTTTTCATTAAAATTGCTCATAAAAAAAATTACAAAGTTGTAGCTTATTTATCTTAATTAAAAGAAATAAAAAAAAAAATCAATCTTTTAAGCAGGTACTGTCTAGTAACTGCCTATACTAAATTGAGCAGCATTCTAATCTTTCTGTGCAATAATCAAAGCTGTAGGTTTAACATGAGTGACAATCTCCTGACAATTGAAATGCATGAGGTTGACTGAACTACATGCTATGCTACTCACCTGATTTCTGGGCCAATTATTTCTTTTTAAACATTATTAATAGCCCCTAGATCACCAGTTTTGCGGAAAGCCAGCTGTTTCTTCTAAACAACATGCAGGGAGTACTTGTTACTGTCAGCCCTCTTTAGGGTGACTTACCTTCCCGTCTGTTTCAGCATATCCAACATTTTTGCTTGAAATACAGGATCAACTGCCTCCACACTGACACCCTGATGTAGAAGAGAGACAAAAATCATAGTAGTTGTACATAAAGCAATATTATCTTTTAACTTGTTACTTTCCACAAACAAAAATTTAAACACCACTCATAAGCATCTGTTTAAAAGGGCAACCCGACTACTTTAGAACTACTTGATAGAACACCCTTAAATGTAAAATACAATTTTTATAAATGTGTTTCAATGTGATTTTTAAAATGCTGAAAGAATATTTTTAATTGCTATTTAAGTCATCTCTACAACGAGTAAACATGATTAAATAGGCATAGGAATTAATCTTTTCCTCCTCTTTTTGTTCTGCAAACTCTGGCCTGTTGTTTCTCACAATTTCAGCCCTACAGGTTTTATTCAAGATAAATATCACATACTGGCTTTTTGCAGATTCTACTTATACTATGCACATGCATAGAATAAACTTAGGACAAAAGAATTCAAAAATTTCATTGATGTGCAGCTCTGAGTTACAAAGGGATCTGTGCTTCTTTTAAGAACAATATTTCATTCAAGTTACACAAAAAAGCATTATAAATTCCAATTATACCCATTGGCTCATCATCTCTTTAAAAATATCTCTTCATAACATGAATATTCTTACTCAAAATTAAAATACATAATTTTTTTTTGCATCACAAAAATATCATTTAAGAGACATACCACTGTAAGATCTGTCAAAGAAAGCAAGTTTGAAGTGTATCTATAGCACCATCACAATTAAGGGTGTGATACACTTCTAATCAAACCTTTTACATTTTGAATCCCTCCCTTGGCTCATAGTATATGAGTTCTTAACGTTATCCATTTATAAATCTTATAAGTGATGTTATACCAATATATTTATACATACGTAAAGACATAACATCTCCATATATTGATATACACACTTACGTACTAGTCTTTGCTAAAAAAAAACAAAACAAAACAAAAAACAAAAAACAAACCAAAAAAAGTGCATAAATGAAGTAAAGCAGGAAAAGCTTTTAAAAATATTTACCATAAGGAAAAAACAAACAAGCAAACAAAATTATCAAGGTCTAGCTGCAAAGAACTCACCGTTCCCGACTGCGGCATTGCAAAAACATCAATCACTCTCACAGTGTAATCATCAACAAATTCCCCGAGCATCAGACCCATAACTTCCATAGGGACACCAGCACGACCATGCTTCAACATCTGGAATTAAGACCAAATGACACTATATGTTTAACAGGAGGTTCAAGTTTGACTTGGGATAGTTCTTTCAGCCTTTGTTGATGTATAGATAATTTGCAACTTGTAGCACTTTTGGAAACTGCAAGGAACTATAAAACAGTAAAAATGAAGCCAACAAAAGAGAAGTAATTAAAATAAGTTTCTTACTATGAGTGTTCCAAACAGTAACAATTTATTTTAAAAATTAGTCTGACCAGCACCTAAGGAGCACAAGTCCACAAACTTTGGATAGGTGTCAGGTGCTCTATCTCCAGCACTATACACAGATGCAGTACACAACTATACAGAGATGCAGTACACACACAACACTTACTTTCAGCAGTGCAAGGGAAGAGATATAAACCTGTTCTGCTGTATCGACCGCAGGAGCATCTGTTGGTGGCCCCTATGAAAAGAATAATAATTATTTTCTCCACCATTGTCATTCTGCAGTTTCTAAACATTTCCTTTTGTTTTCCATACTACAAAACTTACAGAAAAATGCACATATAATTGTGACTTTTGTGTTAGATGCAGTTCTTACAAACAAAACCAAAAAAAGCACACCCAAACCCCAAACACTTCTTTACAGCACCTTCCTTCACTAACCTATTTTGTAATACAAGTCGCCTAGCCATCATCCCCTGTCTCCCCCCACCCCAAAACAATGCCAATCTAAAGAGCAATCTTATCAGAATCAGTCATATAAAAAACTGGCAAGTATCGCACTGGGTACAAACCTGTTACAAGACATACAGGCTAAGAGTCAGATAAGTTTCTATTAGTCAGCCTTGCTGCAATGCTAACCTTCGTCAGCTGTAAAATATGGCCAGTTCTCCAATTAACTATGTGTTTCTTACAGTGGTGTGAATGTAAATGCTGCTGGGCTAGCATGATTAACTGGCACCAACACAAACAGCAATTTCCCTTTGCTTCATCAGCTTTCAGCTAAAGAGGACTTGCAGATAAAGGCTATGGGAGTACTTTGCAGATACACTGGTACAGTGAGAGAAAAAATGGACCTCGGATCCCTAGGTGGAAAAGCTGTGAACAAAATACTTTGCTCTTTGCCTTATGAGTAGTTATTCAAAAATTAGCACAACTGTCCCAGGTGTGAATGATTGGTTGAAACAGGTTCTGTGTACTGTTGAAAATGAAAAAAAACAGGAGGCAGCAGTTTAAATGTCCCTTTCTCAAGGAGCAAGAGACATATTGCTCTTATATACAGAATTCCGTATCAGCATACCTCATTACAGCCAATTAACAGTATGTTCATTACTTTATTACCAAATTGTGTACCACAAATTTCCACTGAAGAGACAAAAGGTTACTTCTGCACTAAGTGATGTAAACTTAGAAGGGCAACAAAGCAACTATGGAGCGTGGTTAAAAAAAAAGATACTCCACATCAAGTTAAAGGAGGAAAAAAACGGTGCCTTTACACAAACATTTTGTAGATTTAGAACTGTGGTTCCACAGTCATAAGCAGAATTGGGCAAAAAAAGAAAAACTTTGAGTAAATTCTTGATTTTTCACTTAAAGTGGAAAAATTCAGTACAACATGCGTCCACATGACATCAAACATAAGACATAGCAATCGACACAAGCCATCACCTCCTGAAGATAAAACCAGGAACTTAAGTAATCAGCATAGTAAATTTGTATAGTAATTGTCCTTTCTGCATACAGAAAAACATCATCTAATCTTCAGAACACTTTAAAGACACTAAGAAAATTCAGTTGGGTTCCCCCCCCCCCCCCAATGTCAATGAATTCCTTCTCTATTAGCTCCAGATCCAATCTTTATATTTTGAAACTCACATACATGCACGGATCTGTGTCAATCACAACTGCTTCCTAACACCTTCAAACCTTTATTTCCAACTTTGATACTGTTGACCATCACCTCTTGATATTTGCTCTCCCTCACTTCTTACTACTCATTGCTAATTCTTCTGTCACTTTAGCCTTTCCACCAGCAATCTTCCAGCAGGTTTAAATTTTCACCTTCTATAATATTCTCGCCAAAGGTCCATTTTTAATCAATTCCACCACTTCATCAAGTATTTCCCTGACTAGCCATACCCAAAAGTGAGATGCTCCAGTGGAGAAGTGTTCCTCTAACACTTACAATTAAAAACTCTATGAGCAGTTCTTCAGAACATTTCACAGAAGCAGATGCACAGGGCACCTGAATTACTTATTCCAAATTTACTACAACTAGACTGTTTGACTGACGAAGCTTCAAATGCCCAATCATTTTCTGATATTGTTACTATGTCTTTTTCTCCATGAACATGAAAGTTTACTTTCTTAACTATATCTCTCCTGCTTTAAGTCTATTCTAAATTATCTTCTTTTCACTTAGAAGTCTTAATACTTTGGAAAGCACAAAGACTTGTATTTCCACTTAATCACTGCTAAAAATAAAGCACAGATGAGTTGGGTTTTAAATAAAAACAACTTATTAGTTTGTTAACAACCCCCTTCTTCATACATAAAGCTCTCTTCCAATTTTCTACCAGTTCTACACCAGAGAGGGTCTGAAGTGAAGGTAAAAGTACAAACACAGTAACCTTCTGCTTTAGGAAGAACCATAACATCCATGCTGTGATCACCATACATATTCTACATTTGTCCCAGATTTTGTTTAACATTTCACTGTAAGCAAGCATCCCATTACACCATTCAGTATTTTTTAAAATAAAGAAAAAAATCTCCCCCAAACTAGCATAAGTAGCTCTGTGATTTCTGGAAGGATAATGTTGATGCTTGATTGAGACTAGCTTCTCAAAAAACAGGAGCTTGAACTGAAGTTCATTCCACAGACTATGACTCTTGAATATAGAATCTCTAATGTCTGTTAAGATGGCAGATCACACTGACACCCTTCCTGCAGCCGAGGCATTAATCACATCTCTGTCCCCAGTGTAGACACCTGTGTTCACAACTCGAAAGAGTTTAATTATTCTTCATAACTTTTCCCATTTTAAAAGCTATTTAAAATCAGTCAGTAGATTCAACACTCATAGGGAGGAGACAAAACCAAACATTATTACATTTTGTTTCTGTAACAAGGCAAGTAAATTACCTTTAGTTTAAGCAAAGGTAGGAACTAAAGCAGGGTGTTACCCTACTGCTCTCATTCCTAATCTTTCCTTCTTTTAGTATTTCTATGCTCCTTGGAGCTTTCAAATGCTTGTTTACCTTGGTGATGGTCCAGAAGAGGGGATATTGAATATTATACTTTATCAATCCTTTGGGCATTCTATGAGATAAAGTAGTTTCTGTTTTCAAAACTTATGTTAAAATTCTCCTGCCAGCTGCCAGCACCCATAGCCAACAATTCATTTTCAGCATAGGAAACCTTACTAATTCATAAAGGAATGCCTCACTGCTGTAAATCAACTTGCTTAGCATCTTTTTTTCTTTTTTTTTGAAGCCATAGTATTCACTGTGAATKATTTTGCACGCTAAATGTGAGTTTAAATATATATATAAATGACTACACTAAGCATTAGGAGATATTAACTGCAAACTTCACTGTTTCACTTTAAGCACATGCCCGAGATAGTAAAAATATTAAAGATTAGCTTCCACTCTTATGACACAGTTCAACCAATTTACCTAACTCTTAAAAACTAGCTAATGGTAGTATACAATGCAAATATAATGTAGGTTTATTAATTCTCAATCTTCTTATAAAATACAGCACATACCAAGTATTTCCTTGGTCAAAGACGCTTCTTTTGTGAAGACCTCACTATCTCCTTTGAGTTTGCTCTGTTCTCCTTATAGATTATAATTACTAGCTAAATTACGAGAAAAGGAAACAACTCATTGCACTGTACCAAGTATGTGTATTAATTTTCATGCTAATATTCCTTCCTTTGTTTTGAATATAGATTAGAACGAACTGCTCAAAAGCGTTCTGAAATGATTCTGATGTACGAATTCATGAATTTTGAGGAGGAAAGGATCCATAGGTCAAAACCTGTCCAGAATCTACCTTCACAACAGATTTAGTTTCACATTATTTTTCTAGCAAAGATAAATTGGCACATAAAACAGTATAGACACACACATCTTTCTACAGAAAATTATACCCCCAAAGTTCATCAAATTCTTAACCTAAAACTTTTAAAGATTTAGCAGATAAAACCAACAGAATAGATCTTGGGTCTTCCAAGTAGTTTACTTGGCTTTAGACGATGCCATTTGAAAAAACAGACATTTGGAAACTGGAACCAATTTACTTCCATCTCTGACCACTTCCTTTTCCATAAATGGCTGATAATGTAACACAGCCTTGGAGCGACAGCCGCATCTGCGTACTAGTTACACAGTATGTGGGAGCTAGCTATGGGTTGCATGTTTTGAGATTTCTTTGGCCTGTTTCTGCTAGTCTTCCACAGAAGTTTACGCATTTCTTTCATGAAGCAAAGAGGAAGAAAGACTTTATTAGCTAATCTTTACACGGAGGCAAAGTATTTTACACTGACCCTCCACAGCACGTGCTATTATCACCGTTCATAAACTTCACTGCCTGCCAACTTTCACAAAGGAGCACCATCCTTCTGAAGCAGAGTACCAAATTAAATTAACTGGTGTCAGAAACCCAAACAAGAAGCATTTGTATCAGCAATGCAAAAGATCTGCTGGTATTTTTGGTTACGTTATGGTATTCAAAGAAGGTCAGACAGTTCTCCCACTGCATACAGTTTTGTAAGACTGTCCATCTCGCTGCAAAACAGCGAATACTGCCTTCATTCTGCCTGCCCACAGCTTTATTGGATAATTTCTTGGTGAACTGGAGAAAAATGGGATTTGGAAACTGSAAGGAATATTGAACATTCTTTTTCTCAAGCATTCCTGTATAAGCTGGATACAGTAATTATTAAAATTCAAAAACTGTTCTAAAAAATACTGTCATTGTGCTACTTACTGAAAATGGATGCTTCTTCTGAATCAACTATACATGCTGTCAGTCAGTGAAACGAGCTGCCTGACAGCCAGCCATCTTGTAAAACCCAACCAAACTCTGGTTTTGTTTTTGTTTAGAATGGCAGAATCCCAATTTCAATAATAATTGATTAAATTAAGTTACCACTATTAAAATACATTTTATTTTTGCTTCATTTTTTTCAGTAAGACTTGTAATGGAAAAAGAATCACATTGAAGTTATGAACAGAAGATTACATTGTAATACTAAATTATACATGATACTATTTTTGTTTCAAACAGTTAAAGAGATGATCCAATATAAAAAGCAGCCCTTTACTTGGGCAGCCCTTGTTGATGAAGTGTTAAAGGCATTTGCCATTCTAACAGGATAAAAACTAACGCCTTGAAGTGTTATCTACTCAGGCCTTTTAGCAAATTTGTTAACACTTTCAGGTATATTACTCCACCTTTCTCTTAGTGTGAACTGGTATCAATTATTTAGCCAATTTTATTATGTTATTAAAATACCTGGTGATTAAATGTGAACTAAAGTGTCATTTTAGAGCACTGCTCTTTATTTGTACTATTTTACATTTATTCAAATAGGTACAGAAAGTGGACTCGATTAATTACACGAGCAACTGAGAAATATTCCACAAATGGAGACACCTTCTATTGTTTAAATGGATCTTAAACACTGCTCTGGTGTCATGCTAATAGCACAAAAGATGACTTTGAAATACATCATAGCTGTTTCAACAAAGAAACTCAGTTTTGCAGGGGCAGCTGTAATAAAAAAAGGCAGTGAACTAAAGTGCTGTAGAGCAAATCTTAGCTTTATTGCACCAAACATATTTCTGTGTAAAATATAAGAACTGCTACAATCATTACTACTTTATTTTTGCAATTGGAACAATTTAAACGTGAACATAGGACACACAAGCAAACACTGACCACTATAGTCTTTATTCTTTCCCTGTAAGGTAAGAAAGAACCTTTTAATAGTTTAATTTTGTGAGTATTAAACAACTAGTGTGAAAAACAAGCTGCTTGTAAACTATTTCTACTGCCTCTGCTTCAATGACTAGCTGAGGCAACCTGTTATAGGAGGTGTTAATTGGCAATAGGAGTACAAGTCAGAAGCATGTTCCCCATCGTCCTAACCCAGCAAGGCTAGGTCATTAAAGTGGAAATGAATTCTTTCATGCCGACTTAACCCTTTCAGTACATATTTTCAGCTGTTATATCTAAAGACAATTGAGAAAGATTAACTAAAAAAAACAAGACAGAAAAAACTTGCATTACTTTTGAATTTAAAAAAGTATTCACCCCCCCACACTTTTTCTTCACTTCCATTCTCTACCTCCTCCAAAACAAGTGTTTCAGATAATCATGACATTTATTATGTAGGTAGGGGGAAGAGAAGGGCAACTGGGGTATAAATGCAATGACAATCATTGTAAAATAATAATTTATCATATTAAAGGACGTGTGGAAAGATCAGGCACTTAAAGTGAGCTTAAAACTACCGTTTTGTGGAGGTAAATCCAACGGTGGGTGTATAGCTTGGTACGAGGGAAAAAAACATTACAGAATACCTCCTGCAGAGAGGACACACAAACTCAAGCAAGCGTGCAGAGGAAGCAGAGGTATTAGTGATAATAAAAAGACCTTAAAAGTTCACCAGAGTACCACTGCTCTTCCCTACTTACCCTTTGCCAGTAAGTGGTATAACCTGATGATATAGTGACATAAAGAATAAAAGATTTCTTAGATCAGCATAGTGCTTTTTACACATTGCTAACATCTAAACAAAATTGTGACTGTGGAGCAATTTTTCCTGTACTGAGACAATACACTTAGAGAAAATACCAACTCGTATTCCATCAGTGAAAGTGGCGAAGGGAGTAAGCCATATTCCTGGATCTCAATGGTTCTAGCAACATTGTCATGACAAGCGCCAGAAGCCATGTATTGCATTTCCCGCAGTACAGGAAGTTAACATGATCAGTCATGACAGAGAAAATGATCCAGTTCATAGAAAAATTGAAAAAATCATAGAGTTCATAAAAAGGGAAAAATATATTACTTTGCACTGTGAATCACACACTAATTAGTAGCAATTTGAAATTTTATTGCAGTTTTCAAGCTAGTACACACACAATTTTACAGTTAGTTCCACATCAACAGGATTATATTTTGAAGCTAACATTATGTCTAAACAGTTTGTATGTTTAGGCCCATTTTTATACCAATTATAATCAAGCATACATAACAGACCACAAAATACCATAAGTCTCAACAAACAGCCTAGATTTCTGAAAGGATCACATTGTCTTGTTACACCATATGTCAGATGAAATAAAAATTGTAGTAATATGTTTAGTCTCATAGACTCCAAAATGGAGTAGGGACACTAGGGAAATATTATGGCATCAATTGCTACTTTAAATTAAAAATATCTGAAAAAAACAAAAACCAAAAACAAACAAAAAAAMCCAAAAACAAACAAAMAAAAAACAACAACCCAAACCAAAACTTAACAGGCTAGATAAAAAAACTGCCTCAGTATGTTTTACAAAATCCTGTCTCCTAAAAAACATTTATCCAGGTTCACATTTACAACAGAACTCCATAAACGGCAATATCGATGGACTTGAAATATATAACATTTCCCATCTCCCCTCCTCTTCAAAAACCAAAATTACAGAACACAGAACTTTGTACAGCTTTGAACAGCTGGTTAAATGGCTTGGGATCACCAGTTTGCAAACACCTCTTCAGTGCAGAGCCAAAACTTTACTACTTACCTTTTCTGTTCGTTTGAGTTTTTTGTTTCTGTGGGTTTTGTTTTTTTAAGTTAAGCAGAACTTCAAACAAAAATAATCTCTAGTTCAGTGGGACGCTCCACAGAGAACCTGGCCAGAATTTTAGTTAAAGAAAGAACAAAAGAAAGAAAGGAAGCCACCAAAGTTTAGCTTATGTTTCTATCCTATCCATCTATCAGTAATCTCTCTTGCACTAACAGTTTTATGGAAGAGGTATAGTAATCCACCAACATGGGCACATGCAGGATTTCCCGTATACCTGTAGAACGTAATGTGTTTTTCTCATCTAATTGCCCCAAATTGTCAAAATTTTAAAAGGTCTTTTACAAAAAACAGCACTCCTGTTTTCCAGTACTACCATTGAAAATATTCTTGAAGACTGAAGCTTAAAGCTCACTAAGAAAAAAAAAAAAAAAAAAACTTACCAAGATTTGGCATCAAATGATGCTAGTTGAATTTATTCTGAGGTCAGATAAGGTTAATTTTACTACAATGTACTTTACAGAAAGTCATTCTACTTAGTCTAATTTTTATTAGAAATAATAATTTCCATTAATTTCTAAAATTTATTTAGAAATAATAGAAATATTTATTACCCAATATTAACATGTATTCATGATATAAAGTTATTTACATATATCACCTTGATGCAATTTGCAATAGTCAGACTTTCTGCAATGTCCCCAACAAAACTGTTGCATGAAATGGCCGCTTAAGTGCAATCTTTCCTGTTTCTAGTGTTTCCTCTCTCTTTACACCATAGAATCTACAAATTCATTGAGACACGCTAAAAAGCAAGGGAAGGTATGCTACATCACTGCAGTTAATATTCCATATTATCAAGCATAAGGACAATTTAGACTAGATGACCTTTAAAGGTCCCTTCCAACCCAAACAATTCTATGATTCTGTAACAACATTATGGTTAGAGAAAAGCCATAAGATCAGGGACACAAACAAATCCTCAGTAATGTTGTACATGATTTTGAAAAGAACTACTATTTTTCACAACCTCAAGCTACTGGGAAAAAAGAAAATCTAGAAAATACAAAGGTCAGTTTCACTCCAGAAGAAAACCAGGACTAACCTGTTATCTGTTCCTATCACCATTACAGAAGGTATTGGAATTTAGAAATAAGAGCCTCAAGGCAAATAACGGGTCAGCATTTGTAGATTTTGTCTGCCTCCAGAAGTCTTGCTCTAATGCAGATTTTTAATTACCTTATTCTAGACATGGTTCTGCCAAGAAGGGAAGGTAGCCCTCAGCAGGTGCTGTCCGAGGTCACCCTAAAGTACACTTTGTGCAGCAGAAGAGTTAAAAGGGATTTACTCAAGACGTAAAAGAATGCACTGGGTTCTATATGCCTACAGCTCTCTGTTGTGAAGAGCTGGTCCTCCGGACACAAGCAGGTGAACTGGGAGACTCAGTGGCAATATGTAGGAAGGTTAGTTGTTTGTAATGCTTTTTAAAAACAAACAAACAAAAAACCCCACACCACTATTAATACAAGAAGAAAACTTCAAACTTCCAGGAAAAACTGAAGAGGACTCTTCTACACCACAGGAAGAAAACAGAAGCCCTTGTTCAAAGGTGCTGCACAGTAGCATTGCAACTTAATATTCAATAGCATGGGATTTCAGAAAGAAGAAACAATTTCTAAGAGAAATAAATTAAATCGATCACTGTAACGGGCCTGTTTCCTGCTTACAGAAAGGAACATTACAAGCGAACAGGTGTAATGCAAAAGGCACAGAGATGTCTGCTCTTGTTTAGTCTTTTTTTCCCTGTTCTTTCTCATTATGGTTACACTCATTTCCTTGTCCAAGCTCCTTTGTCTCTTCTGGGGAAAGTCGGCTGGACTACACTAGCAATTAAATTGAGGAGAGAGAGGCTAATTGCCTACTTACTAGAAATAAGGAAGTTTAAGATCTGAGGCTAAGAGGAGGCAGGTAAAAATGGTCTCCAGAGTTTATAGGAAAATAGTAGATCAGAGGAAACTGATAACTGTCCTCAGGCACAACCCACTAGCTTTGTTATTTTTAGTTTCATGTTTGTTTGTGATTAATATGCAAGGTATGACTGTAGTGCAGCCCATCATACTTTAAGGCATTTTTGTAACACAAAGTACGCACTGTGTTGTAAGTACAATCATATGACTGTTCCTAAAACAATTCTAGCACGTTTCTCTCTCCCTCTCCCATTAGCACTTTTGGATATAAATCACATTACAATCATTCAACTGTGTTTCAAATGTAGGAAAACTATACCCAGCCTTTAGCAATCCCCAACAACTTCCACATATGCCTACACTACCCATGGAGCTATCATCACCTCCAGTGTAAGCAGACCCAGGCCACACCAATATCCTAAATTCAATATGAAACTTTCGGTTGAACAGCCCTGTATTAAAACACTAACCAATGCAGTAAAATACTCATCCCACTCAATGAAAGTAAAACAGCACAGTTTACTGTATCTAAGGTGTTTTATCTCCTTAAAACAAAATCATATATTCTGGATATATAAACTGACACTGATACTTTCTACAGGAGATAACATAGGCAATCGATTAAGTCTTTTGAACATTTAATGGGAGTTGGTGTTGGATGTTTTTTAAGGATGAAAAACATTTGTCACTGAGAAAATTTTTCTACTCTTTAAATGGGTTGATAGCTTCTGGGGAAAAAAGTAGAACTGGAATAACCCACCCAAATTGTACACCATCTCATCTACTGGGAGGTATATTGGAATTCTAGAAGTACTAACATTCTTAGTACTTGAGAATTTTGCTGGAAAATGTCTCAGAAGCAACGGCACAGGAAATTATGCACAATTTTAAGAGCTATAATTCAGATTTATTCCCCTGGCAGAGCATTCTCAAAAGGAGTATCTGAAGCTTCAAATACATGTGAGAAGCAGACAATAGTGTATCACCACAATTGAAACCACATAAAGCATACACACCCAGGAGACACAGGAAGGGAAAAGTCATGCAGGTGCAACAGATACCAAGATACCAAAACACTCTACAATTAATCAAAACAATTTTCAGTAAGATGTTAAGGTGTTGGGTTTTTTTCTGGTGGGGTTTTTGGGATGGGAGGGGGGTGTTTCCTTGGGTTTGTTTTGGGTTTGTGGTTTTTTGTTGTTGTTGTTGTTGTTGGGGGTGGTTTGTTGGGTTTTTTTTGTTTGTTTGTTTGTTTTGTTGTTTTTTTTTTTTTTTACATAGGTGTCATGAACCATAGCCAGCAACTAAACACCACGCAGCCGCTCACTCACCCCCACCTCCGGTAGGATGTGGGAGAGAATCAGGAGGGCACAAGCAGGAAAACTCGTAGGTTGAGATAAAAACAGTTTAATAATTGAAACAAAACAAAGTAGAACAATAATAGTAACAATGATAACAACAACAATAGTAGAATATACAAAGCAGGTGATGCACAATGCAACTGCTCACCACGTGCCGACCAAGGCCCAGGCTGCCACAAGACGTGAAAGCCCCGCTTCCCAGACCATGCCTCCTAATTATATACTGAGCATGACACCACATGGTATGGAATACCCCATTGGCCAGCTGGGTCAGCCAACCCAGCTATGCTCCCCCCCGCCAGCTTCCCATGCACCTGGCAGGGCATGGGAGGCCGAAAAGTCCTGGTGCAAGCACCACCCAGCAACACCCAAAACACCAATGGGCCATCAACGCTCCTATTATACCAAACCCAAAACACAGCACCCCCCCAGCTACTGGGAAGAAAGTTAACTCTGTCCCAGCCAGAACCAGGACAATAGGGAATCTTAGGATGCAGATTAGCCAGCTAGAACACATCATTTACTTCAAGAGACACATCAGCTTAATGAAGTAACTCAAGGAAACTTGCATTTAATTGTTAATTGGGAATGATCTACACTGAGCCTGACCCTCCTTTGCCTGCCAGATCATCAACTCTTATTCTGAAGCCCCACAGAATACTGAGCCAGTAGTGCTCTTTTCTAATAACCATCCTGGCTAGATCAGCAGATGAAACAGAACTTTAGATCAGTGGCAGGTCTCCCAAGTTCCCATGGTGCCATAGATTTACTAAATGGGATCAGCGTGTTCTAAAAAAACATGGTAATATGAGGGAAAAAGGTTCCACAGCATCAAGCAGTGCAATGCTTGAAACCGCATAATCGAAGTGACAGTTTTCAAGTGCCATTTACAATGCCCTAATCTGGAAACATCCCAGCTAACCCATCTGATCAACTATTTCACAGATGGAAGCACTTGATGGCTAATTGGCAAGTCCATTATTCAAATAAAATAGCTATCTGCACTTCTATTTTCTATATTCTAAATCAAGGTGTAAACAATCCTTATAAGACACAGGTCACTTCTCTGTCTCTCCCTACCTTCCCATTTGGATTTCTTCCCTTCCCCTCTGCCATCAAATATGTTAATTCAGAAATACAGAATCAGTTTTATTTTCCATTTATTGCACTAGAACAGTTGTCTGCACCAACAGAGCAATGTAAATGAATATTTTCAAAAATCCATCAAGTAATGAAAAACTATTTCAACAGCATTTAAAAAAAGTGTCATTAATTATTTCACATCTGGATTCAGAAAAATAGACAGGATGTGTTAGCATGGACAAGAACTTGTATAGCTTGGATTATTGTTCTGAAAGTGTTAGGGAGAGAGAGCTCTGCTAAAAACGCACTTAATTTGCTCACACTTTTAAACAGTATCCAGTAGGATTGCCTAATAGAGGCATATGTGGAACTGATTTCACCAGCAAACAATAGTTCAGCGTAGAAAACGAAGAGGATTGTTCCTCCAAATTCCTGCCTGCTACGTAAGTAGAATGCTTTTACGTACCCCACAAAGCCTATTAATCTGTCTGCAGCAAATGTACAATGCAAAGTGAAGTATTAAATCACTAGTGAAATTCTGTGGTAGGTATTATTCCAGGGGGATGAACAGGGAGAGATAGAAAAAAATGAACCAGGAAAGGGAAGATAATAACTAAAAAACCCTACATGACAAGGGGCAGAAGGAGGAAGAGAGGAGACCATACAAGAGAAGGAAAACAAGGGCATTGCCAAAATCTGAGCTCCCATGAACTTCAGAAGAGAAATTAAAGTAATAAGCATTTTGTTTGGGACATCACAACACTTTCAAACTTTAACTGTTCCCCCACATCTTTTTAAAAAAGCTTCAATCACTCATTCTTCTTATGCATATATCATGAGAGCAGAAATTCAAATGCCTACAATACCAGGCATGTAAGACACAAACAATTTCTGCATGAAGCAGCATTGCAAAGAAGGTCTTATTTATGGTATCAAGTTCAAAACTAAACACGGGTACCTTCCCGTACAAAGAACACAAAGTTAATGATGAAGTTCACTGCCAGAAAATACTGTGGATGGCTTATGTGATTCTCTTCCCTCCTCTCTTGTCCACCTGCTGCCCCATGAAGACAGTCCGTCCATCTAAGACTAAAAGAGAGGAAATGGCTCAAAATTTCTAAGCCACAAGTCACTTAGAGGGAAAGTTTATTGTTGAAATATCACTTTAAGATCAATTCCTGAAAGATTTGTTTATTAGCCTTATGAAGACAGGCTTAGGGTCAATGGAATTTAGCACTGACCACCTCTGGACAATTCAACATTGAAGACCAATCAGCCACTCAATAGCATGCTGAAGGAGCAAGTAGCAAGAAAAGAAAAGAACCATGAATTCACTGAAAGCAGTTTTCAAGTGGAATACAAGACACCAAAAGACTGGAAAAGAAAGTTGTAAAAACATGAATCCAAAGAGCACTTGGGACAACATATTTGAGTTTGGAAATGAAGAAAAACAAACAAACAAAAACCCAAACAAGATAATAATCAGAAGAGGAGGTCTTACGAAAGGAAAAGAGCCGAGTAACTGCTGTTGAAGAAGCTAAGGCAAGTCAATGAGAAAGAATTCCTTGGCAGAGATCAAATAGGAACTGTGCTGACCAAACATTTGCTATTATTTGAACATTAGTTACAAAGCAAATCAAACGGACTGTTAGCAGACCTTATATGATGCAGTCCTCTTGCTAAGCAAACCCCTAGCTACAAGAAAAAAAAAGTCCCTAAATTGTGTTCTAAAATTACTTTGAAAATGCTTCTCTTTCTACAAGACTATACACACAGATGATTCTTATGTTAGCAAGAATGACTCAACAGATGTTTTTACTATGTTCAATCTTAAAAGCAAAACGTCCAAAGACAGAACTATGACACAGCAATAAGAAAAACAAAAAGCTTTGTACAGTTGTTTAAAACACTCTAGTGCAAATGAATGGTAATAACTTTGTTTACTTTCTAGCAGGACAAAGTATGTCCAAGAAATACCTGACTTCTCTCTTCCACCTCAAAGTCATCTGATTCACTCTGGATTATCTCAATTATCAATCAATGAATACTCAGAACAGAAGTGATCTTTGAAGGTCCATTGAAACACTGTATTTTAAAGACATAAAATTATTCTTTTTGAAAAGCCTTCCTGCTGATTCAAGAAACCAAAAGACTACAAAAGTAGTCAAGATATCCAGTGCAAGCAGCAACTTGCATAAAGAGCAATTCAGTTTTCCGCTTTTTTTTTTTTAATCCAACACAGACTCATCAATTCATTTAAGAGACAATTCCATATTTAAACAAACACAGAGCAGCTTTGCAGGCCAAAGCTGCCAGAGGAGTTCAGCGAGCTTCTTCTGAATGTTACGTTCTATTGTCTGCCACAATTTTCTAGCAAGCTTTAAGTTAAAGCTGAGAAATTCAGAAAGCAGCAGAGAGAGTTAACTGTAAATTTGAAAAACAGCTTTGATATGCGTCAAGTTCAGAGAGGACTAAGAAGTGAAAGCTTGAGTGATTAGACTGCGCAGATGTTAAAAAAAAATGAAGAGTCATGAAGCAGGCTGGCAGCTCAGAGGAACAAGAGAAATAACTGTTTAAGAAAGTGAAACTAAAAATAACTGAGGGCTGCTTGAAGATTCACTAAGAGAGCGTGAATAGAATTTTAGCTATAAAAAGGAAAAAAATTATGCACCAAAAGTTACAGCTTATTTGGCAAAACACCTAGAGGCTGTAAATCTGCTTAGAATATTTCACCAAATACTTCAGTATTAAACCACTCCTTTCCTAGTTATACTGGACACAAACACACTACACACAACCAAAAGAAGCTGTGGGTTTAGCAATTTCAATCATCCCAGAAGCAAATTCACACACACATCATGAAGCCTGACAAACAGAACTGATTCCTCCAGAAGAACAAGAGTCTGGATTCTCAATTTAGAACAGAGCCCTGGAGCCAGATGAGGAAAGCAGAGAAAGGCCAGCTACTGCGGCCAGCCAAGACTATGAAGGAAATTACACTGGAGCCCTTTTCTTAAGGAAGTAATTCTTCCTACAAGCCTCAGACAAAGAAGTTCCTAATTATTTTTTTTCCCCTGTATCCATAGTAGTCAGCACAATGTAATAAGATCAGCTTGGTTTTATTTTTGAAGACTGCTGGCAACACTAGTTGACCAAGGAAAAAAGCACTAGGACTTGCTCTAGTGGTAGGAGAAGCCATACAATGCGTGTAGGTCTCCCACTGGAACAGGACAGCTGCCAGGGAGGTCTTTTTGCTGTGAGTAGAGTTACAGAAGTGAAAACAACAGCGAACAAGAGAAGACACAGTAAAACACACATATGGGTGGCTACAACTACCTGCAAGTGATAAATTCAACTCAGATTACCTCCTGAAATTTACATATACTTCAGTATCTTATAACACCCATCACAATGTGATCCAAGGACTGAAATATATMATTTATGAAGAAGCAAGTGTGTATGCTCAGCCATTTATAACATTCTTCATGTTCTGAAAAATCCGTATTATTGGAAATTGATTTTTTAAATTTTATTCTGTGTTTCCAATGCTTTTCAAGCCAAACTTTAAAATGTTCAGACACCAAATGAAAGGTTTATAAACATTCTGTAAACTCAGTGCCAACGCAAGAGTTCATACTGACAAAAAAAAACCAGTCAGGCTGAAACAATGATTTGCATATACTTATACAGCATCTCTAGAGTCAGAGATTATTACTATGAACTCTGGTTTTTTGATGCTGTTTTTAAATATAATAAAAGGAATATTCCAGAATTAATTAATATTAAAGAGAAGATATTGACAAGCTATATACTAACCTGTCCCAGCCCAGGCATACCTCCTCCAAGTCGCAGAAGTCTATCCATATTTCTAGAAAAACAGAAAAAAAAAGGAAAAATGTTCCAAGCTCTGAAGTGTTTACTAAATTGCTATCTATATAATTCACCTTCAGTCACTCAGTATGTCAAAAATATTGGTGGTAATTACAACACAACATCAGACTTCCTGTTAATTAACACCACATATTAATTCAAGAAGCTGTCTTCCATGCTAATTAACAGACCTTGTTTTATTGCTTTGGTTTTGGGTTATCCCTGTTTCTGAAGACGAGCACTCTTGTCAAACTTTTCAAAACTTTCCTATCATTCAATTAATTGGGGGATTTTTGTTGCTTAAGAACAGCACCTACATCCAGGAAGTGCCTAAAACTTTAGGTATACAATCAAGTTTACTCCAATTTGTTCAGAAAGCATCAATAAAAATGTGAAAGTAAGGATTTTAGCATCCTCATTAGTAAGTTCTGCGCTAATTAACTTACAGCTTGTCAGTTATCATCAAAACTACATGTGAAAGACACTGAGCAGATTATGGATCTCTGAATTAGCATCAAAAGCTTTTTTTTAATGAACTCATTATACTAAAAGAAATACTGTAAAGTAAACATTTAATGTGTATATAGTTAGAACACTAGTGACAGTACAGTCATTTAATACATTTCCAGTGTTGCATGTGCCATTGCTTTAGTGCAAGATTATTCCAATCAATGCAACTAACTTGTTACCTTAAAAAAAAAAAAAAAAAAAAAAAAAAAAAAAAAAAAANAAAAAAAACAAAAAACAAAAAACAAACACAAAAAAACCCAAAAAAACCAAACCAAAAAAATCCAAACTTTTCTATCTTGCAACTTTCAAAGGAGTGATCTCCTGGAATAAGAATTGTTAAGGTGCCCAACTAAGAAAATTACACAGATTTTTATTTCTCTGCAGTTTATTCACTTTCTATTGTTGAAAAGCAATCTACCATTTAACTGTGGATATCTAAGTAAGGGTTCTGTCCCAGCTGTAACAGACCTTTCTCTTGCTTACTTGGCTTTTTCAACTTCTTAGCTTTACACAACAAAACTCAGTAACAAAATAAACAAAAACTACTGAATATTACTCTTTAAACAGCTGCTTTCAGCAAATCAAGCCATTTCCAAGGCTTACAGAAATTAAATTTTACTGGCTTATTTTATTTGTGAAATAGAAGATACAAAGTAAAGCATCAGAAACTATGATCTTAATTGCACAAGTTTTAATAYAACACAACAAAGCCTGTTCAGGTGATATAAAAGCAATTAAGAACAGCAAGTAATGATATTTCCAAAATACACTCATCCTCCAAATGGATGTTACATTACACATAAGAGAATTATATACATAATTTCAACAGACTGCATTAACAACACTAATTCAAGAACCTTCTTTTAAAATTAATTATGCAAAAGAACTTTGAACTTATCATGAAAAATAAATTTGCTTTGTATTTTAAAAATAAAAAAGTCTTTATGTTGAAGGTGAATGTAATCTCATTATTCCTTCTGAAATTTGCTAATATTTTTACTGGCTAGATACTAGCAGGCTTTATTTCAGTTTAAGTTTAAAACAAGTATTTTAAGCTTCTTGTTAACACACAGAGAGGCAGCATTGGAACCTACCACTAGACAAGATTATCTAACTCCTACTTTAATCATGCATGGAATTTCACCCACTGCAAACAACAATATCTAAGACACACGGATCAATAACACTTGCTCTATTTGCTAATTTCACTTTCCTAGTTTAATGCACTAGCAAGCTATTAGCTTCATTTGATTCACTCCCTTGATTTTGTAGAACATGCAAACCCAACAAGTGCAGCCTCAACTAACAGTAAGTACATTCTTAAAGCTACCTTGGCACTATATGAATTAAAAAGGAGTTTATTAAAGGGTCAATGGTTATGCTTTTCTTTTCAGACAGACATTGAAACCAAGCTTCTTTACTACAGGCAAAAGCTGCACACAAAGTGTATATACTTTTCTATCCTGAACTACAATAAATTCCAAATCAAGTTGTAGGATTTCCATGGAAAGGTTAAGTTGCTGTTTAAAGCTATTATGTAAGCGCATGCTAAATGGCTTCAATAAAACAGTCACGAGTACAAATTAACACCAACTACTTTTTGTTTTACCCCTCTGTGGTAGATACTCCTCCATTGAAACCCACAATGATTCATCTTTCATAACACTAATGAGGGCTGAAGAGTAGCTGAGAAGTAGATTTAAACTACTAAAATTATTATTTTAATCAACCATGGTTGTACGTTTATTTTAAGAAACTTAAGTCTCTACAACTAGTAACCATAGAAGTGGTCTTTCCTACAACTACAGCAACTTCCATAAGCTTATGAGGTGTATTACCTATGTACATTTAAGAAATAATATTGAATAACAAATCTTATAGCTATTTACATTTCACTTTAGCAAGTGAAAAGCAATAGTTATTTCTAGTTCATTAATATTTTATTTACATAAGTTATTCCAGTTTCTAATCCAACAGAACAGTACACCATTTATAGAAGCATATTTTGCTGTATTAAAGTTGGATTAGACTAATTAGTTACACAAACTGATTATTTATCGGCATAACTTTCCAGGTTTTGGAACAACAAAATCTCATTGTCTTACAGAACTGGAGGGATGTAACATTTTCCACCTAACTATCACAGACTAGCCACTGAACTGAAGATGTTCAGATTCTCAAGACAGTAGTACAGAGAGAAAATCTCCACAAACTAGTTCTAGATGCACTGCAAATCATTTCACTAGCTCTGTGGCTTGACTCTGGTTAGAGTTTTGGCAACTAATACTTTACTTATTTGTAACTGAAGGTGTTTTAGTGCATTATAGTATATTTAGACCAAAACATATTTGTTTACTCTGTATAAACATCTGAAGAATTTAGGTTAGCAATCCAAATTAAAACCAGTTTTAATTTTTGTTAATCCACTGTGCCCAAATATTATTTCAGCCATAAATTCCATTTATGAAATAATGCTTTTGTAAACTTCGAGCAAAATTTTTAGACCTTAATTAAGATAACTTTAGCATTTACAAATAAAGCAAATATGCATTCCTAACCTGGTGCTCCACAAGAGGTGATCACAGAACAAACTCAGCAGCAGCTCCCACTTTTTGACTGTAAAGATGATGTCAGTAGGTCTCTTTCCTATAGAAGGAAATAGAAAGGAGGTGAAGGGCAGAAAACCAGTAAAATTTAGAAACAGTAGCACATGTAAAAAGAAATGTTACATTGATGACCTACAAAAGGACAAAGCACCATTGAAGAATAACCCAACGAATGCTTTTTTTTTTTTTTTGCTTGTACCATATAATCCCTGGAAGCCGTACATGCCATGTCTTGCCCAAGTATCCGTAGCACTGAAAGAAGTTTCCAAGGTTCTCAAAATTACATGGAAGAGTAAAGTATTTTAATAACCCATTTAAGCAATTTAAAGCTAATCAATGATTTAAAATGCCGTTAGAAACTGAAACTATGATCCTTTATTACTATTTTAGAAGATTTTGCCGTAGTTAAGATGACCTAAGCACAAAGGTAAAGAGCAGTCTGCAGGTACAGACAGTTTTCTTGTTTATTTCTGCAAGAGCAGTTGGTGTGACTGGGAAAGTCACAGAGGCCTTTAGGTTTGCCTGAGTTCAGGTTGAGAAAGGCTGCTTCACATTCAGTTTAGGAGTTAAAAGTCACGTTATCCTCCTCCCAGAGGACACTGCCCACCAATTGCATCCACTCAATCATTTGTAGTGCAGTATTTTAAAACAGATCTGTGGCGATGATTTGATAAACATTTTTTTCAATGTCAATGCTAACATAAGGAGCAGTGGGGAAGCTGCTGTTGCTGCTGCTTACCAACTTGATGCTGCCTTCTCAATACTGCCAGGACAGCCATTTGTGCAGCCTTGCAGTAAACTGATAGGCTAACAAAAATGTTGGTTTTAACCCTGTTCACTTCTCTGAGAGGATTCACACTGTATCCCAGAAACAGTTGTCTTGGCATAACAGAAGAAGAGGTCTTGGAAGAGCTGATCGCTTCTAACGCTAATCCAGACTCCAGAAGATATTTATGTCAAATCATTCTTTAAGCTAAAGCTGCCCAAACAATGTCTTCAGGTTTTTGGGTTGGTTTTTTTTGTTTATTTGGTTTTTTTAAGTAACCGAGGTAATTTAACAGAGATCATTCTGAACCTTATCTCAAAGAAGTACCAGAGCAAAGGAAGATGTGTTAATCTTCCCAGAAAGTTAGAGGAGAAAGAAGAACAAGTCAGAGTTTCTCAGTGCTGACAGGCTGGGGTGGAATTCCACTAACAAGTCAAAAGAGAAGTTGCTACATTTCTGCCAGTTTTGCACAAGGAAGTGATCCAGGTGAGATCAGATGAGACAGGACCACAACAGCTAGCAGTTATATTAGCACAGGCTGCAACAGAACTGCAATCCGTTCACAAGTGGGCTTCAGAGTTACAACCCAATTCACTTTTAGCCAGCTGGCCACCCAGGGGTCTCGCATTCGATTCCCCATTTCCTACAAGGATATTAAAGAAACAAATCTCTCTGAGCTTGGTCGGTTCCCTGGGGGAGGCACACAACATGGTAACCTAGAGAGTTTTTCCCCTCTCTGCTGCAAAGTGCAAAAGGCTACTTTTGATTACACACTTACCTGTTGCTTTTTCCCTATATATACACGCATATATACTTACAGATATATATAAAAAAACCACAGAAAAGTAAACAAACAGTTCACAGTAAATCTCACCTCCTTTCCTTCCAAAGTCAGCACAAGGTATTTTGATAATATTTCCTTCTGTCTGCAAGGAAGAGTTAACAGTCTCTGTTTAAAGTGAAGCTTTAAGGAAGTGAGTACACATATCAAGCAGTTCCATATCAGAAAATTGCAGAAGGCCAGTTATAATCATAATAAACTTGCATTTTGGTGCACTGCAGGATTTGGATGACATGCGTGCATCATTGAGATCAATGTGGTCACTGAGGGCTTAAAAAAAAAAAGTTAAGTAACTTCTCTGCTTGTGCATGTCCATGATTGAAACACCTCAGCTAAAAAACCTTGGTCATAGGATGGTATTTAAAAAACCCAAACCTCCATTACTGCAAATTTCTTTTAACTGTCCTGGCCTCAAAAGGGAAAAGCCTATGGTTCTTAATAATGCAGTGGAAGTATACACAGAGCATCTCAAAACTGATCTGAAAAAACAGAAATTTTTTAAAAACCCATGTCTAATATTTGTTCATAATACTACTGTTAGGTAACTGTAATAATTGGCAAGAGTTGTCCATTTGGAAAGCTCTGGCTCACCATTCAGTTGTTGGTGACTACTTTCAAGTCACCTAAATGTTGACTTAAATGCTGACTTTTAATAATGAAAATATTTTTCCTTAGGTAACATAGGGATGAAATTATATAAATGCATTATGCACAAATGTATATATGCATATAGGTATAAACCAATAGCTACTGTGCTTATACTTGGCATGTTTCAGCACGTATTTTGAAATCGACTTGAAACACATTCTTAAATTACTGTATCTCTTTGCATGAGACACATGAGTTTCACACTACAGCGCACTATCTTTATCTAGCATTAACACTCCATGATGCGATCCCTCAATGAAAGAGGGTTCTCCTGGGTTGACAACTTTTGAGTCAGTCAAAAAAAAAAAAAAATTTAGCTTCAACACACATGGAAGAGAAAACACTGGCTACTAAACTGCCAGTGGAGAAAGTATCAGGCTAGACTCAGGTGACAGCAATTTACTCCACACTTTGAAATTTGTACAGAGTGACTTCATGCAAATAATTTAATCTTTGGTAACTCAGTTTCTCCACCTGAGACTACATACTAAGTTTCATATAAGCACTTCCAGATTTCCTGTTGAGAAGTTCCACATAGCAGATGGATTAACAATTTTATTAACAGCAACTAAAAAAGTGRTTTAAGGTTTTTGCTGCAACTATAACAATTTCAGCTTCATTAGGGATGATAAATGGTTACGAAGGTAAATTAGTTGAGGAACTGCATCTTGCAGAGAAACATCATTTCACCCAGAAAAGAACAAAAACTCACTGCAGGTAAAGTCACCAAACATGGAATGAAAGAAACTTGAACCAGAACAGAGACTTCACATGTGACAAGGGGGGGGGGGAATCTATCTTCCTATATATTTTGTATGAAGAGAGGCAGGGGGGGAAATCAGTTCTCAGTAATCTGTTCATTAAAGCTAAAGATTAACCATGCCATGAATGAATGCAGTCTCAGTAGTGCAAATCCAGCGCTACATGACTACTTTACTTCCATAACATGCTCAGCTCTGTAAACCCGATGTTTCTCGACCATATAGACCTGAATCTCAATAGACCTGAGCTGGACTGAAAGGTAGGCAGGTTAGCTTCTTGGACTCTGCCTTCTGATTTCCAGAAGCACAGAAAACCTTAATTCTACTATATTCATTGCTGAGTTGGAGTTACTGAAGTAACCCAGACCCAAGCAGACTACTCTAAAGCTACTTAAGTACATCCACACCAAACTTACAGGTAAAGGAAGATTCATTAACAAATCACACCACCACAGAAACCCACAAAATTAGTTTTAATTTTATGCTACATATAAAGTTATGAGCTTCTCTGAAATCTGCAGAAGGGGGGGTAGACACACAACTGTTGTGGAACCATCCCCCGCCACCAACTCCAGCAAGTACTCATCACACCGGTTTTCTGTTATTCAAGTTATCCTAACTACCTGTCCTTTCCCATCATCCTAGATGCTAGGAGATAATTGTAGCTACTATTAGTATACACTCCATAATGCCCGTCAAGATTGAATCACTTCCAAGAAAGTTTACAAACTAATTTATATTTTGGCATTATTTAATGTTAATTTTGAAGGATGCTCTAACTCCTCATTTTCTTAACCATAGATATCAAATGAATATCCCTGATGTGGCATATTATAACAGCTGATGGAACACAAATTTCCCATTAAGCTATGAGCAAAACCTAGTTGCTCAAAGTCACACTAAGTGATTCAGAAGCAATTTATTTGCAAGCCAATTTCTGAATTTCTTCACAAACACAGATCTTTTCCTTGTTCCTATAACACAAGCTCACAAACAGTGGTCTTCTCAGCAGAATCTTCTTCCAAGTGTATTCCCTATATCCGAGGCATACAGTACACCTTGGACTCACAGGGGGTGAAAGCTTTACGATTAATACAAACCTGTCAGACTTTTCAGCTTGCCTCGTATCTTTTCAGCTATATACAGCTTTCAAATACATTTGCATAAAACTTTTTTAAAAAAGTCAATCTCAATCCTTGTTGTTTTTCTGGTTTTCTACAGTGTACCGGAAACAAGTACAACTTTAAGAGATGACATCAGCACGCATTCAGATTTGACAACTGTTTACAAGTATCCAACTATGTCACATACATTTGCTCTGAAAACGAAACTTAAGTCTGCTGCATGCTAGTAACTGCACTGTTAATTTTGATTATCGTCCTTTTCTACTTAATTCTGCTTCATCTTTCCTGACACGGACTAAAGACTTCTTCTCCTTCACGTATCCCAGCCAGTGCTTTGCCGTCGCTTCCCCCTCCCTCTATCACTCGAGCCGTACACTGCTGGGGATCGCCGCAATGCTCCACTCCAGAAGCAGCAGCGTTTCAACCCGTGAAGCCCCTCTGATGGGAAACAGACTGCTGCAGCCCGCAGAATAAACTCGCGCTCGGAGGCACCGCCTGCGACACTCGGCGCCCCGAGACACCAGCCAGCGGCGGCAACCCAGGCGCTGCCGAAGCGGAACACGACGGCTGCTCTCGGCCGGGAAGGCGGCAGGGCCGCCCCGGGCCTGTGAGGCACCGAGGCCCAGGCGGCCCGCTCCAGCGGCGGGGCCCCCCCTGCGCCGCTCCCCAGTGCCCGGCCGCCTCCTGCCGCCTCGCTCCGCCTGTGTTCAGCCACGCCGCCCCGGCACCGTCGCTGCCCGAAGCGCCCAAACTTTCTTCGGGCGCAACCAGCACAAACGCGGGCACCGCCGGCCCCACGGGGCCCAGCGTGCTCCCCGCCCGGGCCGGTGCCCCACGGGCAGAAAACCGCCCGCCGGGGCTACCAGACCCGCCCCGTCCCCCCTCCCGGGGAGGGGACGGGACGGCGCCGCTTCCGTCCCCACCGCCCACCTCCCTGCCCGGCGCTCGGGCCCACTCCCCGCGGGCCCCACTCCCGCCGCCGCCACGCAGAGGCCGCCCCACGCCGCAGCAGGGTCCCCACGGGCCGCGCCGGGCCCCCGGGGGTCCCTGCGACGAGAGCGCCCGTCCCGCCAGGCCCTCACCTCCGCGCGGACCCCTCCCCGGCCGCGCCGCCTCGGCCCGGGCCGCCGTGAATCAGCCGGATTTCATTCAAACCGAGTCCGCCCAGGCCTCCGCAAGGACTTCCCGGTTCAAAGGGCATGCGGCGGGGGCTTCCGGTCCCGCAGGCCGGGAAGGGGGGGCTGGGAGCCATGGCAACGCGGTCCGCCTGGCAACGGCGCGTGCCGCCGCCGGCCCGCGCTTGGCGCTCGCGTCCGGGAGCAGGTGCGGCCGTTAAACCGTCCTCTGCCCCGGCCGTTAAACCTCCCTCTGCCCCGGCCGCGGGTACTGTTGCAGCCGTCGGCCTTCCTTTGGGAGGCGGAGCAAGAAAGGAGGCCTCTCCCGGGTGTCATGGGGTGCGTAGGCCGCAGCTAGCCGCGGCGTTCCCCGGCGCTCCCGTGCAGGCCAGCCCCAGAGATCGCGAGGCTAGAGGGCGAGTTGTGGCCGGCCTGGGCCTGAGGCCACTGAGAACCTGGCGGCAGTAGTGAGAAGGGGCCTGAGAAGCCCCTGAGGCAGTGGGATGTTATGGTCGCACCCGCATTGCGCATTGTGCTTGCTGGATTGTGCACGAACAAATCCACAGCTGTCACAGCTACTTGGAGCTTTTGGGAGCAGAGAGCTTCAGAGGGACGGAGTGTCTAAGTGACACTGAGTGGAAAGTGGCACATGCTGAACTGAAGCGCTTAAACTGCTTTGCTGTAAAGTGCTGTGGGTTAACTTTGTCCATAGCTCAGAATCAAATTGCAGCTGAATGGCACCTGTGCTCAAATAACTAGACAATAGGATGGCAGAAGAACCAACAAATATGTCGTAAAATCAATATAAGAATGATTACTGTAGTAGGAACGGTACCACACGTACTCCTCTCAAAAGCAGTATTACAGAAAATAAGAGGATTCAGAGAAGAATAATAAAAGTGGTCATATGTATAAAAATAGCA
The DNA here is from genome assembly GCA_035582835.1 of Phoebastria nigripes. Lineage (NCBI taxonomy): Eukaryota > Metazoa > Chordata > Aves > Procellariiformes > Diomedeidae > Phoebastria > Phoebastria nigripes. The sequence goes on along the minus strand of JAYKAV010000811.1, from coordinate 1,510,978 downwards.
TAAGCAGAAATGGAAAAGAGTGAGAATTTTTGCCATACAAAGAAGACAAATAGGAGATAGTCAGAGAAAAGCATGCATACTGATGAATGATGCAGAGAAGCAAACTGGAATTTCTATAATCCTTATGTTAACACAGGAGCAAAAACTCTTTTGTAAATTAAAAGAGGAAAATACAAGGCCGAGGACATACTTTTTCAGACAATATGTGAACATGTTGTGGAACTCAGTGCCTCAGGAACTTATTATGGCTAAAACAATACAATTTTTTAGAAGTTCATTTATATCTAGTTACTGAAATATTACAAATATTTTAGAAAGTATTGGACAACTTAAGAACCTATAAAAGCAATTTATTAGGACTGTGTATAAAGTTTCTGCCATGAATGACAAAGAAGAGCATTATGGTTTGTTTTCGAAAGCTCCTTTAAGGATTGAGAATGTAATACTAGAAGATGGTCAGCATTTTCTGCTCACAGACAGCTACATGGAAGCAGGTGAAAAGGTACTATGTAATAAATTATACTGAAATAACCTCAGACAGATATAGTCACCCCTTCCATGACACTTCAGCAGACTCGGAAGTCTTAGGTTTTTATACCATGATGTGTAAAATGAATCAAAAGAAAGAGAAAGTGAATTACCGTGATACCTGCTATTCTGCTTTTTAAGAGGGGCAATCTTTTTGAAAAACAATATTCCTATAATTGTCTCTTCCATCCCTTTTCAGATCTTTACTAGGCTGAGGGAATCACAAGAGTTAAAATTTCCAAAAGATTCTTAAAAAGCTAAAGGCTTAAAATGTAGTTTATATGGTGGGTCAGTAATTTCTTTTTCATGTTACTAATGCAAAACCTATTAGTGCAGTTTATTGCTGTACCCACAGCCAAATTATTCAGAAAAAAGAGTAAAGATGTATGTGTGTCTGTCTGTGTGTGTATGTTTATCTATGTATGTATGTCTCATACAAAAGAAAACTTGCACCCTGCTTCAAACAGGCTGTTAACGTTCTTTCCCGTTTCAGCCTGGCAAAACTTAGCTCCTACAGTCTTGAGACTGTATTTTGAGACTTTTGCATATTTTAATGTTCTCAAAAGTCATTAAAATAATTATCTGGTCAGAGGTTCTTTCTTTTTTTTTTTTTGAGATTACATTAATGAAGTAAAGTATTAATTCAGTGAACTGAAATGCATTATATATTTTCCTGATTTGCACCGTGTTTTCGAGAGCAATCCTTTTATTCCTCCATGTTCGCTGGAATTCTGACACCTCAATGAGAAACACTCACTATATTTCAATTCTCATTCTGCAGTCATGTGTCTTTAAGGAAAAAAGAAAAAAAACAAAAATATTTATGAAAACTGAGCATTCCTCTGGGTTAATGTGTATAATAAGGAAAAGCAACATAGTTAGATCTTTATAATTTACCTATACCCACTGACTTAAATGAGCTATGTCATTTCAAACCATGTGAAGATTTGGCCCTTCTCCTTTGAAATACAAAGTGAAACAGACTTTCATTGTTATTCCTAATTACATTTCAAGTCATAGTATTGACTTTTTAAATATATACATTTATTGAAATTTTATAAATAAATATAGTTACAGAAGAAGAAAAAAGGAGAAAATAGGAGAAATATTTACATTAGAAAGTATAGTGAATTAATTGGATATATAGAGGCAGTATCATAGTTGGTACTTATGACAGATGGTATTTTATATTTTGATATAAAAAAGATATATTCTTAATTGTATATGTCAAAGAAAAGAGACCATATGTTGTTAAACACTTCCAAATTGTCATTTAATCTGAAGGGCACTCTCATGCATGCTACTGAATCCCTCATTGTTTTGGTCTATCCAGCACTAATCCATAGAAGATTTTTATTTATTGTTCTGCTGTAATGCAGTGCTGAATGAAAATGTTCAAGATTTGTTCCCTTTTTTATTACTTGGATGGCTGTCATAAGTGATAAAGATTTCTTTTGATTGGACCCTTACATTCTTCCAGTTTTCCCCATACTAACCTGTCCTTGCTTGTAGTAAAGCGATCAACAGGGATCAGACTTGCTAGAGATCACCCCATTTTTTCCTAACTTCTGGCTTATCTGGTATATGATTTTCCCCCAAGTCTGTTTGTGATTGGGTTAAAGCAGCAATATTCCTGCAGCTCTGTAATTAATGAGTTTAATTTTACAGAGCCGAGTGATGAAATTCAAGAGTTGTATGTAGAACACAAGGAATACACTGAGAGATTGACCACAATTTTCTTGCAAATCATATGTATAGACAAACAGAATGCTGTTTGTGCTAGGACAGGAGGAAGTCTCCAGGACTTTGTTATAATATTTAAAAAAAAAAACCAAAAACCAACAGAAGATACAATTTTAGAAAGCCTGGGATTAGAATACGTGATGCACTGTGGATTGGACAAAACATTAGAGTTGTGGACAGTTAYATTTTCTATGTTTAAGCATGTAGAACAGAGCATAGGGAATGAATATACTTTGGGGAGTTACAAGAGCTGACGTCATATCCTTGTGAGGGGATAATAGAGTCAGAAGAAGAACAGTATTGATTTTTTTTTTTTCTTTTTTTTTTTTTTGCGTAGAACTGTGTTTGGTAGTCAAACACTGAAAAAGTAATAGAGACTAATAGAGAAACTACTATTAGTAGTTTCTTAAATGGCAGCCTTTTACCCTGGGAATGGACTGGAGGTCTGTCTTGGCAAACCTGTATATGGGAAAATGGTTTCTTCTGTCATACTTGGCAAGCGCTCAAAACAGTTAGAAGTGCCTACGATGACCTCTGTGACATCCCCAACAGCTTGTAAAATGCCTGATCAACTCTTTGCTGCATCCAGACTAATAACAGGTCTTGTCACAGACAATGAATAAAATTTTACAAGATTAGTTAAAGATAGTATATAAGAGTGAGATTACTTTTTTTAGTCTTCCTAACAATTCTACAGTCAGCTGCAGAAGGCTGTTAGAGGTTTGAAAGAGACTTCATTAATCATGAAGCATATGATTATTGAAAACCTGCAAACAAAACTATTTTAATCTCTTCCAGAACATAGACCTGCCCATTAAAGTATGACAAGTATAAACCCAGATTAATTTGGGTGAGGAGAATTGTAACAATGTATTTGGATAAAATCCATCCCAGTTTAGAAGGGAGAGAATATTAAGAAAGCAAACATTCCCTACAGTGAGCCATAATAACCACCCCCCCACCCCGCCGCCCAATTGGAGCCAAAAGACCTTGTCTGTATTGAAAGTTTCAGTATCCGCCAGCCAATAGAAGTTTCATATACAGTCCTAAAGCAAACTGGACTTTTGTCTTTTTATATCTATTTAAAGTGGTGGCTGAGTTGTGAGAACTATCTACAAACCATCTGGAGAAGATAAGGCCAAAAAAAAATCAGTCTTGCTGGAAATGCTTGTGTTGGGGGTGTCTATGGAAAATTTTTATGAGGAAACAGAGAAGTGGGTTTGTGTCCCTGGCAATTGCAAAGGTGCTACTCTGTGAGAGACAGATTATTTAAATAACTGTGTAGAAGACTGTAAATTGAAGACTGTAAATTAAGAGAAAGGTGGTATGTAAAGTGGACATACTGTGKTTTTTTTCTGGATTACTGTGGGATGGAACAATGTTCCACCTAATTCTTATTTTTTTCTTTATTCAGTGGGAGTTTTCCCCCTTATTTGTGACACAATAAAAATAAATTTTACACTTCCTTTAGTAGTTAAGATATTTCTGTTGTTGGACTGAAACATTCCTTTACAAAAGTGCTGTGTAACTGGTATAATGCAATGCTTTTCACCAATGTCAGGTAGTGAAAGCCAAGAAATAAAGACAATTTCAATCACTTCTGTGGCTATGTCTGTGTTAGGAAGTAGTACAGACTAGTAGGAACAAATCTGTAGGGCTAAACAGGCAACCACACTATRTTTTTTTCAGCATTTTTTACTCTGGATAGCTCTAACTGAGTCCCACAGAGTGAATGCCCATTTGCAACCCAAGTGTATTAAGCATGTTCCTGGTCTGCAGTTTTTCATATGAAAGAATCCACTTCCAGCACTCCCAGACAGCTTCACGGGGCAAACCAAAGCACCAAAGTGCACTAGAACAGAGAGTTTTGCTTTAAAGGCACACTCTGGATCCAAACTTAAACATTCATGTAGATGCATGATATGTGTCATCATTTTTTTTGTGGCAAGGATTAACCCATAGTATGGAAAGAAAACATGGCAGAAAGCTGGAGAAGAGTGACATAAAATTGAAGAAGGTGAAGTCCTCCACATTGCTACACATGGCATGCCCAAAGCACTGGGTATATACAATATGTTCTCTGGAGAGCCTGAGGGACCTGTAAACTGCTAGATAAAACCCATTCAGTGAATATTTTGATCCTCACAAGAATGTCACTTGGGAAAGGCACATTTTTTACAAGAAACCAGCTGCCAGATGAGACCATTGACCATTGTTAAGATCTTTAAAATAAAGCCAAGTAATGTGAATTGGAGCAGTTAACAGATGGATGAATTACTTGTGATATAAGTGATAACCAAGTCAAAGCAAGGTGAGAAAAGGACTTGACATTGCAAAGAACAGTGGATATTTGCAGGGCTAGTAAAGACTGCTTCCCAAATAAAAGTGTTAGCTAGTGGTGAAAGAACCAGAGTGTATCTAATTAAAAATGCATACCAAAGCATAAAGAGAGAATACAAGGGTAAACAAGTGGCAGAGACCAGACTTGTTTTCAATAGATGTAAAATCAATCACAACATGGTGAAAAGGTCCTGCACAAGAGGTTCAGTGTCCTGTATACAATGAAAGCAGCCATTTTGCAGAAAATAGATTGCTTTCAACTCAGCTTGTAAAGATATGCTAAAGAAAAGCTATCCACAACTATACTGCTGGAGGACATAATGATGGTGACAACAGTGAAAGTAATTATAATGACTTATTAAAGGGATGGTAGGGATGATACTATTCTATAAAAACAGATTTTCTGCTCAGCCAGAACTTTTTCCTTTGAAATTGCCTCACAAACATGGATGCAATTTGTAGATCTTGGAAATTCTCTGATGACACAAAAGTAATGAAGAATTGCTACATAGCTTCATTCCACAGTGCTCTCCATAAATGAATTAACTCTGTAGAGATTACATTACTCTAATAATCACAGTGATATAGCAGAGAATAAAGTATTTGCAGTCCTGGTGCCTCTACAGAGCAAGGTTCTCTTCATCATTTGTGATTTACACTGTTACTTAGAAAGTGAAAGAACCTGTACTTTCTATTTAAATAGAAACTGGAGCTCAATACAAAATAATGTATCTAACTTACACATGAAATTTGTGACTTCCACATAGTCTTCCTCTTCAGAATTATGCAAGCTATTGATTAGATCATATTGACTCTTCTCTTTAGGATGGTTTCAGTTCTTGCAGTACACCAAGATACACCCCATGGCATTTTTCCCCTTCATTGCTCTGTCTCTTTCTTCCATGTCCTCCTTAGTAGAATTCTCTCCTATGCTTATAAACATTAAAGCATGATGGATCCTTACTGTGTTTGGAAATTTTCTGAGATAATACAAATTATAAACAGCTAGCTAAATAAACTTAGATATTTCTCCTTCTCGGTTGGTTTAGAAAATAGCTATTTTATTGGTTAAACATATACATCATACTTCAGTGAGTTCAGCTTTTTGTAATATGAGGCAGGTAGAAGGAAAAGGAAAATAAAATACACCATAATTGTTTCTTGACTATATACAATTTGTACAGTTGTGATCATGTCTTGTTCTCTGTTTTGATCACAGTAAAAATACTAGAAGTATGTAGAAAAGGTTTGTTTCATTCTTGTAGTACCTGAATTGTCAGAAATATGATTTTTCAGGATTTTATTCTACTGAATAGGCAAGCTCCTTACAAACATTGATAGAAATGTAATTTGGATAGGCAGAGTACTTGCAATTGGCAATAAACTATTCAGATAAGGCAAGATCCTTGTTTTAGTTATATTGGCTATGTGACATAAATAAATACAGTAGCAATTTATCTCATCTCACTAGCTGTCTTGAGTCAGTTGATTAAAGGCTATAAACTGACTTTAATTGTATGTTGTAACAGTTGGTATTTGGAGACCTAAATATTTGGGACCATGTGGTGGCAGTTTGAATCTCCATTGTAGAAATGATCTGAAGAAACTCTTAATACTGCCCAGATTTCTAATTTCAGCCATTTTTTTTAAATTCATATGCCTCCAGATTTTTTTCTTCATTTAAGGAGTCCTGATTCTTTTAGCTTCAACTACTAAACACTTTTTTTTTTTTTCTATCTTATTCCAGGTCCAGAGTTCAGTCCAAGCACCAATTGAACTTTTCTCTGCAAAGGTAGGATGTGGAAAATGTGATCCATTTCAGATATTTTTTGCTAAGATAATCAAAAAGTAAGACATTTTTATCCCTTGCAGAGAAGGTAGATGCAAATACTACAATTGCACATACTATTTTTTATAAAAAAAATTGCATATTTGTCTTTTGAGTTCCTGAGAACTGATGAGGCAACTCTCAGTATCAGGTACTTAAGGCATCATTGATCTGTTCTGTGAATAGTTTTTGTCAATTTTAAATTAAATTAAATTAAATTAATTTTAATTAAATTTAAACTTTATTTTATTATTTTATTTCAGATTTAGTTACTCTGCTAAAACAAGTAAATAGGACTTCCTTGTTTGTTCTTGCTGTTGAAGTGTTAGTCGTCACAGCACTGACTAAATGATTATATTTTGTTTCACTGATAAAAATTAGTCTAAATCCAGATAAGCAGAGTATCACACAGATAAGCAGAATGTTTGAGGCAAAAGTAAATACAAAAGCTTGTTGTAATTAAATAAAAATATTGAAAACAGATAATGAAAAATGGATATTCGTTAAGTTTTTAAAATTATTGTATTGCTGGTATCTAAGTTGCTGAGTTGTTAAAATGTGATACAATACACAATCTATAATTGTGGTTTGGAGCCTTTTTAAGATAATGGATTTGAATTCATATAGTAGAGAAACATCTTAACTTGTGTTGAGACCACAGAATTTTCTATCTACCTGATTAAACCAATGTAACTGGTTTAATAGCCTAGAGAACTTCATGAACAGATGTAAATGGCCAGTTATTGAAGTCCAAGAAAAGACTTCAGTATCTGCTACCTAGTTTTGTTAATATTCAAATGTTGTTGATACTAGCCCAAACCTTAAAGTTCGCTTTGCCTCTTGTTTTATTTCAACGAACGATTTATGTCAGTATATGGCAGTAGTTTTCGATATCCTTTGACTGGTGAAGTCATAAAAAATTTCTGTGGACTCCTTTAGATATGTCGTACATGTTGATTATACTGACATATATAAACTCGTTTTTCTTAATTGCCTCTCACAGATTGCTTTAGAAGCGGAGTTTGAGGACTAAGAATTAGTCCACAGACACTTTTTTTCCATAGTCTGCAGATCACAAAGTTAACATCAGTGCTTTAAAAATGCTTTGAAGTCTTTGAGTAGTTTTCATATATAGGTCATGAAATTACAATGTTTAAAATACCTGAAATACAGGATGATGATTCATGTGGCATGTGTGCAATAGGGAATTTTGGGTGGAATAAATGCAATTGTTAGTCTCAAGAATCTTTTTCTTACAGTAATTATACTCCCTAGAAACTACCTCATGGCATCAGAGCCTTATAATAGTATTTTTGTGTATTTTAGGAGCTTGGGGTTTTTTGACTAGTGTTTGTATACTTAAAACTCCCACTGCATTGGCCTTCTTGTAATACCCTTCTCAGCAGTTGTCCAAGAAGCTAATATAATTATTTGCTCCTTTCAGCTTAGTTTTATGCTCTGTATTGGGAAAACGTTTCCCTTCTCCACAAAACTTGGATATAGAAATTAATTAATTAAGTGACATATTTCCAAGTTACCTGAAAAATAAGTTTAAGCAAGAGCGACAGCCTCATCTAGCTAACAATTACCTTTTGTATTCAACACCCTTCACTTGCTGTTTTCAGCAACTGTGGGTAGCCTCTAAAAATCATCAATCCTTTGTTGCATATTTCTTTATGAGCACAGATGCTTACAACTTCTATTGAGTGACTGTAAATAACATCATTTTTAATTAGAAATGTACTGATTTAAAACTGCCTGCTCATCTTAGCTCCATCTTTCAGGTAACTGGAGCTGCTAATTACTTTCAAAAACCCAGGTCAAATGGTCACTATCTGAATTCATTAACCACTCAGCAAAATATGTCTCTCTAAAAACCAGGAAAACTTTACAAATATTTTTAAAGGTCAAATTTTGTGCTCTACTTTACCCACTGACTTTGTTCTTGGTAATAGATCTAGGATTTTGTAATAGTAGTAATACACGAATAGTTAATATTCTTTAAATGAGTGGTAGGTAAGCTAGCTCTGTTCTTTTGTAATGAAAGACAGCAAAATATATTCTTAATGGTATACATAAGCAGGAACCTTAAGGATTTCCATCCCACCGAAAAACTTTCAAAACTAGTTCATTCAGGTTTTCTCCATACAATCTTTTATGTTTTTGTTTCTCAAGTAAGAAAGAGAAAAATAATCCCCAGTAGCGATCATCACATGTAGACTACCAAATAATCTGTTCAAATAATCATCAAAATTGGGTATAGAGCACAGGTCTTTTATACCATGTCTTCTGACCCTCTGCACGGGACACAATTTTTAAAGAAAAGTTTTCTAGTTTTAATTTTTGAGAAAACAATTTGAAGCTATTGTAACTTTTTATCTTGCTGACAGTATGGATGTTGTCCAGTCTAGATCTGTACTTTTATGTGACTGATATTGTTATACACACAAATACTTAAGTAACAAAAAATTTTGTAAATGCAAACCACCCTTACTGTCTTGAAGCCTAAGAATAGGCTGCCTGCTGTGTGAAAAGTAATCATGCTTCTAATTATTTGAAAATACCTTTGATATTGCAGTTAGTTTTGAAACAACCATTAGACTTAAAGTTGGTGAACTATTTAYAATATTAACATGGTGTAGGCCTTTTAATTTTATGGTACTTCTTTTAGCTCTTCTTCATTTCCTGAACGTTTGTTAAATTTTCTTCACTCCTTAAAATTCTAACTAGTTTTGATACTTGCCTTGTAATTTAAAATTGGCTTCAGATATACTTGACTGGTGTGGATTATATTCATGTCATGAATGAAGTAGAGTAAGGTTTTCTTTTCTACTTATGTGTTGTTATAATTATGTGCTGTTATAATGTAGATAAGTTTTGTTCTTGTTGCTTCTAGCATTGTGTTTTACTATACAAATAGAAAAAACCCCTTAAATAATATCAAGTCTTATGACAGAGAAAGCAGCTATCGCTTATATATTTTGAATGAAGTGGTATTTTGAAGGAGGAAGAATCCACTCTGCCTAAATTTGGGCGTACAGATCTATTGCCTCTTGAGGTCTTTGTCATTTTGCCAGTTGAATAAGCAGGGTGCTTTTTTTGTAGAAGCTAAGGGTGCTAAATATGCTGTTTCATAAAGCTTACTAAAGAACGATGGTTTTATTTTATTTTACATTGACTGATGCCAGTAGGAGGGGAAGGCATGTGTTATTATGTAGTATTGCACACAAATTTATTTCATGTTTGCATGGAGTATATTATATTTCTTTAGAAAAAATGGCTAAGACAGATCTTCAAACACAAGGAAATATTGTGAATAATGCTGTCTTTCCCTTTTAAGAGTTACAAACATGTTCTATATGACTCAAGCTATCCTGGCATAAACCGTTCTACAATGCCCAAGGAAGAAGACCAGTATTTGGTCTTATTGGTCTATATTTGGTCAATATTGGTCTTTAAAGCTCAGAAATTCCAGAGTGGCATTATCAGCTCAGTTGGCAGTCCTCTTATTTTAGACCAGAACTGCCACTACCTTTAAGAACAACATACAGTAAAGGTCCTGACTACAAACAGTTGTCAGAATTCTATGGTATTTTGTGTAATAGCTGAATGCTAAATTCTTCTTTAGTTAATTCTTCATCTAATTAATGATATTACAGTCAATGGGAATGCTATTACTAGTATCAACTAACAGCAAGAAGATCTTTTTGGATACATTTTCCTTTTTGTACATTAAACTATTGCAGATAATGGCTTTTGAACAGGTGTGCCTGAGTATAGACAAAACGATTCCTCTATAGTGCAGTATGTAAAAAAATGAAGTGATGAACTTTATCTTTGATTTGGATGAAAAAAAAAGTTAGATCACAAGATCATTAGTATTTATTACCATTGATATTAAATATCTATGCTAGCTGCATGCGTTTGTTCTCCAAATGTTGGTGGAAAATAAGGCCATGCATATTCCTACAACAAAGCTGTTCATTGTATAATTTAGTTTTCAGCTGAGTCTGAACTTACTGCAGGTGAAAATAAGATGATCCAGATCTGTCAGCACTGATATACATGTAGGTGGTTCCATTATTATAATTTGTGAAATGCTCACAAGCTGTCTTTGTGAGGGTGCTTATATAGAGTAATGTATTAAAAAGAAGCAAGATGTTCTACCTTATGATGGCATTGCAGTTGTGCAGTTTGTGTAAAGGGATCAAATGTTTCTAAAATACACATGAAAAGTTTTTGAAGAGTAAAATTGAGTGTTATTATTGTATGATTTTGTGTGTAAGGTAATACTACATACTTTAAGAAAGCATTTCCTGCTTTTTATGTGACAGATATGTTTCAATCAAATGGAACTGATAAGCATTTATAAACCAGATGCTCTTTTCATGAGCTGTGAGTTACTGTAAGAATAACACTGCTGTTCGTATATGGAACACTGGTATTAGTTGCAGAACTGTCCCTCTTTCTTGAATGAAGAGTTGTTGCGTCAATATCAATAGAATTTTTGGACTTTTTTCACTGTTTTGAGAAGACCACTCTGCTTTTTTCAATCTTTTCTTAAATTGTACTTTCAACTGTTGTTTAAATTTGCAGTGATGAGCATGCATAGTATATGTAATAGGTGTTAGAACCAGTCTGCAACTCTGCTTAAAATAAATGATTAAAAAAAAAAAAAAACTTACTTCAAATATCTACTTTTGATAAGCTTATTAAAAAAAAATTTTTAAGTATAATATGATAATATAACTGGATATAATCCAGTACTTTATAAGCTGAATTTCAGTCCTCTCCCCTCCTCCTCACAATGTTCAGAACAGTAGCAAAACTATGCTTATATTAAGGGGTTTTATTAAGACTGGCTGATATACTTAGAAAAAAATGGATAAGGTTTTGGACTCATGGTCTTTTCATAGAGTCATTCTGCTTCATTTACTTCCAGTGAAGCAAAAAGAGAAAAACTATTTCTGAAATGACACCAATTTAAGCTTGCGCTCTTGTAACTGTATGGATATGTCATTTCGGAGCTCTTCTTGAGATGTTTGGTCCATGTTTGAATCCATGTTTGAGCTTGAATAAGGAAAATGGCCAGCTCCATGATCCAGTAAATTCTTTATGAAAAGAGAATGAGCTGTAGTCACCTAAAATGGCCTAATCCTGTGAATGCTTAACGATATTCCCTACTTCAGTCACATGATTATGGACACCTTTGTATGAATAGAGCATTCCTAATGTGTAAAAAATTGCTCGATGGGCACCTAAACAAGCAGGGTTTTCCTCATTATGTGAAATTAAGGGCAAAGTATATTTTATCGATCCCTGAAAAAAAAATTCCTGCACTGAAGTGTAGTTGACTATGTAAAAAATAAAGTATTGAAAAATAGCTTCCAATTTTGTAGCTACCTGAAATGTGACTATTGGAAACATCAAATTTTCGTATAAATAGCAGCTCTGCTTTTCTCCTCTTTAGTTCTGGCCAGTGTGCCATTTTTGAAATATTCAAACAAAGAAACCACAAACCGCTAGTCACACCACAATACCAGCTTGTGTTTACATTTTCAGCTCTCCAGATCATGATCCTATTGAGTGCACATAGAGCGAGTGCGTGTACACGCGCCCATCCACCATCAGGAGAAACGAAACTGTAAACACAAGCTGGTATTTTGGTGGGGGCACACTAATATGGCGGTTGGTGGGGTCAGAAGGTGGAGGGTGAATTATGGATCCAGAATTTCCTTGTAATTTTCTCTTTAAGTCAGGCTGCTTGCACAGTAGCTGCTTTTCAAACTGAAATGTTTAGTTTTAAAAGAGTAGGGCCTAGTTTCATCAATTTTAAACTATGTATTCAGACTTGAAAGAAGATGGATGAAAGCACTAATACTTGACATACTTAAACTAGACAATGAATTATAAACTATATTACAGAGAGTTCTGCTTGCATGAATGGAGGGTGGGCAAGAATGATCTCACAGTTTTTACCATTTATGGAATTCTTTGCTGAATTATCTAGCAAATCATCTTGCTTAATATTAAACTAAACACTAAAGAAATTGTTAAAAATAATATGGTGAGAGAAAAGTGACTGTCTTTAAATTTGGAGAATCTTTATATATTTTAATATAAACTCTTAAGGTATAGAGCACTTAATGGGTAGACTGAAGCGATTAAATGTGTTTAATAAGATATCTGTAAGAACTTCTTTGTGTTATCTATTGCTTAATTTCAATATGCCTACAAGTCTCTATTCTTTTTTTTATCAATGAAATAGTATTATTTAACTAAAGCTAGAGTGCCTGAGCAAAGCTTTTATCTGGAGAAGACTTGGTTTTGCTCCTTACCAGATCAGCTGTTGCCATTAATCTTTACGGAAATCTCGTATTTGCGGCTATCTGAAGTTGATAAGTCTTCCTTACTGGCCATTTGTAGCCATTTTATCCTGCCTTCTCCAAGAAGAAGAAGAAAGAGGAGTATTGCTGAAAGAAGAGGTATATTGCTATTTTGAGAAAACAGAACACTGGAATGCATGATCAAGCCATGGCTTTAAGGAACAGAACAGAGGCATGAACAAAAGGGAGGCTGTTGTCTTCAGAAGGAAAATAGTCTCCCTCTAAAGTCTAACTAGCCTGGTAGCTTCTCCTAGGGTCAGACCAGCATGTCCTAATTTTCAGTCCTGCTATCATGGATGTGTTAACAACAGCATTTCTGATCTCACTCCTTTAAATGCTATATGTTGGTCTTAGTTTCATAGTAGACATTTTAAAGCACTGCAAAATAAATCAGATTATGGATACTAAAATAGCTGCTTTATAAATTAATTAAAAAATAAATATCCTTAAAAATAATAAAATGCAGACATAATCTTTTTTCCTCAAAAACTGTAAATGCATTTTATTAGTTGCAAGTTTGATTACTTAGCACACAATGCCCATATTTATCTGATCCTTTTTAAAAAATGTTTATATGTTAGAGGGAGCACAGGACTCAAAAAAAAACCCATAGGCTTTGTTGTGAACTGTCTACACTTTATGGAAATGACATAACATCTTAGTTCTTAGTACATGTCTGGTTAAATAGAGTGAAGAAGGCACTTAAAGGACTTGTGAAATTTGATATGTATATATTTTGAGCATTTGGAATTACTAACTGGAAGAGACTAAATATAATAATTGCTTATCCTTATAATTATTGTGATCCTTTTGGAACAAGAATATTCAGAAGACTGTAATTCAGCCACAAGATCTGAAAAGATACCATGAAGCTTTAAAAAAAATCAAGATCAGGCTGCTTAATGTAATTATGTAAGTCTAAACCCAAGATATTTTCGGCTGCACCTTTAGATAGTTCATAGAATATCAGAGAGACATTAGAGAAAGCGCCAAAAAGGGATACATTTTCCTTCTTACTGCTGTCACATTTGTGCTATTAAATCACTGATATTTTTTACAGGTAAGCTTTAAGTTATTTGTGTGAAAAATCATGTTTTGATTTGATTTGATTTAATGGAAGCTGAGATTCTCAGTGTAATCCATCACACAATATTGGGAAATTTTCAGTAAAATCATGAGAGTTAGCAAACTGCTGAAAGCTTAGTGAACTAAAGCTGTAGTAGAATGAGTTGGTAATTGGTGGGAGGTTCCATCTCACATTCTCATCTAAATAAATGGTTGATAATCTTTTGTTTTAGCAAGTTTCTTTTCTGTCCTTTTTTTGAAATTTAGATCCCCTTTCTTTCATGCTGACAGGCCACAAGATGTGCCTCATTTTAGGGGTGACTTCCATCCATCTAGACTTGCTACTTTTTTCTGTGGACCTTTCATCTCACTCTGATCTCTCTGTTCGTGGCCAAGAAACCCATCCAACAGCAAGAAAGAGCTAACCTTTCAAAGACTTACCTAGCCTTAAGATAAAAAGTTTCTTCTCTGGTAAGGCAGAGCAATAGAGATCCACCAGGCAACCCATCAGTACTGCAAAGAGATGGAGTTCTAAGAGGTCTGCTCAATGTTTTTCCCAGACCTTAAGAGAAAACTAGTTAGCAAGAAGTGCTAACTGATGAATGCGAAACTTGCTAATATTTCTCCCATATGCTTGTTTTCTACTAGTAGCTTTTTTACTACATTTTACTCGAAAATGTTGTGTTTCCATGAAATCTTGTCCATCCAATCCATAATCTTCTGATTTATGGCTTCATAAATTTTTCTTACAGAATTCTTACAGAATTATTATGGTGTCATACGAATGAACATTAGACTAACCAGTTAAAATAGTATAGCTGCAGTAGTAACTATACCTATATAGCTATTAGTAATATAAAGCTACAGCCCTGTTTTTTAATTAAAATTCCTTCTTTAATACAGAGCAGAAAAAAAAAAAAATGGGAAGATTGTATTTCTGAATGCCACAGCTGAGGGAGTTGGCAAAAGTCAGTTGCTCTTTAGTTCCAGTTTAAAATGCACCAAAGATAAAAACCTAATACTAAACTAGTAAGAAGAAAATTCCTAGAGCTGGTATGTAATGGAATGATTGGTGTGAATAGGAACCATGTAGCCAAATCTCACCTGCTGCTATGACAATTTTGCTTTATTTATTAATGGAAATAATTATTAGCATAATTTGTAACTGTCAAACTGTGGATTGTCTTTCATATTTACTATGTATGTATTACATATGTTTTAATACAGTACATAGAAGAAAACTGTTTTGAAGTTATATCTCTACATAATTTCAGATTTTATGTTCAAATTTAGAAGTAGTACTGAAAATATTCAGAAAGTATATAAATAATATATAGTAAATAGTTTCATAATGTATAAATTGTTTTTAACAGCATAGCACCCGATAGAGGATTACTTTCAGAATTATTTAACTGGAAAATTTCTTCCGCAAGAGCTATTCTTTTAAAAGGCTTTTACTGACATTTCAAAGTAATGTGATATATATTTGCATATAGTAAGCAGTAAAACACTTTTAAAAATTCATTGCGTTACATTTACAATTAAATGTTTTCAAAATATTCTTTGAAGGTTCAGATTAAATCTTGCATAGGTAAAACTCAGTTCAGCATCAAGTATAATCAACTGGTAGACTCACATGTGGTATGCCAAGTGGCTGAAAATACCTTAGATGAAGTAAGTTACTATTACTATTACTATCACTGTAATTGGTGTGCTTGGTTTTTTTCTTGGGGGACGAGTATGGAATGACTTGCCTTATGTTTGTTTTGAGGAAGTTCCTTCAGAATTAGATCTTATTTACAGTAAATCCAAGGCTGTGGTTCCACTGAAGCTGAAGCCAATCTAAATGTTGATTGCTGCAAACCCTACTTTTGGCCATATGTTACCACCGCTTTCCCTTGAGCTCTCTTTGCTGTGCTCTTCTCCAGCATTTTCACTGGCACCTTCATTCATCTGACTTTAAACTGAATCTGTTGTAGCTCAATGGCCTGCTACTAACCCAGAGAAGTATATTTTATAAGATTGATTTTTGGTCTCTTTGGCTTCCCTATGGGGTCAGATCAATACCTATGCCAGGGAGGCATGCAACCAGGTTCAGGAACAAAAAAGAATCAGGATAATCTGTTTTGATAGGGACTTGTTTTTAGACCAGCCTAGTTGTATTCTCAGGCTGCACCCTGAATAGTATTCTGCCATGAAACAACTCACCTCTGTGGGAAGGCAGCGGGGGGACAGCGTCATCCAAACACTACTGCTGATGCAAGGGAGTAGGCAGAAACACGTGGCAGAAAGCACACTAGCAGCTCTGATGTAGAGCAGTTCAAAGTGTCATGAAACTGCAGCTTTAACTAATGAAATTGGATAGTTGGCTATGTGTTGCTTAGGAATTGTCAGAATATGATGTTAGCTTTTAGTTTAGAACAATGTCATGTTTATATTTAAACACAAATAGTGTAGTAATGGGTTAAATGTGTTGTTTTAGGATGGCACATTGGAACAGTTTGAAATTAGTCTTGTAACATTATTCAGTTATTAAATTATTGTACAATAATTGTTGTATAATTATTATAATTAATATTTTGTAAATATTTAAGAATGGGAATCTGAACCTGATTTCTTTCACATCCATGGAAGTTCTGTTTTTCAGTGCAGGATTAGACATACTCTCAAATTCCCTAAAACTCATGAGTGACAGCATCTTACTACAAAATTGGTCACTCAGCTATGTGTTATAGCAGTTGACCCCAGCAGATTTTAAACATTTAGATCTGTCTGCCATCAAGGCTTTCTTCTTATGTAAGAATGTCCTGTTATTGCATTAATTGTTCCAAGACTACCAGTACTTCTAAAGTGATACACAGAGCCTTTTAAAAATATAATAAATAAAGACTTATTTCCAAAGTATTTACAAAAAGAAACTCAGTAGCTTTAATTGTGTCATATTAGATGTGCAGTATTGCATCATTTTAATTATCTTGAAGCGTTGTATCTAAATGAGGTTAATATCCATAAGAAGACAGATTTAGAATCTCATTGCTAAAACTGGTCAAATAATTCATAATGAATTATTCACCTTGTTTTTTTCATGAACTCTTGGTGAACAGATTGTGATTTTCTCATAATGATTAATTATTCAAAGTTATTCACCAAAAAACTTAATAATTCTTGGGCTCAGTTTCTTGGTGAGCAATATATTGTGAACATCTGACCAGCCCCAGTATTGCAGATCTTACAAAAGTGGKTTTTTTCCTATTGTGACCTTTCCCGCTCAGTTCAGGTCTCCCTGAGATGAAATGTTTATAAGACTTTTTTTCTCATACCGTCTATGTCCCTTTAAATCTGACAGAAACATACAGTAGCAGTCCTAAAACTAATACAATATTGTTTCTGCCTTTCAGTTACTAAATATTGTATGCTATATTACACCTTTACCTAGTTTTCCATTTCTTACTCTTCAAGAGATGATTCATTGTCAGTTATGTGTGGATGATGTGGGTTTATATATTGAATTATACATTGAAAATGTTCTTAGAATTATTGCTGAAAATGTTCTGTATAAGTGAATAATATTTAAAATTGCTTATCTAAACCAAGTGAATTAATTTTAATATATTTTAATATGATCTAATTTGTGTACTATTCAGAACAAGACTTTTTTTTCTGTAGTGGTTTATATCCATAGGCACATTGCTTTCTCCAGCTCTCAAATACGGAAGTTATCAATCTCCACTATGATCTCTTCACTTTCTGCAAAAACATCTCCAGTGGAATGGCTACAGTTGCTGGAATAGCCATGGATTATCCAGCGTTATTAAGATTTTGCAAACATTATCTAGAAATGTTGGTTCAGTTCCAGCTTATACTATTTTCCTGTATAGTTCTTTCTTTCTCAAGAAAAATCCAGTTCTGAAGTTGACTCTCACTGAGGAGCAACTCTGTCTTCCAAGGAGGCAGTATTCTAGAGAATCTTCTTGTGGCTCTTCTTTTCTGGAATTCTGCCTTCTTTTTATTTTTAACTTTCATAGGCAATTTGGTCTACAATGTTCAAATCACGTCCTTCAAATGCAACAATATAGCACCAACTTTTAACGTTGGAAGACTCCATATCACTAAAATGCTTAAATACTGTAAGGAAAACAAAAGGAAGAAATCAAAGCCTTTTGCGTTGTTCTCCTGAATCAAATGGAAATAACCAACATAGGTAGCCTACTGGCACTGTGTCTCTTCTGTTACCATCACATTTAACTGACTTGTTTTCTTCTTCAACCTTTGCTGTTCACAGCTTCTCTTTAGTAATGTTAGGAGAATGTACTTGTAAAAGTACATCCAATTATCTTCTGCCCCAATGTACTGCTGTAAAAGTTGAAGGATTGCTTTCTACAACACAAAAATTGGTACTGGATTGGTGGACAAAGTTCTGAAATTCACTATGAGTGATTTGTCATTCTTATCTGTTGTCTCAGGACCATGGAGACGAGTCCAATAATGAAATATTAGAATACTCAGAGTGTAAAGCTGTTCAATTAACATTAAAATTTATTTATTATAGTTCTGTTTCCTATATCCCCCTATATTCTTTACTTGTCTCTACTCCCATCCCCTCAGTATCCCAAGTAATCCTTACATTACCTCTATATCTTAAACCTGCAAGACATTCTCTGTTCCTTTAATGGGACATGCCCAGAATATTTCTGGCTTTTCCCATAACCTCTAGTTTTAAGTTCTGGCCTGCCAGCTAAGTAAGAAACATCACACGGTGAGACTGATCCAGGAGCTCACATAGGTTTTTTGGTCAACCAACTGCTGCCAAATAGAGCAAATAATGGTTGGCTTCTTTGTGCCTTTTCCCTAGTATTAACAAGCTTATTCTTATTCGTAACATTTTTTTTTTTTTTAAATCAGTATCTTAATATATATTTATCAGTCAAACTTGGTTGAACTTTGCCAACAGATTTTAAAATTATTAGGAGATAGGCCATAAACCCCTAAACCCCCCTTCTTCCTTATTTTCTCTGGAGACCAGAATTTAAAAAAACAACACCACATTATCTTCTAAAGCAGGATAAATGAACACATAAAAATGTCTGAGTAGCATAGCACTCAGCAAAAAAAAAAAAGAAAGAATAATATTTATACTGTTTGCACAATGGTATGTATACCTATATCTGGTGCAAAGGTTCCTAGATAACAATTATATGGAAACCATACGCAAAGTTGAGAGAGAGAGATTATGTTCTACAACTCCAGATGTCACAGAACTCTCCAAGCAGTGCATGCAGTTATATAGCACCACATGTTTTCCAGTATGCAGTTTTAATTAAGTGAACTGAGGATGATGGCCCAAACCCTGTTCTCCTTAATCATGAAAATAATACCATTATTTTTGTTCTGAATTTCCTGGATACAGTTGATTTACATGAAACTGTAAACATCAGAATTATTTTTATTAGGTTGTGCCTTACATTGTTTGAGATTATATGTTCAGTATTACCTAAGCCTGTTCTTTACTTAGCTGATTAAGGAGATTTATGTCATCATTAGAACAGAAGCAGCAAAGGAGTTGTGTGAATGCAAAATATTTTATTTATATATACACACATATATATATATTCAGGAGAAGGCTTGAAGGCCATTCTTTGTCCAAATTAAAACTTGAAAATCAAATTCTTTAATGGGAGAAATTATCAGATCCTATGATATTTTATATAAACATTGGGATACTGATGTGGGTAAATAATATGAAACTTTAAAACATACTTAAACTACAGCACTTTTAAAGAATGGTTATGTTCTATGTGTTTATGAGACACTGGAAAAAATAAAAGAGTGGATCAACAAAGGTGTTGAAGTGTTTGCAATCTGGAAAAAGGCATCACCAATAATAGTCCAGACAAGCATGGAGATGGGAAACTTATCTGAATGTAAATACTGCTTGTTGAATATCCTACAAACAGATTTTCCTGTGTGTGTCCGGTCGAATTAATATTTTAGTCAAGCTAGTCTTCCTTTTGCSGTAGTCGACTTTAGGTGAGGATTTATATCATTCTGCCTTTGGGCCCCTAGTATTTCAAGAAAAATTGTCCCTCTCAAAGATCTGACTTTTTAAGAATCTGTGAAGATAAATGTGTATATATTCCAGTTCCAGCTGGAAACCAGAACGTATGGATCTGTCTATATCCCCACTTTTCTCTAACTTGTGTGCGATATTGATTTGATGATGGAACAGAATGGTGAAGAATTGTATTCTAAATCTAAATAGAATTTTCTTTGTCTGACTGAATTATCGGGTGCTATGAGAAAGCCGCCGTTGGACTTGGGTAGGGAAAGCCTCTTTTGAAGACAGAGGGGAGGGGGCAGTCAGATTTAAGGCTATTGCGTGACTGAGGCAGTAGTAATGCAGAAAAATCCCTGGCTTGTGTGGTAGCAGCTGCCGTTCAGAAGCGCGGGGCTGGTTCGCCCGCCGTGCCTCCCCGCCGGCGCGGCGGGAGGCTGCTCCGCGCTGAGCTGCTGCGCGCTGCCGGAGGACTCGAGCGGCGTCTGGGGCTGACACCTCGCTGCTCGTCTGCATCACGTTCCGAAACAGCCTCTGTTTGTAACCGAAATGTAACTGAAGTCTAGGAACACAAAGGTGTTTCAACTAAACATGCAATTACTGAGTAATAAAACGGAAAAGGATTAGTACGGGAGTGTCAGTGACAGCGGAAAAAGACGGCAGAAGTGGCGGTGGTCCGCGGCAGGTCCCGCCGCACGGCAGGCTGCAGCACAAGCAGTGCCACTCAAGTCCCTTCCTGAGGCACCTGCCCCTGGAGAGGAGCAAACTTCCTGGCCTGCCTTCGTGGAGAATCCGCTTTTTCTTCCTAATCCTAAACACGCTGAGATCTTTATTCGTGAAAATAAGACTATTAAGAATTCACAGATTATCGAAAACATTAGCTAATCACCCCACGCCTGTCCTAGAATAGGCAGACAGACATTGGGGAAAGCGCTGGGGACGGGCTGGTGTGAAATGCAGCAGCCTTGCAAAGCCTTTCCAGCTCCAGCCTACTATTACAAGAAAAGGATCATGTGAGGATCCTTTGAAAGGCAATGTTCTGACTAAAGCAAGCAACTGCATTAATTGGGAGTCTTGTATTCATACATGCTAGGCTAAATAAAGCAAGCTGGTTTGCTGCAGCAGGCTGGGAAAAATATATAAAACTAATCCTTTCAATTAGTTTGTCGTTGATTAGAGTATCCGTAACAAATGCACAGCCCTAAGAGTTCCATGTAGCACGGAACATCTTTTCAGGGAACAGGATAAGCATCCTAAACTAAAACAAAATGACCAAACTTTTTTTTTTTTTTTTTTTCATTTGCGGGGGGCGGAGGCGGAGGGAAGCGCGAGTTGCCACGATTCCCTACTTTCGAGAGCTGAAGCTACAAGGTATCCCCTTTTTTTATCGCCTGAAGTTAACTTTCATGAAGGAGGCAAACTCGGCAGGACAACAAAGCTTTGATCTTTGTGTGAAGGAAGAAAGTAATAGAGTGAAAGTCTCTCCAGAGGGTAATTATTCTTTGGCCGCTCAGGCAAGAAGTTCCCTGTCACTGTTAAGGTTAATATTAAGGTAGCTCCGCTATACTTTTCCATATTAAAAAAAAAATCCTCCCCAGAATGTTATACTATTAATTGCCAATTTGCATATGTGTGCAGCTGCTGTTTTGGCTCCGATCTTCCATCCGATAAGCTTGCTGGAGGTATCACAGAGCACTTGGCAGCTTTCCTATTTGAAAAGAAAGCCTTCCTAACTACAGAACAGCTGATAGTCTATCAGTGATAGACCCTGATGGCGTGAATTACAATTACACTACTTTTCACACTAAATCTGGGTGATAGCTACTTGGAAAGAAGTTTCATCATTTTTTACCACAAACTGGAAAAAGAATTACATGGTCATGCTGTGCTTTTAAAGGCAGTTTGGTTCACTTTTGTCTGTTTAACACCTAATTCCGAGGAGTCCATAGGCATCTGGAGATCTGAACGTCGCGTAATGAATTCACTGTTTAGATGGGAGATTTTTTAAATCTACCTCAAATTACATTTATTAACAAGGCGAGCAGGAAGTGTTAGAGTTGTTAGACGCTTCATTTATTAAATAATTTGTGGGTATTTTCAGTTGTCATATCCAGAGTCATGGGGGTTTACTTATTTTTTAATTAGCAATTCCAAAACAATGCTACTGCAATTTAACAATTCATCACGTAATCTAGGGCTGTTCAGTTCAGCCACTAATGCTATATAATTCAGATTGTTATTTTGATCTGTTTATAACTCATTTTGTTGTGATAAGAGAACTGCTGCCTTGAAATTAAATGGCACGATTTCCTATGGGCCTTGTTGCGACCTAGAAGCTAACTATATCGTCTTTGTCTACCTATTTCTTAACATTATACCTGGTACAGCAAAGCAATAGTAATTTAAAAATTTCACTTATTTGTTCTCTCACTTCATGATTGGTCCCTATTTCGCCTTAGTGTGTTTTCATATACCACTGCGGAGGAGGAGGTGGGGAGAAATGCAAGTGTCAAAGTAAATTTAATTGTACAAGTAAGTCACCCACATTGCTGCCGAGGTCACGATGTCTAAACTTTTTCCTTTATATGCCAGCAAGTTAATTTCGCGAGGTGCTGCCCTAATAGTTAAATGTAGCTGTTTAAATATCTTATAAAGGCATGGTGGAAAGCCTGACTCCTGACGTAGCTAACCTAACAGAAAATAGACTTTGTTTTCCTTTTTTAGTTGCTTGCTTTATTAGATTTCTCACTCTCGCAGATTATCCAAAAACTACCCATTGATTGATCGCCCGTAGAGCTGCATTTGGTGTAAAGAAAAACTTCACAGCTTTATTGGCTCCCAGGAGACAAAACAAACATAACAAGATATTCGTATTAATACAAACAATGCAACAAATGAGAAAATCATCACATTTAAATAAAACGGTGAAGTCAGTCCAGTGTACATCCCAGCCTCTGATATACTAGGCATGGCAGCTCAACTAATCACCAGCGCTCTCAGGCACGGGTCCCTATGGGAGTTGCGTTATTGCTCACAGAACCTCATCATCGTGAACACAGTTAACCTAAGAAAATGCCACCGAATAAAACTTTAAGAACCCAGTTTAACGGTATTTTACTGCAGCTTTGCGACTCTAAATATAAAGGTTGAGATCGGTCTGCTTCTTCAAAAAGATTTTGAATGGGGTTTTTTGTGCATGCTTGGACCTGAAAGCTGTTGCTCATTTTTTAGGGCACCACACATCTAATCGTAACAAGGCGTTTATTTCGGGAAGAGAAAGCGAGAAGATTCGAACTTTCTGCCATTTCTTCTGAAGACAAAGAAGGGGACGTGTCCCTTTAGCCTTGGTAAAAAAAAAAGTCCAAGAAACAGTTTTATTTTTAAAGAAAGAAACTTCCCCTCCCAACACAAACACACCCACACACGCCACGAACTTTTTTGTTTAAAAGAAAGCTAATGTTCTCTTAGCTTCGTCTCGGAAACATCACAAAAGAAAGGGACCGTTTTTGAGGACAGCAAGCCAGTAAGTCCACTCTCTGTGTTATTTCCTACGAACTCTTTATCTAAAGACGCAACCAGCCTGTTATATAGTAACATTTTCTTATAATAGCCATTTTCTTCACCATTTAATGGAAAAGTCACTTAGGCCCAGTGGGAAATATGGACCTTCTGAAATGCTGTGGGAGTCTTATCATCCTTATCATCTTGTTACCCTCACGCAAAGGGCTAGGTAATTGCTCTTCTGCTATTCTGGTAGTCTCTTCTCTTTGATAGACTGACTAAAATCAAAATGAAGCTGGATGTGTTGGCCATACGATTCCCTTGAAGCCCGTAAGAGGTTTGACAGTTCTGAGAATCACATCACGTTCCAGGTCTTGCATCCATTTTCCACCGGATGGTGGGGTCGAAAAAGGCTGAAGGGACTGCCTTTTCTTTCTGTGTTTGTAGCGTCTTCGGGCCGGACGGGCATTTCTTGGCATTCCTGGTGTTCTACATGGAATAAAAAGCAAGGCTAGCTTATAAATGTTTACTGCAGTTACGGCCATTACGTTTTAATGGGCTTGTGAGCTTGAATGCATGACTACAGGCTCCCTGCTAATAACTTCTATGTTGGTCTTTTTTCACACTTGACCGTCGATCCCCGTACACGCCCGCCACGGCAGAGCTTTGCATAAAACTTCGGGCGCACAAGGTATACAGTACCAGGTCCTCTATGCGGGTATCGCTTATCTTGCCTCTTTCGCGCGTAGGTCGGTAAGACTTATATGAAGGAGCAACACGCACGCGTTTAAATAATAAAACAAACATGTAAAACTAAATTAACTTTAAAATAATTTGTAAAGCATACAGCATTTTGTTCTCTTAGAAGAGGCATTCACAGATTACTACACGTGTCTTCAAATAGTTGCAACTGCAATCCTGGCATATAATGCCAAGTTATCATTACACAAAGTAAATTTAAAAATGACGACTCTTAAAACCTTGCTAAGGTGTAGGAAGCTATTTCATGACCAACTGATATAATATTTCGTATTACTTTCCAGCTACGTATTCTTCTCAGATTTATCTTGCCTGAAATGCGCGCGCATGTGTGTGTGTGTGTGTGTATACACAAAATTATATGAAATAAAAACTTCGGAGAAATGCAGGGAGTAGTATGCTGAAGGAGATTTCAGAAATGATACAAAAGAATGAAAGGAAGTTTTAATGGTAGAAGGAAACCTGCTGTTCCTGTTCCCTGGGCAGAAGGAGGGCTAAACCTGGCGGCTTTAGGCTGGAAGACTTTTATCATTCTTTGAATACTTAGGGACACTAAACACCCTGAATAAGAAAATCAGATTAATCCGTTCTAATTAGGGGTATTCCTGTTGCTACTGTCTTGTATCACTTGAGGCAACTGGGAATCTGTAAGTAACAAGCTTATTTGATCTGTATCAACTGCAGTTAAATGGACACATGGATGAGAACTCTATTAAAAAATCAGTGTATGCGATTTAGGCTGCTGAGTCTCCGTGGGCTTTCACATCTCGGATGGCATGGAGCCCGAGGTTTCTCTCCCGTGCTCCTAGTGAGCTTGGACGTGGCTTTTTTACGCCCCCACCCTTATGTCCAGAGTTATGTACATGTTTCCACATATTAAAAATGTAGTCTACACTGCTCGGATTGACAACACTATCAGAGCCTCTCCAGACGTATCCATCACCAGGTCTATGTGCGCTTTGAACGGTATCACTCAAGCCAGCTAGTTCCGTTGGTCTGGTTCTGTACTGGAAGAGAACTTGCATAAGACTACAATGATATTTTTCTCCTGCTCACTTCACATTCTGTACCTCCTCCTACAACTACTGTAATCCCTTTAACCCAACAGAAATCTCCAACGCTCGACTGTTGATAAATTGATGGGTCGGATGGCCTTTCACCTGGTTGTCACCGCTGGAAAAAGTGCTAATGGACATTTGTAGATAGGATTCTCGCCCGACCGGAGGCTCAGTTTCTGCTGTGCAGGCACGGTCTTGTCACACAAAGGCTCGACTCCACACCCCGTCTGTACGTATACTCTTTTGCATGCAGACTGACCCCAGGAATAGTTTATGTGGTTTTTCAGGGCACCTGTTGTAAGCAGTAAGCAGACGTTCTGACAGTCTCACAGTCCGCGATCTCAATGACTTGTTTCATTCCGTTATCCCTTGTACGTGAGTAACCCGTATACAGGAGCCTTGTGATGGCGAGAAGGGCAGTTAATCAATAAAAAAAAAAAAAAATAGAACATTATTTGTCACTCCTTTGCTGGCGGTCAATTATAAAGAAGAAACTTTCAATGGCAGCATATCAGTAATGTCAGGAGGGGTGGCAGTGCAGCTGTACGGGCTGCCTTGATTCATCCATCATTACCTAGCAAATGAGCCGACTAGCTTGTGGGCAGGTACAGAAGCCCTGGCAGGCAAGCAAGAGAAGAGATTATTTTTGCATATCTTCTGTGAATCTCCAGGGAATTCAGTGGCGTTCCTGATCTCAAATGCTTGTAATTAAGAGGATGGCATCTTTGGGCTGGAGAATTCCGGAGAAAATCATTTTCACAGCACCTAGAGGGCTTGATGTCGCGCTTGATGACAGATGGGAAACCTTTATGAAGGCTCTGTAACCTTTTGCCCTGAGAGACTATAGTTTTTGACACTGCAGGATTGGGAGGATATAGATGTTTTTACTCGGGTGATAGTGTGGTGATTTTTTAAAACAACGAGTCATTTATTAAAGTATTTTAATGAACTATGCAAACAGCGAAAACCTGACAAAGCTTGTGTCACTGCTGAGAGCGAAAACATAACTATTAACCATAGAGTGTTTTGCTTATGGAGACTTTTATATTGCACAGAAATAAGATATAGGAAAAGACTAGCAGATAATATTTCACGTTTCATCTTTTCAGATCATGACCTCAGGAATGCCATGCCACTTCCATTAATCCTTTTCTCGACTTAAAGATGCCTGTGAATATGAATAAAGTTGTATTTAAAAAACGATAGAAATAAAGAGAGAAAGAGAAAACAAGACTCATTCACATTCCGAGTCTGCTTTCTGTCTCACACGTATTACATTTCACAAAACAGATAGAAACAATAGAGCTTATTAAGAAAAACTTGTTTTGAATGGCAAATTAAGCATAATGAAAATACACACGTTTTTACAAGTAGTTATTTTTTCACCAATTGAGTATTTTAAACCTTTTTAAAGTATGTACTTGCCTCTGCAAAATGTTTTTCTTTTAGCTCATTTTCACCACATCACCCTGCTATATATATCTATTTAAAATTTTTAACTCGGTCAGCTCAGAGACCTTGATAAGCACAGCACCTTGTCTGCGGCCAGACATTAACCAATAGGGGTGCCCTACCGCAGCTATTTATGAGCAATATCAGTGTTGGTTTCCAGGCTGAACAGGCTGATGCAGGGATCAGTCCACGCTATGGCTTCTTAGGCAGGAAAAAAAGTGATTATTATATTCGAGAAGATATCTCAGCGTTCGTCTTTGACACAAATACCTTTTCAGTGCAGCATAAATCATCAAAATAGATATAGTAATTTGTTACCAGTTTGGAAAATTATGTGAAATCAAGAAACAATCCAAGAATCTTTCAATGAAAAGTAAACTTGACCTAATGAAAAGTCAGTGCCTCCTTTCATCCTTATGTACATTTTAAAAAAATTATTACAGATAATAGCAAAGAAAGTCAAGTTTTTATCTCCATCCCCCATATCTCTAAATTCAGAAGCACAGAAAAAATAATCCCCTTAAAAAAAGGCACAGAAGTTATCTTGATTTTTGCTTTTTATTGTAAATCCATTAAATCAGTATTCCCGATTTGTACAAACTTGTGTATCTAGTGTTATACAATCTCTTAAAACGTAAAGCACTCGAATGTTGAGCATGAAGGTGGACAGCATTTTTCTACTTCTTAGGTATTGCAGCGATCTGGGAATTTATTTTTACAGCCTGAGATGTCAGTATGCCACAGAAGCATGAAAATCTCACCATCTGTATGCTCATGGACAATCTCATCAAGTACACTCAACGACAGACTTAGAATAACAAAATTTAAATGCTATTACTAGCGTTACTAAACTACTGCCTAGCCATACATGCACTCAAATCTATTTTAAATAGCATTCAACCTGAGTTATCATGCTGCTTACCTCAGGCCTAAAAMAGTTTAATCCCTTTCAGTGTTTGCTTACCTGCATGAATCCTGTCGTAAAACAGGCACATGCTATTTGAAGTAACACTTGTTAAATTAAATGGGAGGTTACACAGAGACACGTATCATTTAATTTTGCTGAGTGCTGATCCATAACCCAGTGAAAGTTCAGGAGTTGAGCAATGGCTTCACCTGGCAGCTTACCTAATGTGCTGGGCAGTGTCCTTCTGGATATGTGTTACTTGTCAGTGCCAGGAAACAAGGATATGTTTTAGTTGGAACTCTGTTACAGCAGACACTACATAGTTTAGATTAACTCCTTTCAGTAGTACAGCATCAATGTGTTATTCCCTTAACATAAAACATACAGATTATGTAAATCTGTAATAAATACTATTTTGAAGTGTATAGTAATCAGAAATCTTTCAGGGCAGGATGGAATGGAAACTGAGAAATATTGGAGAGTAAACATTCCAATGCTCATTCCTCTGCTTCTCCCTGGCAGAGCGGAGCACTCGCTGTGGCTGGGCTGCTAATGCTGCAGCGCTAGGGTTTGCCCTGCGAGTCCCGCAGAGCGTGGACTTTCTGGGAAAGCTAGGGCCAAAGTGATCCCGCGCAAAGCATTTCTCCTCTCTCTGCAGACCCTGTCGCTCTGTTTGTAAATGGGAACGGTTGTTCCTGGTCCGAGGGAAGGCCAACCCTTTTGTACCTCCTCACAGGGTGGAAACTGGGTACGTGCGGTCATTCAGGCTTGCAAGGCCAAGCAATCCGAGAGGCAAAAGGCAGCGGCGGAAGAGAGGCTGTACAACTTGCTTACAACATGTTTAGCATTCCGGACCCTAGTGACTGTGCAGAGCTAAGAGGGCAACGGAGCCCCTGGAGTCCATCAGTAATTGGCACAGTTCTGCATTTCCGTCACTTGCGGGCCTGGTCTGGGGCTTCGGCGGTAGGTTGTCTCTTACTAGGCAAGACCGCTGCGCTGCCGGCTATCGGCTGTCCTCTTGCGGGGAAGAGGGAGCCAGGATGTCAGCATAAAGAACCCACAGGACTTGTACGAAGAGCTCCTCGCCTCTGCCCCTTGCGGGGACGCGTACTGACGGGCTCCTGGCAGCCTGGGCACCAAGGGCGAGGTCTGAAATCTACCACTGATATCCACCAGCCTGCCAGATCCCCCCGAGTGCTGCTTGCCCCGCCGCGCGGTCCCACCGGGACTCTCTCTGGGTTACCACCTATAGCGGCTGTGGTGCTGTCTGCTGCGGAGGGGCCTGATTGTGTTGGGCTTGCCATGCGGCCAGCAAGAAGGAGGGATCGCGGCAGGCAGGCGGAGGGAGGGAGGGAGGAAGGGAGGGAGGGAAGGAAGGAAGGAAGGAAGGAAGGAGGCCGGGCTGATTAGCATGCAGCAGCGCTCGCAAGCCCGGCTCCATTGTTTTAACACCTCCCCTCTCCTCCGCGCCAATCTGTCACCGTTCAGCAGGCGAACGCTGCTGCCTCGAATGCTGCTCTTCTCAAATGAGACGGATAATTAGCTGCCCCGCACGAATGGCGCACTCTTCTCACCCCTGATTGCTATCACCTTCTTGCTCCTGGCAGTTTTGACACCTCGTAATCAGCCTGCTGCTTTTTCTCTTTCCCTATTTCTGATTTTTTTCTCCCCCTTCCTTCAGGTTTTTTTTTTTTTTTTTTTTTTTTTTTTTTTAATGCAATCCCAGTTGCCATTTGGATTGAGACTCCTCTGTTGAGTTAACCTTGCATGATTGCGGGGGAAAGGGGAATGTACGGTAGGGAGGAAAAGAAATCGCCTCCTCTGAGTCTCATCTGCTGAGTGAACCATGAGTGGGGGTAGGAGCATCTCGGCTTGATCCTCCAGTGCTTTTGTTCGTAAGGGGGAACAGCCTCTTCTGAGCATCCTCTGAATTAACATTATCTCGGATGGGGAAGGATAGTGTGTGGAGCGACTCCCCCGCTCAGTTAATGGAGAAAAGACTGCATTTCTATTGAGTTATCTGTTTAGTTAAATTCAGCAATATGAGGAGGGGGGTTTAAAAGTAAGTTCACACGGTCAGGAAGCTCTCTCTTCCTCCCGGGTAGGCAGGGAAGGAAGGTAACTTCTCCTGAGCCTCTCAGAGTGAATTCGCCGTGTTTCATGGGAGTCGGAAGAGAGCTCTGATTGGAGTGCGAGATGGCAGAGGGAACTTCTTCCCTTCTGATTCCAGAGAAATAAGAGATTTCAGTTAATGCTCTGGTGATTTCTGCGAGATCTTAAAAACCAGAGGACTCGTGGAATCTGTCATAGGAGCGTTTTCCTCTCCTCTAACAAGCACTGACAGTCTAATTACTGGAGCTACGAGCAGCTGTCGAGTTAGCCGGAGAGACAGAGGAGCTACGTGTGTTGTACCCGGCCGCCGGCACTGAGCCCTTGCACCAAGCTGAAGCAGCCGTAACGCCACAGCATGCCCCTCAGAAACCTCCCAAATAGAAAGGGGAGCGGTTTGCTTCCTTGCTTTCAAGTCAGAACTGGAGTTCCCGCGAATACTGGCTGTGAGCATGGGGGTTCACGCGTCGCGTACCGTCAGCGCGGGGCGACGGGACAAGTGAACCCGTACGGGAGCCTTGAAAGCAGCTTCAGCCGCGGGACTACCCCGGGAGGGGCTCCGCTGGCCCTGGGAGAGGAGGAATTCGGTAGCACACCTCGACATGAGCCTGCTGCTATTTCTTTCCTCTCAAGTTCCACTTCCTTCCCCCAGATTTATTATTATTATTTTTAATGATATCCCACTTCCCATTTGGATTCAACCTCCTCTGCTGAGTTGAGCTTGTGTGGAAGGGGGAGCGGAGGGGAGGAATACTGAGCCTCCTCTGGTGAGTGTAATAAAGCAGATGTCCCTGCTGGCAGCAGCAGCAGCCTCCTCCAGGAAAGCTGTATGAGTGGGGCCCACTCAGGGACCGCACTCACCTCCCACTTCAAGTCGCTCACAACTGCTTAGCGTGAGATTTATTTATTTATTTATTTATTTATTTATTTATTTATTTATTTATTTATTTTTAAACCAGACTGGTGCCTCTCGCAGTGGTCTGATCGGTGAGCCTATCTGGACGCCCTCAGGCAGCACTAGTTTTAAGCATACAAAATTAAACAGCTTCCTAGGACGCCGCACTAGGCAGGAGCTCTCATAGCGGGAGATGGATCGGTTCTGCTGGTCGACGAGGCTTTGGACCACCGTGTCCCCCCCCTTTCTTCCCCGCCCCGCCTTCCCCGCTCTGCCCTGGCTGCAGGGGAGGCCGCAGCTCTGCAGGCGGAGCGAGGGTGCCAGGCTGCCTCCAGCAACAAAGAACCGTGGCCCAGCGCGGGGACTCGGGCTCGGCGCAGGGCTCCCTTCTCTGCCAGCAGAAGAGCTCATGGGGAAAACGCGTCCGTGCATGGGGGCGGGAGGAACAGATGACTTTATTTTCTTTAAAGGTGATTCGCAGTTTGTTCAGCTCTTAATAACGTGAGCTCCTGAGCTCGAATTTCACGGTTGAGAGGACAAGTCGGTTTTGTGTCGGGCTGGCTGGAGATGTGCGAGTCCCCTTCTCTCCTCCCAATCCTGGAACTTCTGCCTCTCCCAGGAACCACCCCCAGCCGTGCTCTCTGGGGAGGTACTTCACACGCCGTACGGCGAGTCCAGAGATGAACGTATCCTCCTCAGCGCCGGGTACCGGCGGGGGTTTAGAGCTGTTAATAGTAACAAACTCTTTCTCCAGGTCATGTAGCAGACATGCACTGTACACTGCTGTTTATTACAATACACTCTGTTGGCAGCCAGTCACAAACATGAGATGTTTAAAATAGAGAAAATAATTGCAGAAAAATCCATTTCTAAAAATTATGCATGTGTTAATTCTTCCAGAAATTGGTCACCTGCGAACAAATCTTTAAAAAGAGAAACTGTTGTGCTTTGCTGCTATGAAAATATTAATGCTAATTATCAAATATCAGGACTAAAACCTATATTCAGTTCAAATGCAAAAAGCTCCAAGTCACCCTTTATCATTTAGTTTAAATTACTCAGTAAAAAAACCCCACTTTTTAATTTGATCCCAATAAAACCAGAAAATATGCAAACTTTATCAGAACGCAATGTTTCAACTAAACACAAATTTAAATTGCATTGAGAAAGCCACTAAGCATATTCAGGTTAAAAATGAAGTCACTCTTCATGAGATTTGGGTGATTAGGTTTTCCCCCTTCCTTTCTAGGCTGTAACAGACTTGAGCAATCCTTCATAGCAGACCAGAAGGAAAAGTAAATAATCTTTGGTATTCTTAGTTTTAGGGAAAGTTTAACCTTAACTCTATCCTTCATACTAATATAACCTTTTTCCATGAAAGTACTTTTACTAATTATTAATGCTAGAAAGGTACATGAACAAAATCGTTATTTTTTTATAACATGTAAATTGCTACTGTTACATTTTGGCAAAAGGGTCATTTATGTGCTGTGTTTGATTACTCTCTCTAGCAAACAATTAATCTGGGAAAGTCAACCATTCATTTATGTTACTAGTGAACAAGCCTATCCTAATTTTGGCACACCTGGCATTCAGTTACTGTGATGATTTTAGAAGAATCTGAATTAAGAGGTTCGCTATTATAAATTAAATTTGGAAATTTTATAACAGAAATGAAAAATGAGAGCCTACTTCTCTTCCTGTTTACTTCAAGGAGAACATAATCGTATCACTGGATACTGAGAAAAAAATCCCAGCATTACACCAATTTCCCCAGCCAGATTAAGGCATTAATCCTGCAAGCCTACGCTCATAAATATAATCATGACTTTGGGCCTATGCAGGGAATGATTAATTGCAAAAAGGACCTTCCACTGAATTAATTCTGCAGAGGGTCCTGTAGTGAAATGAACCCACAGGAGAAGCAGCAAATGCAATTCCTATAAAAAAAAAAAAAAAAAAAAAAAAAGGTGTTTAACATCACTCTCAAAAGTAATATTGAAGCATAACAAGCAATAATGTGAATTACAGTACTGAGTGACTTAGTTTCATTTTACCTTGTCAAACGACAATTAAAAATTTGCTTATCTGACAAAACAATTTCAGTCATGAGTTCTTGTTACAAATAGTCTTAATTCTTAAATTCTTAGCATATCTATTGAATAAAAAAAAAAATCAAATGTATGCAAAAACAGTGATCCATTGAATTCTCATACATTAAGACTGTACTTTAAAGTGGGAATTCAGATGCCGAAGAAAATCTTCCTTAGATGTTATAGATGGTGGGAAAACTTCTCGACAGAATTCACATATTCCACACTGATTCAGTTCAGAGTCTGTATAAGCTTGTGCCAGCAAATCATTGTCTTGAGGCTGCCAAACGAGCTAAAAGAAATAGAAAATGATTATTGCTGTGGTTTACAACGTGGTTTACATTATGTTGTGTTTTATATTTACATAAAAAAAAAMCCTGCCTCTTTAAACTAGGTGTCCCTTTACACCTGCCTGGCCAGAGACATTAACTAGAGAGTTCTTATTGAAGAAAAGCAAGATAGGACTTTGATGTTTTAAAGTTCTATAAACAGACTATCCTTGCAAACGCTTAGAATGCCTTGGTATCTATTAATGATAAATCCTGCTATGAGCAAAAGTCTGTAATATCAGTCTGATAAATATTAAGTCTTTTCTGTAACTTTGCATTTCAGTATTTTACTGTAGAAGCCATAGTACATAATAGCCATTTAACAGAAATGAGAAAACACATTTTTACCTAAGAATAAAATGTTTCTTTTACAGAGTTAATATGAATCATATTTTATTTCTATTCTTATTGACACATAACTAGTTTTCAGTTTCCTTACAAAATGACTAGAGCAATGTCATATGGCTTAAATTACTTATTTGCTCTGACTGCCTTTTAGTGTAAATGTGTCTCAAATAATCTGTTTTGGGATTCCTTCTGCCATGACAGCATCAAACTCAATGGGGCCATCTGAATATCTATGCATGCGTTCATGCAATTCTGTAAACTATGCTAAATTTGGTTCGGCAGCTGTCCTGCCCTTGGTCCCTGAGCTAGTTAGTTTAAAGCCAGCAAGTCTGTTTACCTGACATTGGAGTTCAAGGGACTTCTGATACATACTTTAAGTCAGAGTGTACACTAATTATTCAGCGTCATACCAACTAGGAATCAAAAAGTCTTCTATCAGTTTTCAAAGTAAAGTTAAAAATTAAGTTTCATTACTTTAGTATTAGCAGCACACGATAAAATACATAGTTATTTTATATGGCCAGGACGATTAGGTTTTGAGTAAATTGAAAACTAAATGCATACTGCTGTGACTGCAAAGTAGACAGAACGGCAGCAAGCTGGTATGAGCTCTATGTGGGGATGGAACCTAGAAGAGGAGAGCGCCCTACAGTTTTTTTGGCTCAGTTTTCTTCTCTCTTGCTTCACTCACACATGGAAAGGCAAGCAAGAATACTTTAGAAAGTAGTTTCTTCAGAAGTTTTAAATTTCTTGCTATCAATACTTACCTAAGAGTTTCAATTTTCAGCTCTTATTCAAATTTCATCATGCCAAATAGTTAGAATCTATTGTTTATTCCTCCCATGGTAACTCACTGTACAACTAACCTGACTTTCATAGTGGTTAAACCTTCTTTTTAAACCAGCTAAACTTCTTGGAGTCAATTTCCTGTCCATTCCCTATTTAAACAGTGTTTAGCTTATCAGATAGCAATACCAGATTTACTGTCTTTCCTTATGGTCAGCAATCCATATAATTAAATTGACTAATTAGTAATTAAGTGCAATCACACCACTTTTTTCAGCTCAAAGAGGCTACTTATTGTATGTTGCTGGTGTAAATTGCATATTAAATCTATCTAGACACTGACACACTTAAACATCCCTACAGAAATGTGTTTAGAATTACTTGTTTCTAATATCTTATGATGCAAAACACCATTTGAAAAAAGGTAAAATAGTATTGTAAAAACACCACAAAGGACATAGTAAGATTTCTAATCTTGGAAGCACAACAAGGGGAGGTGCTCATCCAGCAACCCACTGAGGCAGGCACTTAACTTTCATTTCTTTCTTCGAGTGTTAAGCATGTGCTTAATATGCTTTTCAGAATAGGGATATATTTAAGCAGATGCTCCATTTCAAAAACATTAATATTCAGATTAAGCTCAATAGACTACCAATTTGCTTTTAAAATAATGAACATTATTAGAAATACTTTTGGTGGAAACAACCCCCTCAAACTGTGAATACCGATAAACACACGCATCTATATGCAAGTCTCGGTTAAACGTAGTCTGTAAAATCCTAGGTCCACTAATATCCATGTTTATTTTAATCTGCTGCTCTTTTCAGTCACATGTTTTTTTAAAAAGTTACATCCTAAGAAAACAGTACTGAGTTTTCACATTTAGTATCCACATAGAAGGAAAGATCTAAATTTATTACAGCAACTGAGAGCAGTTCCAAGAACTTACTGTTGCCAAATCTATTGCATTTATGGGGTTTTCCATTTTATAAGTTAACATATGTAGTAAATACTTGAAAGTTTTATCTATACTAGGAAAAAAAAATCAGGTATATAATTCCTCCCTATTGGAGCTTCACCAGTGGCAGGGATGATGGAAGCCATAAGCAGTGTAACTACCCCCTAGAAAGGTGGTAAAAATACTAAGAACAAGTTTATCCATAAATTTTACTAAGGTTAATACAGTCGAAAGGGCATGTACGCAAGTAACTTTTTAAAAACATTAGTATTTTAATCTACATATATATTATCTGTGAATCAAATCTTTAGCACAATTAACAGTCAGAAAAGACTCTAAAGCTGAGTCCAATTCACTGGGAAAAATACTTAAAAACCTCTTTTGAAGGCAGCTGAATAAAGGTGATGGATGTTTAAATATATTGATATACACAGATGTATATTTAATGGATTCTAAAGTAATATTGGCTTGTTTCAAACAAGCTTCTGGATAAGATATAACATTTTAATCAATGTCCTGTATGTTCTACAGTGCTATTGTAGATATGACTTACAAATATTGAAACAGTTCAGCATTGCCTTTCTTTTCTCCCAGTGTTAGCATTACTACATTTTCTCCACAGAGTAGATAATTTACATTTTAAATGATGGCTCCAAATTAATTTCCTTATTTTGCAGAAATACCAATGATCAAACCAAAGACTTACTGCTATTCAACCGCAATTCTTCTTTACTTTTTAAGCTGCATACTCCCCTACCAATTTATAATCACATACCAGCTGTTTCACTTGGTGTAATATACAATGCAGGGTGCCATCTATTGAAAAATGAATACACAGACTAACTAGTAAAAGAACAAGCTGGAGAGGGAATACAGAAAAAGGATAGTAGCAAGCAATGGAGTGAATGCTTCACAGCTCCACAGGAATTCTACCAGTGATAAAATAAATGGTTTAATTTGTTTAACTCAGTCACAACTTTAACTGAGGATCCAATGAAAAATAAAGCACAATAAAAACTGTGATTAGTAAGTTGGTACAGAATTAGATCTCCTACATTACAAATAGATATTTAAAATACATTTTGAAAAATCAGGCTTATAGTTTAAAATACAATGATGAAGAACAGCAAACTTTCCATGCTTTAAACTTTTCATCCAAAACTGGTTTGCAATAGAAAATTAAACTAGACTGGGTACGTTTTAGGAGAAGAAAATATCAAAGCTATCATGGCCTACAAACGTTTTCCAAATGCTAGTTTTGCATGTCATGTAGTGGCCAAATTGAGAGGTAAAGCTCTTCTGCTGCATGTCATTAGCAAAGAACACAAAACCACATCAATGTAAATAGTAAAAATATGGCAAATCCACCCTCTCAGAATTCCTAAATATCACTATTTGCTTATTCTTGAAAAGCTGTCCTCTCACAAGGTGTGAGAAAAGCCACAGAAACGTAAAAAAATCAGTCTATAAAGGTCCATAATAATTTTGCCAGCAATTTCAGTTGAGACAGGATGTTACACAAAAGAAGCAAAGTATTCAGAGATGTGATTGTCAGAACCTGCTGAAATGTTTTTCTGCATTACAGCAACCGGGCCTTGCTTTCAGAAGCTCCCATGGACTTCAAGTAGCTATAACTGAAATTCAAGCCCAAAGTACCTACATAAACCTAAAATAAAGTATTTTAGTGAACTTCCCTTCATTTGAAAAAATAAATATGCTTTCCTCCTTGACTGCTTAAACTATGAAGAAAAGATTTTAAGTTTTCTTAGAGGGGAGGAATAGGGTGCTGTTCATACCTCACATCGAGGTAAAAAGTAGACCATTTTTCCACAGTGAAGTATTTATCTGTTCAGCTTTTTAATTAGTCCATTTGTCATATTCTCTGCTCTACATTAAAAACAATTAAAACAATTATGTGCCCTATTCAACTGAGAGCAAGGGCAGAAAGAAAGCAATCTAGGGGGCAACTTACGATTAATGACAGCTTTGAAATAGATATAGAAGCAATTAGTATCTGAATGAACTGAATTTTGTGCAAGCATATCCAGTGCTTACATCTGCTTAAATTCCTGTCCTTTCACTGGCAAAGTGCCTTGTACACATACTTCAGTATGAGGAAGAAGAACTGACAAGAGATATTGTCTCAAAAAAAGACTGATGGGATACCTCGTAGAATATATTAATCCTGTCTCAAAGATCTTTGCAAAGTGGTTGTCTGAATCATTACTATTTTTTGAAATGTACAGTATTTATAGAAAGATACCTGATGAGGACCTCTGACGGTTGTCCCAGCAGCTTCTAAAGAAGAAAAAATTACTTCAGGTACATCCTGGTTTGTGTGCTTAGGTACAAATGTGAAACCAGTGTCTGTTGTTTTTAAACATGTTTTGTCACAGGTATTTTCTATGGGCATGTTTGCATGATTTGGGGGGTTTGTTTTGTCAACAGTAGTTAAGCTTTGTAAAGCTGAGGTCATGAGATCAACTCCATGAGCTTCAAATGAGTTAGATTCCAATTTACTGAGGTTAACAGCACGGTCTCTGTGCTCCAGGTTAAAATGATGATCTTGAAGCATGTTTTCAGCTATACCAGTACAAGGAACTGTTGGTTTTTCCTGAGTGCTCTGCAAGAAAGCAGAGTCATTGTCTGTAGGTGGAAACTTGACATTAAATTTAGAAAGTGATTCTACAGAGTTGTTGTCCTCATCTTGGCCCACTCCTCTTGGTGTGATAGATGTGATGCATGATACACCTCTATTTATATCCTTTATAACCCGAGGCTTAAAAAGCTCTTCTGCTTGTTCATCAGTTTTATCAGTACACTGTATCGGCATGGAAAACTGTATTTCTGTGAAAAAAGAATGAAGAAAACATTAAATAGTCCACTGAAGTATAGTTATTAAAGGTGTGGTGTTGGGGTATTTTTCCTGAGAGGTTTTTGATCGTCCTTCTTGGCTTTTTAACCTTTATTTTTTCTCTTTGAAATCCGTTTGATGCATAGTACTCTTTCACAAACATTAGCTCTGACACAAAAACTATCAGAACAGAAATAAAAGGAAATAATTCCCTTCTAATAATTCATTTCTCTTTGATTTATGGCTATAAACATTTTCATTTTATTGAAAATTATGTTGTCCCATACTTTTAACACATACTTGCATATATTTACTGAAGTGTTCTGGCAGAAATAGAAGCTGGAACCAAACCCATTTCACACGGTGCCAAGAACATGCTAGGCGCCATGAGCATGATTTTAGAAGGTATTCAGGTACCAAACTCCCATTGGTTTCCAAATTAGTTAAATATTTAAACTGAATAACTATTCAGAAGTGGGACCATATTTTCCCTTTGTTTTGAGAATTCCTCCTTTATTTTCAGCACTTTATTAACAAAAATGGTAATAATATACATGGTTACTCCTAATCAGGTGAGAGAATAACTTCAGTACACATTTATTGTACAGCAGCCTTCTGACGTCACTSAGATATTGTAGTAATGTGGGCCACAGAAGTAACAGAAATCAAGCAGATTAAATCTATATCATGTCTAGCTTTTCACACAGTTGAGTTAGGCACTTATTTAAGGAAAACAAATCCATTCTGAAATAAGTTGCCAAGCACTTATCCCCCAAAATTCCCACCCCCAAATAATAAAGTTTAGTAGTGTACAATCAGAATATAATAATAYAGTTCAGACATAGCAATTTGAAGCCACATGCTACACATTAGCACTTCAGGTAACAAAACTTCAGTAATGGTATAACCTAAATTAGAAGCAAATGCTGAAATCAGCATCTTTTGCTTCAACTGTGTAAGTTTGACAGGTGTTTTTTGAAATCACTTAAGAGTCTGATCCTACTATTAAGGAAAGCTAGCACGGAATACCCATAGTAGCTTACATTATATTAAATGTAAGCATTAGCAGAACCGGACATTCAGGATCTCTTCCAGTTACAAGAAAAATCAAGCCTTTCTTTTGTTTTCAGGAAGTGTTGGATTAAGCTCTTGTCCCATATAACAAAACAGTATTCAAAAGTCTGCACAAGGAAGTCTAGAAAATAAGTCCTCTGACTCTCCTCAGTCCAGCAGTTTTCCTCTAACAGATATGGGGCTAGAGACATTCATAACAGACATCTTTTGAACTGACAGCTAAATTAAAAGCAAGCAAGTGCTGTCATTCACACAGTATGATGGGATATCACATGTAGTAAGTGCCTGCCTCTCACTCCAAGGGACAAAACAATTACAAGAGCCATTGATGTGATGACTGTCTTTTATAGCATGTGATTTGGAGCATTCGTCATAGAATGCCAAAACTGGCAGTGCGTTTTCTTGGTGAAATACTGAGCACCATGTGAACAGACTTGAAAAAGGCAGATGGTAAACAGTGGAAGTACTTCTATGTATGTGTAATTTACAGTATTTTCAAATATAAAGCAAAGCTTTCAAACAGTTGAATCACAATAAGAGCTTAAGTATGATATTACCAGTTTCAGGTTCTGGCTTTATCTTAAATTTACTCAGTTGGTCTGTTTGTTCTCTGGCTAGCATACATATTCGATGACACTCTTCTTTCATGTCCTGGAAAATAGTCTCCAGATTCTCCCTGGAAGATCAAAATTGTAAATTAGAGTCAACCAATTCAGCTTGTTGTGACCTTTAATCTAGTCACACCCACAAACCAGAGAAAAACAATAGTGTAAGCTACTTTTCTTGTATACCTTGTTCCTTAACATATGTATACATATTTTTGTTCTCCTCAGTAAAAGCAAGCAGAAAGGGAAAAGAAAATGTGGTCAAAGAGCTGTTTAGTCCTATCATACACACATACATTCAAGCTTAGGGCCTGACCCTGCAAGGACCCCCCCCAAAAAAATCCAACCTTTATATTTCTTTCAGTTCCCTCAGGTATTTTGTGGAACAGCTTATCTTTCACAAGGGTATTGTTTCCATCTCATTCTAGGGAAAATAAGATGCTGCTGATGTGAACATTAATTGTTTTCCATTGTTTTCTGTGYGCTTCAGACTTTGCAGGAGAAGGAACACCCAAGCATTTGTTACTGCTCCTTCCTTCTCTGTCTACCTGACATTTTGGAGAGGGGCTTGTGAACTCATTCCTTCTCTGTTTTATACAATATCACATGACTTCTCCTTTTATTTTGAGGGATTTTAAAAATTGTATCTTTTCCAGAGTATCATATGGACATCTGATATTTAGTAGTCTGCACTGAGAATGGTAAAAATAGTTCTTCGTGCTGGTGTGAGTTTTATTTGCCCAAAGGCTCTACGTTACTCAGTTACTGATGCATCCATAAAATTCCATTGTGAAATTTTTATGAACTTGCTGAGTAATTTATATTTCTAAGGACAGTATCATGAATTTTATAAAATGAAATTCAAGGATGAAAAAGTGAAGTTGGTGACAAACTGGATTTGTGTTCTCTTTTGCATCTTTGTATCAAAAGAGCTCAAAAGGGATTTTTCTTTAATCCAGTGAATTGTTTTCCTTTTTATTGCTTATTCATATAGCAATCAGGAGTGTCATGAGCTGTATTCCTACTTCTCCTGTGCTTCCCTCTTTGAAGACACAAATGTCTATTTGTATCTCATTTGAAAAAAAAAAAATCTACAGGAGTTAAAGTTGCTATTGTTAACACGTACACCATTCTGACCATTTTTCAGGTGTTTTGATTAAGAAATTAAAAAAGACTTAACACAAGTTTCTAATCGGAGCTTTAAAATATACATATGATTAGATGAATCAATCTTAATTTCCTAGACATTTGTGATACTATAATCTTACTAGTGTAAGATTAGCAGTAATCTTACCAGTCACATACCTCTTTCCAAGAAAACAGTAAAGTAAGGGAGCTATTTGAGAGGAGGGAGACAGAAGACAGGTAAAGGTTTTTCATTTTTTAGATATAAATCAGTAAAGACAAAAAAGTCTTTATCACATCACAGTCTTATTTCCTCTCTTTCTTGTCATAAAGCAGTAGTGAGTCAGACTACAGATCCACGTAGTTCACCTAGCCTATGTCTGAGAGTGGCCAAAAGCAGATGCCTAGGCAAGAGTATAAGACAGCAATAATTTATGATATTTTTCCCTAATACGCTCCTAGCCTCACCTTAGAGAATCTTCTACTTGACCTCAGCAAAATTGTTAAAAGTGGTATTACTGCCTATCCTGTGAAAAATGCAAACCTAAGACTTTGGTCAATATTTTTCCCAAAACACTGGCAGAAGAGGGAATACTTGCTTAGGAAATATACTGCTTTTAGTCCCTTGGTCATAGCAGGGGCTGGCTGGCTTCAGCCTAAAGATAAACCTGGTTTCAAACTCTCTCATTTAGGATGGATCAGGCCAAGAATTYTCTTCATGCTGACTATCAGACCTCCTCCAGGCAGCACAGCAGGCTCCTCTGCTATGCTGCCATCAGTTAATCCATTATGGTTGTACATTCCTGTTCTGAAGAGAGTTAATGCAAGGGAGTTAATGCTTACCCAAAACCCAGCATTAACATCCACTGCAGTTTCCCACAGAGTTTAACCTCCCGCTGAACTAAGTGGCTATTTTTCTTCCTCCCAACTTATCCCTACATACTTGCAAAGCCCAGCTATGATTCCACATAGTTGCTGGCTTTATTACCTTCCCACACCAGCTCTTTGACCTCTGCTGCTCCCCCCACCATCCATTTTTTAAGGTACTGTGTAGAAAAGAGGGAAATAGCAGGTCTTATTTAATAGCAGAAAAGACAATTAAAAGCAATTTTAATAATGCTGCAAAAGTATTTACCTTTCAGGCATAGGAGAAATACCAGAGATCCCTAGAGATAATTCAGGTTTATCTGGAACAACTTTCTTACTTTTCACCTTGAAGTAAAATATGAGAATATTGATCACAGGTTAGCATATTAATTTTGCTCTTCACCCTGATATGAATAAACATGTCATGGGATCCTTCACCTAGTCCTTCTGGAAGCTCTCAAAACATTCACAAAATGACAAAAGCAGTTTTTTACTGTTTGTGTGAATTCCTATTTTTAGTTTAACTTAGCAACTAAGTGTGGCATTCCTCTGCTCGTACTCCTTTGAAAGGAAACTGGTTCTAAGAATATTGCTTGACTGTAATTCTGTTTCAGTCATGTATAAGGTAAGATTATGTATTGTGTATAAGCTTGTTAGTGAGGTATCCAGCTATTTTAGCTCTTAAAAATAAATTTAGTCACTGAAATTTTCAATGAACACATCACAAGCTAGTATGTCAAGAGTTCCAGCAGGTTTTTAAGTAAGTTATTAACTTTGACTACCACCTTGTGGTTCACTCTAGTATTACATAGTTTTAAATCTGCCAGGCATTAAGGAAAATTTTTATAATAACCAGTCATCAAGTTGCAGTTCCACTAGATCTACATTACCAGATGGCCTGGGTAGTTCATACGTGCTCCAAATCAGACACAGAACTTGATCATATGTTTGCCAAATCTGCTGATTTCAATTATACATTGTTTATAATCACAGACCCATAGTCTACAGGTTTGTGTTACCTTGCACTGAAGTGCAACTGCAGCTCCTGTAGCCACATTTGAGCTGCCTTATACCTAGCAACTTGCCACAGTAAGTTAAGCAATGCTTGGGAAGTCTAATAGCAACAAGTTATGTGTTGCTGTGCTCCTACCCTTACCCACGTTCACTTTAAATTAGCTAGGTAAAATATGTTTACATGGTTAGATTCACATCGATGACTGCACTCTAGCTATCCCACAAGGACAGAATAGCACTCTGGATGCTATTCTATAACAAAAATAGGGTKGCATAAAAGTGAAAAAAGCAACTCAATCTTGGTGAAAACTTCCAACTGAAAATTATAAAACAGAAATGCTAATCTGGAGTTTTTCCAAATACAAAAATTTTAATGACATAACATAAAATAATTAACACACAAACCAACCAATATGTATTTAATAGTTTGGTGTTCCCTATATGCTTTTTATACTTTAACGATTTCCTAGTAATTATATAATGCTGAAATTTAAAAATGGTTTCTTAGAATAATCAGTATAAACATGTTTGAAAGAAGTAATAATTTACAAATGTTTATTTTTTTCATTTTATCTCTACTTGGTTGCTTATCTTACCTCCCTTTTATATGCTGGCATCTGTACACCCTTTTGTGCTTCATTTAATTCTTTCAATTTGCTTTTCAGAGTTCTTATTTTATCTTCTTGGTTGGAAATAATAGATATAAGCTTCCTTTCCTTTTGATTGTTTTTGTCCTCAAGTTGCTTCAACTTCATGCTCTCACTTTCTAACTGTTCCTAAAAAATAATTTTAGAAACACCAGCACAATTAATAGAATTGAGGCTTGTGGAATATCACTATTCAGCAGTCTGGAATAAGCTAAATTAAGCTTTTTTAACATAAGTAAGGGTCAGTCTTATTTATTACATTATTAATTTTAAACTGGTAGTAAAGACCTTCTACCACTACACATAGATGTAACTCATCATGGATGATTACTCAGAACAACTGTATGTTCTGAATTTATGAAAGTCATATTAGTGTTTATAAAAAATAAAGACACTCTCTTGGTTCACTTACTATATCATTTACATTAACATTTTATGTACAATATATTGTATGTACAATATATAAAATAATATTTCATTAATTTCAGTCAATCTTAAACAATTTTGAAGAAGGTGATATTCTGCAGCTACCTTAGTTTTCGAGCAGACCCAAGAATAGAACCATAGAATCATAGAATATCTCAAGTTGGCAAGGACCCATAAGGATCATCGAGTCCAACTCCCTGCTCCTCGCAGGACTACCTAAAACTAAACCATATGACTAAGAGCGTCGTCTAGACACTCCTTGAACTCTGACAGGCTTGGTACTGTGACCACTTCCCCGGGGAGCCTGTTCCAGTGACCGACCACCCTCTCCATGAAGAACCTTTTCCTAATGTCCAATCTGAACTTCCCCTGATGCAGCTTCATTCCATTTCCTCGTGTCCTGTCGCTGGTCACCAGAGAGAGGAGATCAGCACATCCCCCTCTGCTGCCTGCCTTGAGGAAGTTGTAAACGGCGATGAGGTCACCCTTCAGCCTTCTCTTCTCCAAGCTGAACAAACCAAGTGACCTCAGCCACTCCTCGTTAAGTCTTGCCCTCGAAGCTTTTCAACCATCTTGGTCACCCTCCTCTGCACACACTCTAATAGTTTGATGTCCTTCTTATATTGAGGTGCCCAAAACTGCACACAGTGCTCAAGGCAGGGCTGCACCAGTACAGTGTAGAGTGGGACAATCACCTCCCTCGACCGGCTAGCTATGCTGTGCTTGATGCAACCCAGGACACAGTTGGCCCTTTTGGCTGCCAGGGCACACTGTTGGCTCATACTCAACTTGCCATCAACCCAAACCCCCAGATATCTTTCTGTGGGGCTGCTCTCCAGCCTCTCATCCCCCAATTTGTATGTATAACTGGGATTACATTGCAAATACTGCAGTGCTATGAAGATTTGTGAAATAAAAAGCAGTGGCTGGCCCCACTTTAACTACCCATCTGGTAATTCATGGAATTTTTATGTATGTGGGCTTTTGGGTGGAATGAAGAAGAATATAACAAACAATTTTTTTAATATGCACAAAGATAGTCCTTGGATAATTTTCAGGAAACAACCTATAGTTAAAAACTGTGACTATGAAAACCTTGTAATTGTCAGTTTATGAAATCTATAGAAACATTGATCTTGAACTGTATGAAGTGTCACAAAAAGTGGCCTGAAGCCCCATGTCTGTCTCTGCA
Source organism: Phoebastria nigripes (assembly GCA_035582835.1). NCBI lineage: Eukaryota > Metazoa > Chordata > Aves > Procellariiformes > Diomedeidae > Phoebastria > Phoebastria nigripes. The sequence continues at coordinate 1,466,037 of JAYKAV010000811.1, read as the reverse complement.
AGAGAAGTAAGCCCAAACGGTTAACTCTGCAAGAATTAATGTAAGTGAAATGCAGTGAGATAATCTGTAGACAGGTAGGGCAAGGTGAAGAGGAAAGAAGGAAATAAGTGCTTTGTCAAGAACATTTGTTTTATTTACAAATGGGACCTAAATAGGGTGAGGTTGTGCATTTGGAGATTAGATATGTAGGGGCTACTCGACAGTGACAGCCATGTAGAGATGGGTCCAGAGCTAGTCTACAGAGACACCGGGTGGTTAAGCATGGATGTGTGTATATGCAGCTGACACAACAGTTTAGCCTCAAAAAGTTGTACTAGCTGGATAAAAAAACCACACAAAAACGGCTTTGAAGGCATTGGGTTTTTTCTTTAGTTTCAACTGTGACTTTGAATAGTAAACCTACAGTAAGAGCTTCAATGCAACTCCGGACTTGGGTGGTATCTCAGGGATCCAGATTAAGCCTCTTCTGCTCAGTGGGTTCAAAACATTGTCTAAAAATGGGATGTTTCTCTCCCAGCAAAACTACTCTCTCGCCATCATCTGCCGATCTTACATATCCCATTCTTTCAACCTTTGAACTGACAAGGTATTTCTGCTTTAGGTGTTGCTAACTTCCTTAATCCTAACCCTTCTTCCGTGCTTTGCACTTCTGCCAGGTGGTGTGGGGAATATATCTATAGTCCTAGGACAGATCATGAAACACTTCCTATACTCTTCTACTATGGAATCTGTATACATCATGGTAGATAAAAATGGGGAAGCAGATGAAAAAAAAAGAAAACCAACAGCAAAAGAGAAAAAAAGGAGAAAGATTTTTTGATATAGTTCTGGAAAAAAACAAACCAACAAGATGACTGAAGATTTTAGGCTAAAGAACCCATACATCATCTTCTGTAACTGATGCTACAGCAGCTAGATTTCATTTTCTCAAATGGCACAACAAGAACACCAGGATAAATTACAGTACTATGAAGCACAGAAAGTTCAAAGGAAGTTAAGGAAGTATCTGATGAATGAGAAAAGACAATCATATCTAGTGATGTGGGAAAGAATAACAATTTATGTTAAGAGGAGATGGAGACATGCATAAAAGTATTCTTAACAGATCTGAAAATAGTTTGAAGAAAGTTATAGCAGGGCCAGATGCTGGACATAGTTTTATAACTATATACCTTTTCCATGTTCTTCAAAGACTACAAAGACACAGTAGCTATAGTATGGGGAACTGCTTTTTGCCATTCCAGGAATGGGAAGGCAGTGATATTCTGTGGTGTGGGTTCACAGACCCCAGGCTACCACAGAGCCATTATTTGGTCACAGGGTTCCCAAACATTCCATGGTCAAATTACATTTCCCATTTAAAAAGCCAATGGGACACAGCTTCTCCTGTATCTTCCTTTAAAAATGATTTACTGGAAATCCAAACACTAGGAAAAAGCTTATGTCAAACACAACACTTGCCCTTGAAGAACAACTCCATCTTAAGGACAGTAAAATAACTCTTTCACTGAACCTGTGATACAGCATTGATCTGCACACACATAATTTATCTGTTTGGGACTATTACAGCTCCAAATAACATGTGGGCTTTCAAAAGCTTTCAGATAACTGGGAGCACTGCAGTAATGGCCAGTAGTTCTCTTCCATTTCTCCTACATTCCCCTGCAGGAAGTGGGGACAAGATTTAAGCAAGTGATGAGAAAAGCCATGTGGGAACCAATGTGAGAAGAGCCATGCAACATGTTGCAATGAAGATATATCTGTATATACTGATGTAAATCATCATTCTTGTGCACCGTCAGGATATCACACCAGGAAAAACACTGGAGAAACAATTACACCTTTTGGGATCTTTGAATAATACAGCCCTTCATAGCTTGATGATCTTACAGTTTCTAATACTGACTGAGTTTGGGTGTTTGCAACAATATGGTAACATTTATAAACTGGCTGAAGTTTATAAAGCTAATGCCATGACAAATAAGTATGTCACACAGGTCATACCTGCTTATTTAAGTACTTGGCCACACAATGGATCTTTTAAGCATGCTGGTATTAGCAGCCAGCAAAGAGGTTACATCTGTATTATGAACAGATTGATATCTTTTCTTTTGGAGAGGCTTTATAGGATCAGAGGATAATTCAAGTTGGAAGGGACCTCAAGGGTTCTCTAGCTCCTAATCTAAGCAGGGTCAGTTACAATGTCTGATCAGGTTACTCAGTTTGGTCTTGAACTCCCCAAGGATGGAGACTGCACAACCTCTCCGGGCAACCTTTTCCAATGCCTGGCTGTCCTCATGGTGAAAAGTCTTCCCTTATGTCCACTCTGAACCTTTCATGTTTCAACTGCCCATTGCGTCCCATCCTCTTGCCATGCACCACTGTTAAGAGCCTGGCTCCATCTGCCTGATAACCTCAATGTAGGTATTGGAAAGCTATTAGCTTCCCCTGAAGCCATCTCTTCTCCAGGCTGGACAAGTCCCATTTCTGCAGCTTCTTCTCATGGGGTATGTACTCAAGGCCCCAACTATCTCAGTGGGGCCTCTGCTGAACTCGAGCTAGTTTATCAGTGTCTTTCCTGTACTGGAGGTCCCCAAACTGGATGTAGTATTCTAGATACAGTCCAATGAATGCTGATTAGAGGGAGATACTTGCTTCCCTGGGTGTGCTAGCTGTGCTCCTGTTAATACAGCCCAGGAAGCTGTTGCCCTTCTTTACTGCCAGGACACACTGCCGGCTCATGTTCAGCTTGCTGTCTAACAAGACCCCAGCTCCTTTCCAGCAGAGCTGCTCTACAGCAAGTCAGTCCCCAGACTGTACTGCTGCAAAGGCACATCCTTTTATTTTTCCCTGAAGTGTGCTATAATGGCCTGTTTCAGTGGCTTCCTAGAATAAACAAACTGTCAGATGGTTTCAAGGAAAAATACTATTCAACTGATGAACTATTATAAGGGGTCTCAGGGAATATTAACTGTAACTTTTAACAGTTTAACCACAAACTCGTCTTTATTATTGGGTAGAGATAGCTTAAACAGATAAAGCAATAAGAAAAAAGGCTCTCGATACCAGAGTTTCTTATATCAGGTAGCAGGGCCTAACTAATCCTACTGCATACATGATACCAGCAGCAAAGAATAGCTAAATGCATGAAATTGTCAGCTAGCATAAAATCATGAGGTACAGCTTTCTTTGCATCAAAGATAGGAAACAAAGTGACACTAGAGAAGCTGGTATTGACTGGAACATGCAACTCTACAAGACTGCTGCAGTAGCTGCTTTTAGTTACTTAAGTCATTTTAGCACCATAATTTTGAGCACAAAGATGACTACCATCCATCTACCATTCCTCTGCTTATGTCCTGCACAAAAAAAGACCTAAACATTTATTGCAGGATGAACAGTTTTGTATACCATATGCATCATTCATTCTTGACACACAGTTTCCTCCCCTTTTCCATGGCACAAGAAATTCTGATCAACAAACTCCACACAGTGTTTAATACTGAGGTTCCTGACCCAGGAAAATATGAACATGAGCATGTTTTCTTGTCACAGGTATTGACTTTAGCTTCATGTTTTATGGAGTTTACAAGGATTCTAATGTCTGACTCTGTACTAAAAATAGCACGCAGGAGAAGCTTTACTTGACATTGTCTGATCTTGCTTACTAAGGTTTTCTGTTTGCCGGGCAGCTTTGGCTCTGAAACAGTAACTGGATCCACATTCTTCCTAGTTAATAAAGTTTAGACAGGCTGTACTCAAAAACAGGCAGCAATTTAGGTCCCTTTGGTCTCCTCAAGCAGGGGATTGAAAAAATCTGATAATCTTGTATATAGTTTGGTACTGACCACCAAGCCAATCTGGTCCACTCACCTCTTTCAGTGAAGATGAATATGCACAAAAAAACCCCAACATTTTTTGACACACTGGCAACAGAATTTGACAACAGCAAGTAAAATACACAAGTATGGCCACCTACAAGAAAACACAGAAAAGCTAACCGCCCCCTCATTTTAAACCTCTGAAATTTAAGCTCTAACCATGCACCTATTACAATCAACCCAGGATTTCTATTAACTTTACTGGAGGACAGAATATAGTCCACTGAGAAATCCCATTGGACTTAGCAAAAGACGGTTTCAACAGGTATCGATAAACCCAGGCACCTCCAGCCACAGGAGAGACAGTTTCAAGGAAGGACAGGAAGAAACAGCAGCATTTTAACTTAAAGACCATAATCATAATTTATTACCTGGAAAGGTACATTTTGCAAGCCTGAAATTTTTGGTGGAGAAGTAGAATAAAGCAGTTAATGCAGTAGAGGATGATGGCTGTAGACATAATTTATTTGGTTTAGAGCAGAATGTGGATTGAATATGATTAGAAAAATACAGGCTTTCAAATAGAACATTTGAGCTTCCAAATTTCAATAGCTGAAAAAGCCAATACTTTACTGAATTAGATACAAGACAACTATACTAGGTCAGTGACAGGATGATGGATTTTTGGTCTAACAGATGTCAAAATATGATGTCTAGGGAAGAGTACAAGAAAACAGGAGGCATTCATGATATGTCCTTTAATAAATTCCCAGACCTTCTTAGTAATAGTTTCTATGTATTGATTAACTCTCAACAGAGAGTTCTCTTCTATGAAGTTGTCCAATTTTCCCTTGAAGCAGGAAGTTCCACTGGCTGACTACCTATCCTGTGAAGAATCAGCTCCTTTTGCTTTTTTTTTTGAACATGGCACATCTTTTTTTTTTTTTTTTTTAATTTTTAACTTTTACTTCATTTATTCAGAAAGACAGAGAAGTGGGAACTCTTAGGTTAACTTGATGTGGTCCTGGTGATTTGCTACTGTTCATTTTCCCCAGCTTGTTCCATACATTCATTCCATGCAGTTTACCTTTTTATCCCTTATACATCAAAAGTTCTACAGTTAAAAAGTGCAAAAATTGGCAGCTGCCATAAAAGCATATAAAGCATTTATCACAATAGAATTAATTTTCCATCTTCTTCAACAGGAAGTTGGGGTTATATGGTTCTCCTCTGAGTTTATTCAATAAAATGAGGACTTGTGTACAGAGACTGCTGTGTATCTCCACTCATAGCCAGTCCATGAATGGCATAGCCCAGACACAGCCAGAGCTAACAGAAGTGTGCGTACCTCTGCTGTGCTGTCTGGACATCTTTGTATCACTCTTGCTAGGTTAGTGGAAGCTTACTAGGCACAACACCAAACATTAGGGTCCTCCCTATATCGGAAGGATGGTGCAAAGATATCCACGTGCCTCTGCAGAAGCCAGCCTTGATCCAATCAAACATGTTTTCCTCAAGCTCCATGCTCTCAACACTTAGACTAAGAGAGCTACTACATTCCCAATAACAGGAACATAGAGTAGGCTGGGTCAACCTGACTTTGCATGGGTTTAGATCTCTGAAAAGACCTTATTTGTATAGCACTGTGCCTGGGTTTAAATGCAGACAGACTGTATAGTTGATTCTGCATGGAGTTATATCAGAAATATTTCTGTTCATGGCACAGATGAAGCAAAATCCAGATGAACTAGCTATTGCTGAGAGGTAACTGCAATAACTGACAACACAAAAAAAAATGCAGATAAAGACAAATAACTTACATTCCGTTAAGAAAATAGCCCCTGAAATAATGATTCCAGCTTCTCATGCATTGCCTGTAATCTTCTGCATAGATCACATAATTTCTCAGTGTTTCCTCATGAGAAGAGCAGGTAACACAGCTTCCTTTCTCCTACTCATTGTATGACTAAGTTACTTAAAACTATTGTCCTTGAGCATGCATTCAGAAACAAGAGTATAAAATATTAGACTTGGTCAGGTCTCCATGTGCAACTGTAAGACATAATTTTTATCCAACTCAAGACAGAGAGATGCAAAAATATGCAAAGATGTTCTATCAAAGAATTAACCCTTCAGCTGTGTTGTACTCCAAATAAACGCAAAGATTAGGAAAGAAATGACATCTTGTGATTACAGATTCTAGTGTAGAAAAATTATATAAAGACTTTTTTTAAATAAAAAAGGCGTGTATATAAATGTTTGGTAACAGTACGTTTAAAATGTTGGCAAAGGCTGAGTCTCAAATGAGATTCCTTCAAGATAATTAAGCAAGCATCAGTAATCCAATGAAATTATTTTTAAATTAACATTTCTGATAAAAAATGCATTTATGTGAATTTAGCATAATTAATTTTTTTATAGCTCAGGTTTAGGAAACAAATCCTGAAATTAGTTCTTTTTAAATCCAATGCCTGATTTCATATAAGGGTCTTTTTACCACCCTTACAGGGTCCCTGCTATGGAGATTCATATTAAAAAATAAGACATTTTATGTTACAAGACAGTTCTCAAAAAACACAGTAGTATGACTTAGGATAAGAACAATGCAACTTAGTGCATCTCTGTCACTGTCTTTGCTCAATATGCAAAACCCATTCAAGGTATTTCCCATCTATTCTGCACTCTTGCTTTACTCTTATTCCTGTTACTCTCAACAGGCTGTAGTGAAAATCTCAGTGTTACTTCAGTGAAGAGGGGCAGAAGAGACATCATATTAAAACTGGCTATTTAAAAAAACAAACAAATCATCAGCGTCTCCAGAGCAATGGATAGTTCACTTTCCACTCTATCACTTTTTGCATGCAGATTCTCCATTTCTTGCAAAAATACACAGACTGGTTGCAATGCGAAAAGCTTTTGTAAGAGAAAGAGAAAGCCCCTTCTTGACCACTGGTTTTGGCAGGTTAAGAAATAAATAAGCAAGTAAGTTCCTACTTTATGATCAAAACTATTCTAGGGAGCTTGATGGCCAAACAGCGATTGCACTGGGAAGGATCAAAGATAGATGCTTAGTTCACCTAGGTAGACCGCAGTGGCACAACACTCATGCACTTCGGGTGAGGATCTTGTATTAGAAGAAGTGCAGTTCAAAGGCACCAGTAAAAACCTCACTTATCTCTTTAGGTGCTCATAGCATAATCACAGCACAAATGTGATCTTATGTTAAACATACTGCAGGTGACCATACCTTTAAGAGTTTTTCTCTTTGCTTTGCTACATTCAGTTTTTCAGAGAGCTGGCTGAAAGATAAGTTGGAGGTTTCAATGTCTTCATGCATCAGAATGTAGGGATGCACATTACCTTAAAAAAAAAAAGCAGCTGATTGTCACTGCATTTTTCCCCAGCCAGCTTCTAAGTACAAGCAAAATTAAAASAAGCTAGGCTTAAATTAACTTCTTTATTTTCTTTGAGCAAGCTTCATATTAAAGCAAGAGAAGCCCAATTCTGTGCCTAGACACAGTGCAAGACTAAACCAGCAATAAAGAATGTACATGTACTCTTGAAAATAAAAGCCCAGCACTTTGCTAGTATTTATGAAAACCAGGAGTGTTAGGCTAGTGTGAATAAATATTTAATGAGCATGGCAGATTAACACATGGTTACTTTGACTCTTTTCTCTTATTTGTGTAATACAGTCAAACAGTGGAAAATTATCCATCAATGACTATTTGATTTGAAAGAGAATTACCTGCTCATAAAGCTTTGGTTATCCAATAAGATCAGCATCACAAGACTCATCTAACATAAAAGACATATAACTGTAGCACTCACATCTAGAACAACCTCAGCTAAACTTATTAACAGATAATTGTAAAATTAATATGTAACAATTTTGTTTTTAATTCTAATGAATGATTTGAACCCGTATTTTCATAACTTTTATTGGCTTCAGTGTGAGCAGGCTCTACATCTAAAGAAAATCTCACCATTTCTTGAAGAGGATAAAGAGAGACCTCAGAAGTGTTGCATTTTATAAATAGATTCTGAAACTGCACATTTGTGTTAACTCTCACGTTCACAGAAAAGTATGATACTGCTTTGAGACATGTATATTGTAAAAACTGAAGCAACAAAGTCAGAACTATTCATCAATGCAACACAGCGTAAAGAGATATAACGTGCAAACTGGAGTACATACCTCTATTAGCATTCAGAGCAGCTAACTGCGATTTCAGTTTTGCAATAATGCTGTTTTGAAGCTCTATCTTTTCCTGCTGTTCACATATTTGCTGCATGTAGTCTTCTGTCTGCAAATATATTTTAATTAGCATTAATCTTATTCTGTTTTGACTGGGGGTCTCCTATTTGGCATATAAAAAGCAGCTCTGATTTTTAAAGATAATTGTAGTTGCGGACCTCTGTGTGAAAACCCAACTACAGTCACATTTGGCAAGTCTGTATTTTTGAGACTGCCTTGATTAGAAAAGGTATTATAGGAAATAAATCCCGATTTTCAGTAATTGTTTCAACTGTGGCAGTTGTAAAGGATAGGATAAATTTTAAGTATAGGATTCTTCATTTGTAGCCATAGAACACATCAGGTTTAAAATTAGAATTTTAATATTCTTCAGAATGCTGGTCAGTTAGTTTATCTACAGAAAGATGTAATTTTCTTCCCCCATATTTTCTAACAAATAATTGATATACATATAGGCTTTCGAAAAGATAGATTCTAAATGGAAAACAACAACATTGCTTATTCCATACAACAGATACTTTGTAAATAACTTTAATTGCCTATGAACAGAGTTTTGCCTGTTCCTTTGAATGTAGTAACTTGTTTTTCTAACCTAGAAAACGGGGGGGAGGCGGGGGGGGAAGCAAGGAAGCAGCCCCATTCTTCATCTAGCCATAATCCATCTCATGCTATAAACAGGCCATACAGAGCCTAATGAGACTGCTCACATTTCACAAAAGTGTATAAATATTGTTAGACAGCCAGTTAATTGAACAAATGGTCAGGTGGCGGGAAGAGGCTAATACTCAAAAACTATTATTTCATTAGCACATGCCTAATGTTGCAGTTACGGTAGTGCTAAAAACAAGCAAGAAAACTTGTGAAGTCCCAGCAAGTAAACTTATAGGAATGCACTGAATTTTTCTTAAATTAAGAATATGTCTATTACTGAACAAGTCACGACCTGGAAAAAGACTAAGCATTGTTTTCATGTCTATTCATAGTTTATCCATACTGCTATCTAATTCTCAAATCTCAGTCACATTTAAATTCCACACCCCACTACTGTCCAATGTGTTTGTCTGTAAAGCAGGCAGGAAAAAATCTACAAGCAAAATTTATTTTAAAAGGCCAGGCAGTAGTTGTATTATGAGAGTTTATTTAAAAAAACCAAAACAAAACAAAAAAAAAGGTGATCAAAGAGCAGTACACTCCAGCAGCTATAAGAGACCTCATGAAGCAGAAAAATCACTGAGAACCAAATTGAAAATGTACAACAGCAATGTCTTGTCAACACTTCTGTACAGAGCACAGACATGACAGCTAAAACAGACAGAAGAGAAGATGCTTTTGACAGCCAGTGTGCACAAATTATTCCTTGAGTCAGATGGCAGCAACAAGTTACCAACTAGAAGATCTGCATGACAACCAACCATCCATCTGTATCAAACACCATCTGGCCGAGATGACTCTGGCTTCTGTGTGCTTGACATGGCTCCCAGCTCTAGAGACTGGCAAAACAAGTGGCCTATCGGTAACTTAAGTAGTAAACTGTTAACAACAGAATGGTGGACAATCCAACAATGTGTGAAGGCCACACAATGAACAGAGGAAGTTACTAGAGTAAAGCACTGTACAAAGGTCATTCAAAAACCAGGAGTTTGCTTAAAAAACCTGAAAAACAACACAAACAAAAACCCGCCAACTAATTATAGTATCAACTCTTCTTGAAAAAATACTTTTGTTCTCTTTTGAAGTCATGAAATCCAACTACTGAAAGTTGGATTAGGACAAAGATTTGAACTGGTAGTAATCCTTTATGAAAGGCTTTCGTTTTTTATTTCTGAACCAGAGAAAATGCAGAGAGAAATCTTGCAAGCACTTAGTTCACTTAACACTGATGATCTCACACACTTTTCTGGTTTTCTTCCATAGACTTCAATAGGGCTATCTGACCTTGTACTTGATGTCTTGTTTCTTGGGTAGAAGTTTCTTGCACGTACTGTTACATGACCCAGGAGTATAATGTGACTGGTTTTCCTTCAAATAATCAATTGTTCATCATAAAAGACAGAATTTAAAAGATTCTGAAACATTCTAAAATGTGTTGCCTTTTGTTAAGTTAGTTGTAATTTCAGCACAAAATGTATTGACACGCTACTTGTGCTTGTTAAGTACAGAAAACGCTACAGATTTGCACCAGCACTGCTGCAACAGACTATGAATGGAGATAGGCTGCACAGTGGATGATTGCACACATGACTGACTTGATACCTGTTCTGAAGTGCCTTGGCTAGTTTATTTTGCCATACAAGGGGATGGCAAGATTGTGCCCAGATATCAGAATATTCTCTAGCAGACCTTTCCCTGCTCCCAATTCTACTACTGCTTCCATAACTTGACACCGAGCATGGTTCATCTGCCCCTGAAGAAAGTCCCGGCCTACGAGTTCTATGGAAGTATCAGAAAGTCCTGTAGCATCAAAAACATTCAAGCCTTCCTATAACAGAGGTTCCATTGCTGGGCAGAATATGCGTGATGAAATTAGTATGACAAAGCCCAAAACTGATAGCTTTGCAATATGCTGGCATACATGGTGAGAAGTCCTAGAAGAGTTTTGGCTGAAGTAATGTATTCTACAACAGACTAAGTAAAAATTCAGAGGTGCTCCTTACTGATCAGAATGCCTCCAGAATCTTTCTGTTACTTCATAATTAAAGAATAATTGTACAGATGATTATTTTTTAAAAATCAATACTTACTCTAATAATTTTAAGGTAAGTTTGCTGTAAATGTTTCAACACACAAACTCTGTTGTCCTAATAGCTTGCACAGTGCTTAACATAATAGAGTCTTTGACCTTTACATCAAGTAAACTAGTAATTCATATGGCATATYTTCCTATTAACACAAAAATGATTTAATTTAAGCTATTTACATTAATAATTTAAAAAGTAATTTTTAATAAAGCAAATTAAATTTCAAAAAGTACTTCATTAAAGCTAGGTAAATTTTACATATATCTTTGCTGTTTACATTAAAAGACTTCATTAATCCTCCAAAATAGACAACACTTTTCTCACCTTTAAAACTACAAAAAAATTAAAGGTCAAAAACCTGAAACCCACGTACTACATTCACAGACTAATGAGTTACTCTGCAGTGTACTGGCCTGGTTTCGTAACGGCAGTTTCCAACTTTAACAGATGCACTAAAGTGTGCATAGCTAAAGTGAAACTGAAATCTACATGTACCACAATCCTCCATGGGAAGGATAGCTTTAAAGATACAATTCAGAACTCAACACATACTTTTTGCTGTAGTTCTTTCACAGCATGGTCCCTATCCATGCATGCTTGTCGATAGGCTTCATAAGCTTTGTTAAGCTGCTCTCCAATGTTTTTGTCCATAATTCCCAATGTTGTTTCATCACTGAAAAGATGGTCAAGTTAACAGACCTGAAAAGTAATCAGAAGGAAAAAGAGACAATGCTAAGAAACAGAAGTATGTAATTAAAAACACATATAATATGACTTGTATTAATATCAAATTCAACTAATATGTGCAGTATGTTTGAGCATTAACTCACATAATAGTTTGAACTATAGCTCTGCTCACCTCAACATTTAATTTTATGTCCAGGGATAGGTTTAAACAAAAGCCAAATAAAAGCAGGTTAACTCTGAATCAAATTCTGGATGTACAGAATGTATAAATGTATGTGTAGTTACAGTGTTGGGAGGACTGAGACTTAAAATTGGTGCAGATCACCAGTTACCTGATTTTATGACATTTCCAACAGTTTAATGTTTACCCAATTGTGAAATAACAGATAGCATTAAAAAACAAAACTAAACAAAACTCAGCTTTTGGCATTAAGCAATAAAAAGATAAAAATGCAATAATATTAGGTCACATGGACCTATCCTATTCTATACCTTATTTGAAAATGGCAACACAAGCAACACTACAAGGTGAATTAAAACATCTTTTATCTAAAAATCAGTAATACCAACCAGTAAGAATTAGCAAGACTCAGACCTTTTCACACAATACTATAAACTTTTTACGCTTTGTGAACAATTTCAATGACAACTCCTGAAACTACAGCTCATGAACTTTGACGCATAAGACTACAACACTATTAAATGTCACAGACTTCAATTTCAAGACAGAGTGAACTTTGCAAACACAGGTCCTTTGCTTCTATAGTAATATATGACATGAATTTTAAGATCAGAATTTATCATAATGTAAGTACAGTAGAGGACAGTTTAGTGAAGTCTCAAAAAAACCCCCCAAAGTACCAGCATTAAGAAAAAAAATAAAATCAGTAATTCACATCTCCTCTCCCAATATTTAAAGCATGGTTACCTCACAGTACACAGTATGGACAGCCACTATCATTTCTCACTATCTTCTGGGATTATGCATAAACCACAGATACTATTAAGGAAAGTGGTGCAGTCAGAAGAGGATAAGCCAAGCAAGAAGGGTATGAGGATAACTTGTCTTGGACCCCTGGTCAAAATTCTAAGGATTGCAGCTTGAAGCTTTTGTTTGTGTTTTCTTGCTCTTGAACTACCTTCCATACCATAGAGCCTGAATACAGAAATGTGGTTTGACTTTCCTAGAAGGTACAACAGACTACTGTATGGATGTCGCACCTTTTTGTCCTGCAAACTTTATTTTAATGATGTGTGCTATCGCAAAAGCAATTGTATCTCAACTCTGGCATGGCTGTACTTTAATAGTAGCAAAGTGAATTCTTTAACAGCTTGGAATCATTTAGGGATCCTTTGATGTAACAAGTATTACTGAAATCCAAGTTTATAAGTTTTGTGTAAAACACCTACATGGTTTCATATGAAAGGTTGTTTTTGGTTTTGTTTTTTCTAAACACCAGTTCAGTAGTTTATAATCTCAGGTCCACGCACACTGTCTCAAAGCATTGTTAGTAACACAGGCTACTTCATCCACCCCCTTCCCCCCCCCGAAAGAGTATCCCTCCCCCAACTGGAATATTCATTCTAATACCTGGGGCACATCTTTAAATAAATGGGTAGGCTTTTTTTCAGTTTCAAATGAAGGACTGTTTTATGTAGTTCAATGAATAAAATCAGCTATTACAGCTGACTGCAGGGGTGGGTACTAAACTGCAGAAGGGTATTGTTATGGCTGAAAGTGATTGAAAGTGTGCTCTCACATTCTTTAAAAACTTGCAGAGTTTGCACCGATGTTGATTTTATACTCTTCTGGAATTCTCCAGAGATGCTTGTAACAATTTACCTAGAAAATGGCAATGTCCTGTGCATATAAAAGGTAACTTCAAAAAATGAGTGCAATGGGACTTAAAAGACTATGTTCAGCTTCTAATAGAGGGAATGAGGTTCAGCTCCATATGACTCACAGTTCATAGAAAATGAAGGCATTAATTTCATTAACGCAAGTTCAAATCTCAATTTGAAAAATAGTATTTAAAATTTATACCTAATTTCCAGCCTTTTACTTACTGATTGATTGAGACTGTGAGTATTAACAAAGAATTCTGCTCTTATCTGGACTGCTGGTACCAAAAGTAATTGATCCAACAGGCAGAATTGTAGCACTGCACCTGATTTTCTACTTGGTAGGGAAAAATAAGGTAGTTAATTTACTGGTAGCTCCCTAAAATCCAGACTCCATGCAGTAAGAAAGGGGCAATAAAAGTCATTACTAGTGACACTTTAAGATGGAAATGTAACTAGAAGAATTGGTCCTATACTCCCCCATACCCTAGACACTCATTTCTGCTTCCACCTCACCCTTCCCTTTCTTATAGCACAAGCAGCCTTACTGTAAACCATTATCAGCAAACCAATCCAGCTTAAAACTAAGTGCTAAACGTATTTTTGCTGTATTAGTTTTAATGCAGATCAGCTCCACAGGCCACTTCAAATGGCATGATAACACAAGGAAGCCAGCACAGGGGCAGAAAATACCAGCAAAAGGCAGACAGAACTCCTGTGTTCAATGGCAGCATTGGTTTTGAAATTGTAACATGAAGTCATGGTTATGTAACAGTGATGTAAGTCTGCACTGCCACAGAAAAGGATACTCCTGCCTTCCCCCATCTCTGGCCATGTATTTTTGCCACTTGTACTGGTATTAGCATTTCTATGCTACACAGTTGAGTATGCCAAAGTAGCTCCCTACTTCCTCAAAAAAGCAACAACAAACCCCCTAAAAAAACAACCCCAAAATTAAAACTGGAGCTAGCTCACTGCGAGGCTGCTGGAGCACTACTACCAACACAAGGAGGCAGTGGGAACATGAGACTAGCCGTGGGCAGGACTGCAGCAGTCTAGATTTAGATTGGATTAAACTACCCTGTAGTCACACCCTGAATTGCCTGCTGCTGGAATAAATAACTGCTTCTTATGTTATCTATCTCATATCCAGAACTCCTTGCAGTTAGAAAAACTGGCTCCTTTTTCTGCTTCTCCTCCATAGGCATCAATATTTATCAGGGAATTTGCCAACTGTTCCTTGTCATTTACTCTTCTCCCTACATCCAGTTAGGAGGAAAAAAAAAAAACCAACAACCCTAAAATAAAAAAAAACCAGAACAATCCCCAAAACAAATATCCCCACTATTTTAATCAGGCTTAGTTACGCTGTATCCATACAGCAACTGGAACATATTCAGCCCAAAGTTGACAACCCTGATCTTTAGCAACTGACATTCTAGATATTCATTAGATCCTAAAGACTTCCACAATTATTAACAGCAATATGTAGTCAGAACAGATGCAGCAATACAAAATGCTGCATTTATTCCAACAGGGACAGAATTAGACAAAGAGATTAGCTCCAGAGTTTGTCTGATGAGGGGGTCCCTGCAAATGTGAGTACCTATGAGTGTTGTGTTGCCAGAGTATGGCAATGAGAACTAGAATTTCATCTCTGAGTAAAGACTTGAACACTGGAAAACAACTGTTGTAAGACAAACTTTTAAGTAAACAATGAAAGCTGCAGATGCTCTTAAAATACTTGCTTCAAATGGGAAACATTTTGCTGATATAGGTGGGAAAAAAAAGCAGCAGTAATATGAATTTTCTATGAGTCAAATGCCAAAAAAGCCCCAACACAAAGATTAGCAACATACTGCTGTGTACATCCTGAAATCCCAGCTCCACAGATCACTAGAGGCACATTTTGAGTTTTCATAGTGCCTCAGAAAACACCTTAAATTCTGAAAAAATAAGGGTTTTGCTAATCATGTGTATATACACATTCATTCATAATACACATGCCTACCTCTCATAGGTTCATATGAGAACATAAATGCCATCCAGAAGCAAGTACTTCTCTACATAGTTCTGCTTCCAAAACAGCTTCTTCAATGGAAATATTTTGTAAGTTACATTGCCATCGTCTTGGGAACTGGAAACCTGTTGAGGTAATCATTTGTGAGAGGTTGAGAGCTCACTGCGCTTTTGTTTTGGGTTTGGTGGTTTGTTTTTTTTTTTTTCTCGTGGACAAAATTCCTGCTTTGCTCGACTGCGGGAAGAATCGGAAACCCAGTAGGAGCCCCTAATGCCACACCAGCGTTACAACTCGGAGCGCAGACAGCCCCTCTGCGCTCAGGGAAAAAGACGGTGATTATTGGAGAGCTGGGGTTTTACACTCACCCACCCCACCGCGCTGTTACTGTCCGTGCAGACAGTACACCTCTTTCTGCTCCTCCGCCCCCCGCCGCAGGCGATCGCCACCCGCGAGCGAGCCCGCTGCCCCCAAGGCCCTCCCGGAGCGGCGGTGGCGGTGGCACCCGCCCGGGCCCCTCCGCAGGTACCGAGAGCGCCTCCGCGCGCAAACTACGCGCCCCCTGCCCTGCTCCCGAAGCCGGGCAAAGCGGCGCCGGAGGGGGAACCGGCGTCCCTAGGAGCGGAGGGCGGAAGCGCGGAGGGGCCGAGGGCAGGGGCGGCCGGGCAGCCCGCCGCCAGACGCCACGGCCCGTACCCCAGCCCCCTGGGCCGAGCGCCCGCCGCTCCCCGCGGAAGGGAGAGGAGCGGCTTTAAAAGCGACTCAGACTTACGAGCGCCTCACGGAGCCCACGGCCGCTCGCGGCACAGGGCGCTCGCTCCTGCCTGAGGACCTTAACCCAGGAACCAGAACCGACTTCCTGTTGTGCCTCTCCCCGCCCTGTGACGGGGCGCCGTGGCGCTGCCCGCTCCGCCGGTTGGGTCGGGGCAGCGGCCGCCAGAGCCGCCGGGCGCCACTACCGGGCGGGGGCAGCGCCGGSCTGGCGGCCCAGGCACGGCACCTTCCCCGCCGCCGCTCGCCGCCAAGGCAGCACAAAGCTGGCCTCTCCGGCCCCGCGCAAGGATGAGCGTCTTTCGGCTCTCCTCCATCTGTCTTGCGATGCCTTTTCTGCCAGGCTGCAGCCAGCCCCCCCCCCCCAAGCAGGGTCTGTGCTGCTCCTGACTTCCACAGGTCCCTTCCTATTTTAGTCTTTCCATGATTCTGTGTGATTTGTAAATAACAGTACTTATATTTGTAACATAATTATCCTTCTCATGCCCAGAGTAATTTCTGTTAAAAGTGTCTTTTGTAGGTTACTAAGGTGGCATCTTTTTTCCTGCATTTAATTCATGCGGGCAATGAATTTTATAGATAAGAATATAATGGAAACACACAGTTTTAATTTTGCTACTGCTACAAGCCCTTCTCTCTTTAGGTCACATGTATGAGTACAACTTTTTTCATGAAGGTGTGTAGGAGGGTGGGAGTTGATGGGAGAAAATGAGGCGTTTCCTACATACTTGCACAGGGTACAGTCACAGAGCTAGTGGCAGGGTAGCATTACAGATTTTGAATTAGCCTCGGCTGTCTCTGAACCCCAGTGAACATACCCACACAGCCAGGCTGTGGTGTTTCTTCTGCTAGAGCAGAACTTYTCCCTTTGCCTGCTCACAGATCAGAACCTGCATTTCAGCTATGGCAACCTTACCTACCCCAGGTGTGTACCCTTGGAAGCCCGAGGACTGAGCTCAAACATAGCCAGAGGAAGAGTAGCCAGGCATTGTTCTCTGTACTCTTTTGAAGGTTATTTCTATTATAAGTTACCTTTCCTGCTAAGTCTTTAACAACTCTTTTGGTCTGTTTTGGCCTATACTAAGACTAAAGAGACTTACAGGCAGATAGTTTAATGAGCGAATAAATAYACTTCCTGGTTAGCCACTTTTAAGAACTTCAGGTGAGGTTCTAATGAACTATTAAGGTTCAGAGAGGGTTTGCTCTGTTAGCATGTTTCCAAGAAAGGGGGATTCAATTTCCTCTTTCAGAGGCAGAGTGTTTGAGACATCCAAGTTAAGGTTTCATTCAACCAGGTCTTTAAAAAAAAAAAAAAAGAGGCTATTGTTTCTTTTTTAATTTCTACATTTTTTATTTTTATTCAGTTTTGCCAAGCAGTTCTGCACTTAAAATGTTAATGGATTTCTCAGTAACTGAAATAAAACCTGCAATTCTTAAGTTCAGATCAATGTATGTAAATACAATTTAACTAACGCTATGTTTAAAAAGGGATAATATGCAGAAAAGTACAAGTAGATGTCATCTGATGATAAACACATATCAACTAAGATTATGGCTACCTGAATTTGAATAGAGCCATAACATATATACCATCTCTGAAACACTATCATTGCACATTAGTTGTTATAGGAAACAAAAGTTTGTTTATTGAATTCTAGAAATGTACTTAATGTAAATTTGCTGTGAAGGTCTCAAACCCGACAAAGCAAAACTGACAGCTGTCTACAAACATGACTTTTCAAATCACATGCATTATTCTCTTAGTACTTTATCAGTAATATTCTTTCACAATAAAGTACAAGAGAAGCTGGTCTTTCCTCTATCTTCATTATTTAGTGTTTTTTTCTTTACATTTCCTCCCCAAATACAATAAGATGTATGTTACAAGCTTTACAGTCACCCATCTTGTCTTCTTAGAGACTTCCAACCCTTTGAATAAATTGTTAAATAGAAGAAAAGAAAAATACCTGTGAAAATAATATAAAACCTATATTGTGTAGCTAACTTGATCTCTAACTTTGATCTTTTATAGTGGTTTCTGCTTTACAGTCAATTATTTTTTGTCCTTTTCTTCCTCATCTTGCTTTCTTTTTCTCTGTTTTTCTGCTTCCTCCTCTTCAGTCTCTGTATTTCCTTCCCTACAGCTATTCCAGTAACGTCTTTCTGTATTTCCGTCCCACATCAATATTTCACATTTTTATGTCATTATTAAGGCAGAATTGCTTTCCTATATGTAGTCTTCACAAGATAACTGGGAAGAATGAGCATATATCAGTATAGTTAAAAATGATTTAAGATTTTAAGAATCTACTAATCTTAAAAACGGTTGCAAACCACTTATCTAGAGTTTGGGAGTGGTGGTGAAGAGGTTCATGTCTATTATTTTATTTTGCTTTGTCTTCAGACTCAGAGTCTTATTTTGACTAATTAGAAGCATTTTTTGGGGGGGGGGGAAATTAGCAAGTTGATACTTTTTCAGAGAGAAAATTTGAAAGTTTGCTCTGAGTGAGTGAAGCAGTCTATTTAAATACCTCACATCATCTGTATACAGTTTACTGTTTGACATTACTTCCAAAATGGTATTTTAACAGGAATTTTACTTAGTCTTTACTGATGTGTTAACAGTGTGCTCATTGGTTAAACTGCGCTGAAGTCCTGAGAGGAACTGATTGCTCTTAAGGTAGGCTTGTGGTGCAGCAGTTGCCAAAAGGCTGTATTTCAGTAAAGGTTTAAATTTGAATTCCTCTATACAATTTTAAGTTTATAAATACAAATTGGCTTCTACCAGCTGTCAGAAAGAGGTTACATTTTTCTTGCAACTTCTTAATGTAGCCATTCGTTCAGACACTAGGTGGCTCACGTCAGATGTTTAAATCTTTTCCAGAACTTTTAAACTGTGGTCCTAAAGGAATGTGTGGCACGGTGCTGGGTCCTGGAAGAGTCTCTGCTACTCTATGGTGTTTCTCCGTTCTTTCAATAGCTTCCTGTTGTTGTTTTAACAAAATAAAAAGTGTATTTTGCTCTTGAAATGCCGCTCCTGGTCAGAAAAGGAGAATTGTGGGTCAATTTAGACCAAATGTTGTCGTTCCATAGTAAGAAGGAAGGTGAGGCTGAATCTTTTTATTTTTTTTTCCAACAGCAAGAGTAGTTAGTTGATGAGCCTGTGGAAACCTTGGTATATGCAATGCCAATAAGGTATGTATTTTGCCTAATGATTGTAACAGACAAAACCTGGGTTCCAGAAGCTAACTAAAGAATATTTAATCAAAGTGCAGACATACAGACTTGGTGCACTATAAGCAAGATAAAAGTAGTGTTAGTACACTTAGARAGTTTGTAGCTCATCTTGTACTTTTTCTATATATCTGAATGCTGAAGTTGATAAGTATAATTTACTCATTGTCTTTACAAAATGTAGAAACCAAAGGTTTGGATTTTCTTTTCTCATCTCTTTAGTAACAGTATAGGCAATTTTTATGTTGCCTGGGAGGAGTGTCAACAGGATTATGAAATGCGGTTCTGTACTTCAGTACTGCTTATGACTAATATTAGCTGGGAAATTCCACTGAGAAATACCCAACTGAAGAACTTCCTTAAATGCAACTGCAAGCAGACAGTCATTCTGTGAAGCAAAAACTTTAGCAGAAACAGCCTGCAAACTGGCTTTGGACCCAGTGCAACATTCCTTATTTCCATAAGTGATGTCAATGATTTCTGGAAGCTGACTACCCTGGGAAAATGTTGCTCTGCATGAAAAGGGAGCAGCGCATGAACAGGCAACCCTGCGTGCTTGGGAACAGTTAACATACATAGCAACTATTGTACCGAATATAATACATACTTTTTAACATGTTGTGAAGAAAAAGCCAGTGATGATAATGATACCAATATAAAGTAGCAACAGCTTTGTAAAACTAACACTATTCATCTATATAGAATGTAACCTGTGTTACATATAGACAGAGTGCAACAAGATGGAGGGTGAAATACTTCTTAGAGAAGAATAGCCAATCCACTGATTCTTAGTTAAGCTCCAAAGGAACTTAATTATGCAGTCCCTTGAGCTCTGTTTAAGTTTTATCCTTAGTGTGTCTTCCCTCCTTCCCCCCCAAACCACTGTATAGTGAAACTGAGTTTCTGTAGAACAACGTAGGGAAAACACTTACCTTGGAAAATTCGTTTTCTCTAGCATCAGTGCCTTTTTGCCATAGAGCCAAGTATTCAGGAGATTTTACACATAAGCATTAATTCCTTAGACCTGTCAATGTGAAGAAGTGAGATATTTTGATATCAACTACATTACATAGGCCTTTTCCCTCTGTTCCTTGTTAAAATTCAGTAAATCCTGGTAGCTGATTTAGAGAGMGCTACATTATATTCAGTATCTCATTTAAGAAAACATGATTGATATAGGGAGCCTTTGCACTACTTGTTGAATGTTGTTTGATCCCAAGCCTTTATTCAGGCTGTCAGTGTARAGTAAGAGTGGAAGAAGTCAAAGAAGAGAGGTATTTGAAATAACACATTTAATTTCTGGGATCTTATGACCTCTTTTCCTCTTCTGCAAAAAGGGGAGCTATGTAGTGCAGCAAGATCACAGATTCTGTGGTATTATTTTTGTTTCTGTAGTCTCATAAAATTCCAAAGGTTGGGGAAGAGACAGGTGTTGATGCAAAGTCATTAAGTTAATGGACCTGTGTTAGTATACCTATGGAACTTGTCAAAACTGTTCAGGATGTGAAATTTTTCAATGTGTTCAAGGGGAGATTGGACAAGTAAATACTTGAGAGACTCACTGAGGGAAACTAAAGAGAGGCAGCATCAATCTCAGGAAGTTCTCTGACCTGAAAATAGCTGGCAGCTGGGAGAAGACTCTGAGGAAGTATTACATATGCTTGCCCTGTTCTTACTCTTCCTAGGACATTGATTTCTAGCCACCGCTGAAGAGAAGATGGGTCTGAACCAATGATGTAGCATATTTTCTTATGTTAATGACTTCATGCTGATACAAATGTGTAGGAATTTCTCTACATTAAACAATCTCCTGTAAAAGACAGGATACTGTAGAAGGATAGGGAACATTACTATTGCAGAAGCTCCAGAAGATCTTGGAACATCCATTCAGAATTATTTCTTATTATTTTAGAATATCCATTTGAAAGATAAAACCTTTGAGCAGGTTTATTAAAGATAATCAGTGAATTTTATCTGGTTTCTGAAAAGACGCTGTGTATAGTTTGACTATGTTTACAGGTAAATTGTGATGACCAACAGATCAGCTGCATAATATCATGGCTTTCATTGTTAGTAATCATTCTAACTGCACACAAAGCTTAACAGAAGGTATGTCTATGTAAATACACAGCAAGGCAAACTTCTTGATTGGTGGATTGTAAACAGATCTTGAGAAAAAGGCCTCACAAAAAGTAGTGGTTAGAGATTTTTTCTATTCTTTAGCTGGTGACAGCATCTAACCATTTAATGCAGTTTATTTAGTGCAGGAGTTTTGAACTGGGTCTCCATATACACCAGTTAATGTTGTCCTAGTTAAAAACTGTACAATGGAATAAACTTTCCAGGCTTCCTCCTAAAGTAAAATTTATAGGGAAAGCTAGTAAAATGCTTTGATTCTGTTTCAGTTTTTAAGGAAAACACAAATCCCCTTTAATTATTTTTACAAGATGACAGAGCAACTGAAAATATATCTATAACTTCCCTGACACATGGAGTTGGTATACTTCCTTTCAACATTATTTGATTGTATGTTATAGTGGAATTTGAAAATAAATAGTTCTGTTTCTCTTCACAGTGAAAAAATATTTTGGAATGATTCATCTCTGCAGTCTTTTTCTTGTTGATATAGTTGTTCCAGCTCCTCATGTTAATTTTTAAATTGTTTTATAAATGAAAAGATAGCTTTGTGACTTCAACAGAGTGCTTCTCTTGATTCTTAATCATAGTCATCCTATGAGAGTTTGGTGGGTCTAAGCTTGACTAATTAGAGGTGTAAGACAAAATAAGATGCTCAGATGAGTGTTTCTGTAAATCTTACAATGTACCATTGCAGTGAAGTTCTATAACCAAGTAAACCAAAAAGATTTGAGCAGTCATTGAGCAGTTGGGCTGCCCAAGTTTTAACTAAAATTTCTTGATATTTACATGCACCAAAGATAAATCAGCAGCTGTGCCTGCTGAATTTTATGGTAAATCTTTCCCAACTTTAAGCAAAGAAAGCTTGAAGCTGTGTGCTGTGTGCTTGGTTGAATACAGCCTCATTGTCTGTGAAGCTAAGAGGACTAAATGATAAACAAAAATGCAGACCAGCTTCTTGCAAATGGTATTTGTTCTTACCGTGCTGTAAACAGGAATATGTGTACAAAAAGATAAAGAAAAAGAAAAGGATAATTCATTGTGTGTTCTCAGTTCTAATACAGAAAATACATCATTGTTAATAACTCTGACTTTCTGAAAGAGTTGTCACACTTTAAGATTTATTCCTGGTGAAGTAGGGAGAGAAACACATGATCAATGGGTTTGGGCCTTTTTGCATAATTAGTGGAAAAATGCGCGCGCGCGCGCACACACACACACGCTCGCTCACTTCGTCTGGCACAGCTTCAGTCTTCTTATTCACCAGCTGCTAAGTCATTTCCATATCCGTAGCTGCTTCCTCTGAGTGAAAACACACCTGCTCTTCTAGCATTGTATCCATTTATTGTTGGCTTCCTGGAAGCAAAAGGTATAAGAGAATTTTGGCTTGTATCAGAGATCTGAGTAAGCATGGGATAACTCAAAACTGCCACACTCTTATAAAGCTATTTATTTTCTGTCTGTACCATTTGGAAATGCACTTATTTGACTAGGTTTTGACCCTTGCTATAGTCATCGCTAGTGCTCTTAAATTGCACTGCAATCAATTTATTGTGTATTAAATCAAATGGGAGAATTCTACACAGAACTGAAAAATCATTCCCTGCAACAGTGAGTAACAACTGCATTTTAGATCACAAAAGGGAGATCAGGCAAAAAGAACATTAAAGAAAGGCAACTCTTAATATGGGGAATAAAATCAGGAAAGATAAAGTGATAGATGTTGGGTTAGTTGGGAATAAGAAAAAGAAGTACCAGAGGCCCTCCTTCCCTGGTGCTCGACTTTACCTTTCCATCCATACTCTGAAGTACAGCCAAATTGATAGTTSTCTCTAAAGCCCTCTTTTAGCAGATTTGATCTACACTATGGCCTGGACTTTATAGAAGTGATCTTAAATTTCTTCTCCAA
Organism: Phoebastria nigripes; assembly: GCA_035582835.1. NCBI lineage: Eukaryota > Metazoa > Chordata > Aves > Procellariiformes > Diomedeidae > Phoebastria > Phoebastria nigripes. Next base: position 1,442,624 of record JAYKAV010000811.1, on the reverse strand, counting down.
ATTCTTCAGAGGCAATGGGCTGATAAAATATTGTTCTATCAGTCCGACCCCGATACATTTGTATCTTCCAACCTATCTACTCTTACTTTGTTGTCAGATAGTGGAGTAGCTAAAGACAAGAATCACAGAAGGAATTTAGGGTTATGGTACCAGTGGCTTCATGGAGGCTGCTACAGCCTCCAGTACATAACTTCTTTCCTACACAGAGTATGGGGGCTTGCTGAAAAGCAATGCTTTAAGTAGAGCTGCTGTCTCTGGGTAATACTCTGTAGTCCTGAATCCTTTCTAGTCATGTCTCTTGGAGATGAAAATTCAATTTTGCATGGACTAATTAGGGCAGATCACAGAGATTATAATCCTCCAGTCTCATAGCTACAACAATCTTTGGGTTCCAGCCTCCATTCTAACAATGTTTGCATGTTTTATGGCACAGTAGGCAGTAGGTCACTCCCACTTTGCTGCTTTTGACAATCGGCTTTACTGACTGATTTTCTATTTTACTGGTGCCTAGAACCAGCCCTCTGAAGATACCATCCTTGCCTTGCCAAAGGCAGCATCAGCTTTACCTAAACCATTTCTAACATATGTTTGCCTGTTTTGAAGATCTATATTGGTGATAAAGATTTCACAGCCTCCCAAGGGACCTTCTGTTCTTTCTTACAGATTTTTTTTCTAAACCTCTAATTATTCTTCAGTTGAACCACACTTTCCACAAGGTACAATGAACAAACTGGACAGTATGCTCCAGCTGAGACTTTCCACCATAGTTTTCAACAAATACATGCTGACTGTTTTATATCCTTAAAACGGGACAAAAACTTAAGCTTTTAAACAAACTTGTTCAATTATTTGCTCCAGTATTTTTCTCAGAATGAAGGTAAAGCAGAACAGTATATAATTCCCTGGTTTCTTCTGTTCTCTCCTCTTAAAGATAAACATGTCGTCTGTCTTTTTTCATTCTTTTAGAACCTCATCTGTTCTCCACAAGTTCTCAAAGATAATTGCTAATGGCTCCAAAATGTCTTTATTCTGTTCTCTAAGTATTCTGAGAGGCATTTCTTCAAGCCCAGCTGGTTTGAAAATATTTTATCTAAGTTATCGTTCTAGCCTGTATTCTCTCCACTTGTCACTGATACTAATTATTTTAGCCAGCTGATTGAGGTTGACCCTTCTAGTGAAGAAAAGTAAAAAAGGTATCAGCCTTTTCAATACCATCTCTAATCGTCCTTTCTCTCCGCTGAGTAGCAGATCTCTCTTTCCTTTGTCTTTGTCTTGCTACAGATGTATTACCAGAATACATCTTTTTTCTTCTTTGCTATTTATCCCATTTTGTGTGACTTTTCTGATTTTGCCACCTTTTTTACATTGTTGCATTATTCTTTTACACTCCTCAGTAATTTAACTTAGAGCATAGAAAGTAGAAACTTTATTGAGCTTAAGGTAGTTTAAAAAAAATTCTCACTGTTATTTAGCTTGTTGGGATTTTTTAAAGCACATTTCTTATTTTGTCCCTAGCATTGGGGTGGTTTGTGTTATCTCCTCTTTTTCTAAAGGAGATGGAAAATCTCTTAAACTCCTTGATTTATTTTTTTCAAGGATCATAATGATGTCTGCATACTGGATTTAGGCACTTAAAATGTCTGTATAGATGTAGTCCTGATCGATTTGCCAGAAGTCACACGATACATTTATGTTAGAGATGGGTCTGAAGCACAGAAATGTCTTGTTCATATCAGTGGCTTCTGATTCCTGCCTAATTTTTGATTAAAGGAGGATTATTTGGTTACTATCTGATTTGTGTGTGTTTATTTTATGCTAGCAAATTGCCTTACTTACCAGTCCTTCTTTGCGTGCCCTTCATTGTCCTTGTTTATTTCTACATTGTCTTGGGGGGGGGGGGGAAAGAACGAAAGAAAGAAAAAAAGTTTCAGTATGTATTTTTCCCATCTGGTTAGTCCAGCACTCTTCTTAATTAGTAAAATGCCATCCTGTCAGATTCTCTCCTGCCAGGAAGTCATTCAGCCACCAAATCACTTCTTCACCTCCATCATATATTTTAACATTTGAAAACAGCAAAACTGTAAGATATCATATTCYTCCTTACAACTGAAATAGCAAAATCAACTACAGCAATGCTGATTAAGTGTAGTTTAGGATTAATCTGAATTTAAACCAGGCCTCTTGGGATTTCAGAGAATGTACCCAGAGTGTCATAAAATATGTAACAGCACTTCTTCTCAATTAACATTAATTTATTTGGGAACAATAAAAAGCAGCACAAATAGGCACAACTTGTTCCTTACTCTTTCCCCAGTAGTTTATGCTCTGCCCAGACTGCTTTCCCTACTCATTATTCCAAAGGCCAGCTCCTTTTTATATCTGGGCAATACCAGACTGGATCGAGTATCACTGTATTCCCTTTCTTGAGTCTTAAACCTCTTTTTCCATTATAAAGCCACTTAAAGACAATGTATTGTCTATTAAATCATAAGCCTTATATTTGAATACATCAATTGTGTTGCAAAAACATAATTACTGTGTTTCTTTGCCATTGTGCCAAATGGAATGCCAGCCATTTTAAGATTACTGTATGGTTTAATTAATTTATTTTTAAAATTCTTGTCATATCAATACAAATATTTAAATCAGTCAATACCATCATACTGATTATAAATAACGAGGTTAATAAATGCTAAAATTAAGTCTTCTTTCARAAAAAAAAAAGGACAGTCTCAAGGAGAAACCTAAACTACATCTGTATTTGGAATATATAAACATATTTGAATAGTTTGTAAGCAATTAGGAAACATAGGAGAAAAATACCAAGTTACAAACCTTCATGGACAATTTTTGTAGAATTTGCTGAAGAGGAGTTCAATAGGAGAGAATTCTGTATATTCATATCATTTAACAGAGATTTTTTTTTTTGTAACTGCTATAGAATATATAACAAAAATCTGTTTCTCTTAAATGCTGTAGGAATTTTTGCTTTTACATGGAAGTAATTTGAAAATAAATATTATCTATAATTACACCAACTGGGTATTTCTCCCAAAATATTTCCTCTCTATTCTGACTCCTCTGTGGTGTGGGCTTTTCTGTGTCTTCTGGCCACCTGGCAGGTGTGTTGAGGTGAGCTTTAAATAAAATGGAGCATAAGTAGGAAGGGTGAAGTAAACTATTCAGAGAATCTTCTGCGCCTAGAACTCGCTTCCCTAGGCATCCACAGTAGTTGCTGTTGGAATCTGTGAATCAATAAGGGCATTCTTATGCAGGAACTTCTACTTACGTGGAAGTAAGCAAGGAAAGACTAGGTGATTGTGGCTTAGCACTGGGTACCATCGGTTCTGTAGATGTGACTGTTCCAAGGTGTGAGAAAGCTGGGTAAGCTCATTGTATAGACATATCAGGTTTTAGGTTTTACCACTAGTAGCCCAGCAGAGGATGAAAGCAATTATGTTTTTTCTTCCATAGTGTAGCTTGTGAAAAGTGTTTTGTGCTAACTGAATGATACGAATTCTCTTTGAGAAAAGGCCATGTCCATAGTGTGCAGCCAGGCTAAAATGTTATGTGAATGTAATGCAAAATGTAATGCTAGTTCACCATAATTCTTATTTATGCTTCAACCCCAACTAAAGAAACTGAAGATGCCCAGGCGTCACTTTAGTAACTGAGCAAATCTTTCTTCTTGCTTCCAGCAACATAGCCATATAAGGTGTGGGCATTTCAGCCAGGAGGCAGAGACCCTGTGCATATTCCTAGCTCTCCCTAGCATACTTGCACTGTTCTCTCAGACTGAATTCACTCCAAGAAAAAAGTATAGCAAAGCCAGTATTTTAGAACATGGAAACAACCTCCCCCCAACTGGTCTTCATTAATCGCTGTCTCTTTGGACAGCATTTTGCTTCCCTAAGTGTTCGTCAGATTTGTGCCCCAGGCATTCATACTTGAGAAATACAGTTTTATTTGGGTATTGAATAATGTAATACATCTCATTGGTAATAAGCTGCTTTTTCTGACAGAACATAAGACTTATCAAATGTGACTGTTGGGTTCATTCAATGTCTAAACAGGACCTTGCTGCAAATCCCAATCTACTTGAGCACACATACAGTAAAATGCCATGGTAATACCTCATTATATCATTAGGAATAATGATAATAAACAGTGATAATGAATCTCTTGGCCTTTTTTATATTAAAAGAAGTGAGAGCATAATGTCTCACACTACAGGAGAAAAACAGTAGTTGACAAGAGRTTAAGATGGGTATAAAGTGTAATGAAAAAAGTTAATTATGTCAGACACCAATTATTTAATCTATAATAGTAGTGTTCTGTTACATGCTTTCACTCCTATTCCTACCTTTGGCGGCCAACTAATATGCAAAGCATCTTAGGAATGGTCCTGTATATTGGGAATTTTTTGCCAACAACACTGAGGAATGCTAAGTAAAGCTTCCTTTCTTTCAGCCAGACGTTGTCTGTCTTTCAGCATGCATTGGTCCTTCTGTTTGTTCTTTCTCCCCCAGAATTGTTTCTATTCCTTCTAGATCCTCCTGTCTTCATCCTCTTCTGCTTCTGCATGGCTTGTAAGAGTTTCTCGGTTTTTGCTCTGCCTTTGCCCAGACTCCACCAACTCTCTCTAACTCAGCTACTACTTCCTTCCTATTCTGCTTCTTATACCTCAGAAACCTCCCAGCCTTTGAATTCTATGGCCACCATGACTTTTCCCAGTTAGATACTTCTTCACAATGGCTTGCATATGTTTCTAGCATATGTATTCTGGCATGACAAACACCAGCCCCATAGACTGGCAGCATAAAGAAGCTTCCCTGGTGCTTGACATATGGAAACAAGAAGATTTTCTTCTTTTGCTGCCTTAATACTTTAGTAGAAAAAAACATGCAGTGGAAAACTAGTGGAAAAAGTAGTATGGAAAGCAGAAATTCACCTGCCTTTAAAGAGATGACCAAAGAGGAAGAAAAATGATGAGATGAAGAAAACATTGCTGTAACAAGGGATTCATAGGTACAGACTGAGATATGTGTGGCGAGATCATCTGTACCTAGATGATGAATCTGATTTTTCAACTAGCAACCTGGAAGGAGCCATGACTGTTGTCAGCTTTGAGTTATTTCTAAAAGAGTGGCTGCAGTTGTAGAAAGACAAATACTATTTGCCAAGATGCAGGCTTGCTCGTGACTGTAAGAATAACAAAGGACACTGGATTATGGAAAATGAAAAGAGAAGAGTCTTGAAGTCTTGAAGCAAATTCTAGCAGTGATAGAAGGTAAAAGAGAGGACTACTTGGGTTCTAGCCTGCATAGTGCTAGTTACGTCTCCAGCCATCCTTACCTTTTCCCTGTCCTGCAGATTTTTCGCTGTCCGATCTCACGCCCTCCGCAACATTCAGGGTAATGTTCAGACTGAATCTTTAAATCCACTCAGCATTCAGAGTATATTAGATTGGGTTCTTAACCAAATTGTTGTTCTTGTTGTTTAAACCTGTAAGTTTTCAAAACAAATTGACTTGAAAGCAAACATCTATCTACATTCTTTGGATGTCTAAAGGCCCTACAAATGTCAGGCTGGCAGCAAGGGTAATGAATATACAATGATGATATTACCAGATTTATTTATTTTATCAGATTTATTTCTCTTCCTTATCTCCACCCCTATTTCATTTTGACATCTGAATGCGTTTGGCATTAGGGTAATGTTAAAAAAAAAACCAAACAGCTTGGCTAAGATTGATTGAACTGCTTCTGAGAAAACAAGAACTGACTTGAACTTTTTTTTTTTTGATTAAAAAATATAAATATGGCATTTACCTGAAGCTTATCCAGTGCTTTTGGGATTTTTTCCCATCTGTGCTGCAGGTACCATTTCCCTATTATTTTTAACTTTCCTCTTGTGAACACTTGAAGATGAGCATGCATACATTGCTAGTAAGCATGCCTCAGCTAGCAGCTACATAAATAATACAAAGAATAAAAATAGTTTACTGGAAAATACAAAAGAACTAAAGGATTTAAAATGCTGTCAAATACAAAAGGTGTTTTGGGAAATTATTAAAAATGCTGTCCTCTTATGACCTTCATTTTCATATTTTTTATACGTGTCTATAATAAAACAGCATGATTCATTAAATACATAGTTTGGCATTTGGGTTCACTGTATGTTTTTGAATATCAAAACKATAGAGATTCCACCTCAACAGTTTTTTTCTTATAACGTGCTTTGAACAGAACATTACAGATGGTGCTCCTTGATTGCTCACAAAATTTCAGGTTTGTAGTTTTCCAAATAATTCTCTTATCTAATGGATTTCAAGACTTTGTGTCAGGTCATTGAGGCAATGGTGAACTTCCAGATGAAACCCAGAGTTATTTAATGGTAAAGAATAACATAGAGCCCTGTAAGTTTTATCTGTGGAAGGTATTCTCAAATTAATCAGATTTTGCATCAATACAGTCTTGTAACTTGGATTGTCTCTTGTCCATTCATAATTTCACAGATCATCCCTACCCATTCACAATCCCATAACTTCATTCTGGCAACTCAAGCACAAGAAGAAAGTGTATAGGAGGTGTGAGCATGGACAGGCTATCAAGGAGGAATATTGAAACATTTCTTGGGCATGCAAGGATGGAATTAGGAAGACCAGAGCTGAGCTAGAGCTGAAACTGAAAGGGATGTGAACAGCAAAAAAAATGCCAAACAAACTTGTGTGGGTACGCTGGCAGCAGAAGGAAGACCTGGGAAAACGTTGCCCCTTGATGAACGGGGCAAGCAATCTAATAATGAGGATGAAGGCTGACACCAATGCTGTCTTTGTTTCTGTCTTTATTGGCAAGGTCTGCTCTCAGGCCTCGCAGGTCTCTGTTCCTAGCAGCAAAGTTCGGGGGAGAAAGTTACTGTCCACAATAGACAATTGAATCAGAATCAGCTTGAGTAAACTGGGCATATGTAAGTCCATGGGACAGATGGGATTTATCTGGTGGTGCTAAAGGAGTTGGTTGTTGTTGGTGTAAGGCCTCTCTAAAAATCTCTTGAAAAGTTGTGATGATTAGGGAAAGTTCCTGATGACTAGCAAAAAGACAAATATTATGCCCATCTTCTGAAAAGGCAAGGAGGAGGATCTGGTGAACTACAGACCCGTATTCCTACCCAAACCATAGGAACAAGGTATTTATAAACATTTCATTTCTAAAGAGACAGAATGATTTGTTCTAAACCGTAGATTTTCGTAAGTCTTTATTATGGCATTTGAGTAAATAGGTTTGGGCTCTTGATTTTCTTTCTATCATACTTCTTCAAGCCACTCTCCATCATTTATCAGCAGTCCTGGTTCACGGGGGAGGTCCCAGACGACTGGAGGCTTGCCAATGTGACACCCATCTACAAGAAGGGCCGGAATGAGGATCTGGGGAACTACAGGCCTGTCAGCCTGACCTCGGTACTGGGGAAGATTATGGAGTGGGTCATCTTGAGGACGCTCACAAGCCATGTGCAGGACAACCAGGGGATCAGGCCCAGCCAGCACGGGTTCATGAAAGGCAGGTCCTGCTTGACCAACCTGATCTCCTTCTATGACCAGGTGACCCACCTAGTGGATGAAGGAAAGGCTGTGGATGTGGTCTACCTGGACTTCAGTAAAGCCTTTGACACTGTCTCCCACAGCATTCTCCTAGAGAAGCTGGCAGCTCATGGCTTAGACAGGTGTAGTCTTCACTGGGTAAAAAAATGGCTGGACGGCCRGGCCCAGAGAGTTGTGGTGAAYGGAGTTAAATCCAGTTGGYGGCTGGTCACAAGCGGTGTTCCCCAAGGCTCAGTTTTGGGGCCAGTCTTGTTCAAGATCTTTATCAATGATCTGGATGAGGGGTTTGAGTGCACCCTCAGTAAGTTTGCAGATGACACCAAGTTGGGCGGGAGTGTCGATCTGCTTGAGGGTAGGAAGGCTMTGCAGAGGGACCTGGACAGGCTGGATCAATGGGCCAAGGCCAACTGTATGAGGTTTAACAAGGCCAAGTGCCAGGTCCTGCACTTTGGCCACAACAACCCCATGCAACGCTACAGGCTGGGGGAAGAGTGGCTGGAAAGCTGCCTGTTGGAAAAGGACCTGGGGGTGCTGGTTGACAGCTGACTGAACATGAGCCAGCAGTGTGCCCAGGTGGCCAAGAAGGCCAACGGCATCCTGGCCTGTATCAGAAATGGTGTGGCCAGCAGGAGTAGGGAAGCCATCGTGCCCCTGTACTTGGCGCTGGTGAGGCCGCACCTCGAATGCTGTGTTCAGTTTTGGGCCCCTCACTACAAGAAGGACATTGAGGTGCTGGAGCATGTCCAGAGAAGGGCAACAAAGCTGGTGAAGGGTCTGGAGAACAAGTCTTATGAGGAGCAACTGAGGGAACTGGGGTTGTTTAGTCTGGAGAAGAGGAGGCTGAGGGGAGACCTTATCGCTCTCTACAACTACCTGAAAGGAGGTTGTAGCGAGACGGGTATCGGTCTCTTCTGCCAAGCAACTAGTGATAGGACGAGGGGAAATGGCCTCAAGTTGCGCCAAGGGAGGTTTAGATTGGACATTAGGAAATATTTCTTTATGGAAGGAGTGGTCAAGCATTGGAACAGACTTCCCAGGGAAGTGGTTGAATTGCCATCCCTGGAAGTATTTAAAAGACATGTAGATGTGGCACTTAGGGACATGGTTTAGTGGGCATGGAGGTGTTGGGTTGATGGTTGGACTCGGTGATCTTAGATGTCCTTTTCAACCTCAATGATTCTATGAAATTTCTATGAAATTTCCTGCAGAAGTTCCTTTGAAAATGTCTCCACACAACAGCTGACTTCCACACTGAGTCTTTTCCACAGAATATTGATGGCCAGGGACTACAGACTGAGGACTATTAGGTGGGCATCAGCTTGGATATAACTTGCCCTCGGAACTATGGATTCAACTCCTGGCATTGTTCAGTAAATCATTTGCCCGGTCTAGAAGGAAGTTACACAATTTAATTTTGGAATTTGGCTTAATATTTACAAAGCAGAGCTAGCAAGGGCAGCGAGCAGGTTCTATTTTGGTTTAAAAAGAGTTATATTTTTCCTTCTCCTTAAGAGGTGATAGACCCTGGTTTACTTTGTCTCCTTTTCTGCATTCCTCTTTTTCACCAACCACGGATGGGTAGAGCAGCATCTGCAACCTCAGTTTAGCTTCCCTTTCTTTTCGCAACAGTCTGTGTAGTTTTTCTTCAGAGCTAAGACAGCCTTGGGCTTGCTAAGGTGCTTTATGGCGAGCTTCATACTATTGAGCTTGATGACATCTTAAATTAATGTTTTCTTTTAAATTCTTTGAACTGGTATTCTAGACTTCTCAAAACTAGGTAGTTCTTACCAAAAGGCTTTACTATTGCTCCCTGGCCCAAGCAGTGAGCCAGCATTTGAGACCTTGTACGATTGGTTGTTATATGAATGAGTTAGTTAATGGTTGAAAATATTTTGGGGTTCTTTGTTTTGTTTTCTGGTCAGGTAATACAAAGTCTTTTTTTCAGTGAATACTTTATGAATAAACAACAACAGACAGTTCTTTGCTAACAGTTTCTGTGTCTGACTTCTCAGTTACTCCTGCTTCCCGAAGTAGCTGCCTTGACTCCCTTCTAAGGTCTAGCACATGACTGTCCCACGCTTTGCTGGCCCTTTTTTTGCTCTTTTTAAAATTGCAGCCACTCCAAAGAGGAACCTTGGCTTATAGCATCACTGTTCATCAGATCTGTGTACAATCTAGTGCCATTTGTTTCTATGAGAGTTTCTAGCTGTCTCATTAAAATGCTTCTTCCAGTTAGGATAACCAAGAATTACCTGACTCTAATTAGGTTTCTGTTTGCTTGCAGATCAAACACAGGCTTGATGGCTTCATGATTTCCAGTATAAATATATCCTAAACATTTCTAGCGCACAGAAATGTGCACAGATTCCACTTCCCCACAACTAACACAGAAGTTCTCTATTCCTCTTTGCTTTTTCTGTTTTTTTCTACTCTTGTAATTTAATATGCAACAGTAGACGGGTATAATCTCTGCTTTGTACCATACTCTGTCTTTATGCTTGCTACATTCTCTGCTTTCTTTGCTTATGCCCAGTGTACCAATATCGATGATGATAACTTCTCCTGGGCGCACTGTGAAAGCAAGGTCTGTGGTTTATTCACAAAGGAATCAAAACATTCTGAACATTCTGTTCACTGTTTGTCATCAACTTTTTGGCCCTCTCAAAAATAGATAGTTTTTACCAAGTTCCCCCATCATCACTATCATCTGACCTGCACCTTTGGTACTAGCAGGGAAACGTTCAGGCAGATGGCTTTCTGGTTTGCTCAGGTCTTTCCCCCCTGTACCAGTGAAGCCTACTCAAAAGACTCCTCATCAAAATAGTGCTGTAAGTAAGTGTCCAAGCTAGAATGATTGACTTCACAAGATAGGTGATAATGGTGTTATAAATTTATTGCACGATAAGTTTGCCTGCTATGTTCAATGTCTTGCTGAGTAATTAAGGTGCTTTTGAAAACATTTCCTTTACACTCATCAAGCTTCAGATTCATCTGTTAAATATGAATTATACTGTAGAGAGAATTCTACATGTCAATTTATAATTTCTCCTCAATACAGCAATTCATCATATTATATTTTGACATTTAAAGAACTTTTTTGTTACTTGCAAATACCTTTCTATGCACAYTATAATACAGGCTCTTACTGATTATTCATGACATACCCTTGGGTACTGCTGTTATTTCTGCTACCTACTCTTGAACCCAAATCAGTTATTTAGAAGCCACAGGGATTGTGACATGAGTTAAAATATTAAACAGTCTAGTTCTATCAAAGTGCTTGATCCTGTGATCTTTCCCAGGTGAGTCGTTCTTATTTATATGGTTAAGCTAAATGTAAAGAAAGGATACTACATTTACAAAGCTGTGAGTAATACACACACGTATATTTCTTTTAAAAGAGAAAAACACATGCATCACAAAACATATGGTATTCTTTCCTCATCTGTCATTCACTAGATTGTGCTTGTAATGTTAAAACTTTATGTACCAGTTTTTCTTCAGCTTCAATGAGCTGGAGATTTTTTGGGCCCTCTGTATTAGAATAGTCATGAAGGATGTTTTACAACTACATTTGTGTGTCCTAACTCAGGGAACTCTGGCATGTGTCAGTATTTCAGAGACYGAACATCTCCTTTCTTATTTGAAGTTATACTGCTTCCATGAATCTTACTTTGCTGAAGCTTCTGTCCAGCTGTAGCAATACCCAATTTTCAGGTAAAAAAATATTATTAGAAAAGTACTGTCGAGATTTGAGTTGTCTTTCTATATTATTTTATAACTGGAAATAGGAAGAACCATTCACTGTACACTGCATTACAATAAACTCTCCATGAAACAATTAATAGGTAATTTATTGGATTGGTCACAAATCTGAAAGTTTGTTGGGAAGGATAAGGAGAGTTTTCAGATTTGAATTTAGTAAATATGGCCAATAAAGTTTAGCTGTCGAAAGTTCCTAACTGATACAATACAGAAATACCTAAGCTGTCTTTTAACAGTTGTTTTTTTATTTATTTATTTTTCCTCAGTCTAACACTGTGGTTTAGGGGCAGTGAGTATTTGAAAAAATGTTACTAGCATTGCAAAAGTACCTTTTTTCAGCACAAGTAACACAGAGGGTGGGTGACTACAGTGGGAAGTCAATGTGTGGGTATATGCTGAAAGGAATTTCTGCAGGAAGAGGTGTGATAGAAAGAAAACCTATAATCCAAACGTATTTGCACAAGGCAATAACTAATAGAGAAAGGTTCTATTATAAACCGTGGATTTTCATAAGAAGCTGTCCTATTTCTTCAGAAATGGCATGTCTCTAAGTACCTTTGTTTCTATACTTTGTACAGAAAAAGAAAGCTAACATCCTGAATACAAAAAAATAAAGAAAAAACAAACAGAAAGAGCAAAAAGAACTGAGGTCCTGTAAGATACAAGAAAGAAAAGGTTCCATGTCTGACAAAAGGAGTGAAGAGAAAAAAATGATACGTRGTTTGGTGATGGCCAAGTTTCTTATGGTCAGGGTCCCTTTTTTCCCAGTGATGTGTTCAGGTCAGGCCAAAATAGCTACATTTCTTGGCATTTCACTTGATATAGTAAAACGCTGCAGGATCTCTCCCCATTTCTCCCATAGCACACTTATTAGATTAGTCCAAACTCCTCTACTCAGATCTGGTAGATCTGGCATATGGGCTACCAGCTGCCTATAAAACACTGGTTATCTTCATTTTACAGCAGGAAGAAAGCCTTTTTAGTTAAGCATTTTATATATATATTCTATCAGCATGCCTGTTCTTATTTGAGTTTCTCTCTTATCTCTCAACATATTTAGATTTTAGATCATGAGTTTTGAATTGTTTTGAACTAAACAAACAGAAATGTCTTTGCAGCAGTATGCTGCAGCTTAGAAGATGTCATGTTCTGACCTATGAGAGAGAGAGGAGGAGAACATCATACCTACCCCATAGCATTCATCTGAGGCAACTCACTAAGGGATGTTTCTCGAACACTGAATGAGGACAGGGTAAGTTCAGGAAAAGCTGGCTGACCAGAAGTATTGGCAGAAGCTGAGGAATACTGGTTAACACTGCTATTTGCACAATGCTTTAAAACCAGGTAGCCATGAGAGATTTAAAATTCCAGCAAGTTTTTTGCTATTTCTTGCTAATGTGGTTCTTCTCTGACTTTTTCAGTGATGACCGTCCATAGAGTCACTTAGAAGCCTGTTACCATTTCTAGGATGTATCTAACAGAATGAATACCAATAGATTTTCATTCTTCCAGGACTGCAGAAATCTATGTACAACTTACTACAGATATAAAACTGTAAAGCTTTGTGTTCTTTCGTACTGTGATGCTATCATTTGTGCTATTGGATATAAAATTTTTAGTTACATTTCCTGTTCAGAGACTGTTTAAAGTTTCAGAATGGCAGATGGGTGCTTTTTTAGCCTTACCATGAGAAGTAATAAGCAGCAGTACAACACTCACTAACAGGTTTCTGTATTTTTTTACTGAAATAACAACTATTGAAATATCAGTATCTATTCATTGTATTTGTTCATCTGCATCTCCACAGGCCATAGATGTCCTTGGCCTCTTTATTTTTTTTACCAGATGGCAGTCACAACTGCTTTTTTGTCCACTTGTTCTGTATTTATATATTTCAAACAGATTTTTAAATGGCTCTCATGGCCTAGTGTGATCATTTAAAACATTTATATCRAAAACATTTTCCCCCCATGTTTTAAACAAATGGAAATAAAACATTCTTCCTTAGCTAATACATTCTTATACTTTTTTTCTCTGTAATTCTGTGGGATAGATTTTTCAGGAAATTATTCTCTGGATATCAGATCTTTAGAGATACATGGGCTGGAAATTAAGAACAGAACTGATCAAGTCAACTCTCAGGTTCATATTTTCTCCTCTAGAGGTGGGAATATTAACCAAGCAGACCTAGCCAAAAAGATGAGATATGATGAAGAAAAAGGATGCACCTCTGTAGCATTATACTTAGAATCACAGAGTAATTTAGGTTGGAAGAGGCCTCTGAAGATCATTTAGACCAACCTCATGCTCAAAGCTGGGTCAACTTCAAAGTTAGATCTGGTTCCTAAGGAACTCATCCAGTTGAGTTTCAAAAATCTCAAAAAAAGAGGCAATTCCACAACTTCTCTGAGCAGCCTGCTCCAGTGCTAAATCACTTCTCTAAACCTCCTAGAGAGGTTCAGCCTCCTGTTAGCCCTTGCTAATACAGCCTTCATCACCACAAATGCACAACTGCTGACTCATGTTCAACTTGCTCACCAGGATCCCAGGTCCTTTTCTGCCTAGATGCTATCTAGCCAGTTGGTCACCTGTTCTTTCTCCCCTCCACTCYCAACTTCTCCCTTCCTTTCCCCATAACATTTCACTCAGTTGGTTTTTGTTTTTTTTTTGGTAAGGGACTGTCTGCTCGTTCTGTAAATATAAACTTATCATGTATGTTCTCTCTCTGCTATAAAACTTCCTGTTAAGCCCGTGGGGTTGTGAAGGACTGCAAGGCCTATGCATTTTGTTTTTCCTTGGTGAATCCTCCAAAAGCTGCTGATCTGAAGGAGCTCAGCCACCTCCCTGAAGATGAAATGGGAGCCTTCATGTCCTCATGAAGAAATACATAAAAGTTCTGCAGGTGTAAAATTTATTTTTAATTTGAGATGTAAGAACTATTTCATTAGATTCTAGAAATGGTTCTTGGTTTTTTCTCTCACAATTCACCTTGTATGTATTTTGTATATGTAGCTTCTAAAAGTGTTTAGGAGATTCATCTTAGAAACTACATAGGAAATATAATCAGCATACCACTAAAACCTTCAAAATACATTTACTTATGGATAGTAAAATGGGGACAGTGAAAACATTATACGAATAAGAGAGTTCCATGTTGCAGTGGTAGAAAAGGAGCAGAAAGGCTACTGAACTAATTGTATAATAAGTTATTAAAAGAACTGCTATGGTGACAGATGGAAATAAACACTGCTGCATGAATAATAATCATGTTTTTCCCTACCCAAAGATCAACTCTAGACATTCTGTCTGAATTAATTTTCCTTTAAATTAAGAGAAAAAAACCTAAACAGAAAACAAAAGAATTAATGAAATCCCTGCATATGTCTCCTCTGTAATATGCTGTATTAACTTTCCCTTAAAAATGGAGGCTATCCTTGTGTACAAAACATTTAGAAATGTACCTCATTACATCAGTAAGAATTCAAAGAATAATTGCAGCTAAGAAAAACCCCTACAAAAAAACCAAACAAAAACCTCCCCAAAACCTGTCAAAAATGAATTCCTCACAAGAAATTAATTACAAGAAACAGAAGTACATTCTGCATAGAAATTATGGTCATATGAAAATAGAAGCCACATACTGATACCTTTATGTATACTAGTACTCCTCCTCTGTATAAATAAATGACCCTCACTTTCTCATTCTCTTCCTCTCTTCACAGTTCCTTCAAATCAAATTAAGATTTTCAGGACAGCCAGTATTGTTTTCTGTGTATTTGTACAGTATGTGAACTTTCAAAGTCTGAGACCTCTAGTGCGCTGCCATAACAGAAATAAGAACTGAAGTAGTAATCATGCTAACAAAGTAGGGGGGTAATTCTGTAATTTTTACATAAGTGTAATTCACATTGATTCTGAAATAAGTTCTGCCAAAAAGTGATGAATACAGGCGGGTGGTACTTCAAATCTTCTATGTGTCAGCTCTTTTGTTTTCCAGCTGCCAAGGTTTATGTGTTGCTTATTATGAAGTAGGAACTTTTTTATTTTCTATTTTGTAAAGCACTAAGAATATTCTTTGGCCTAAATAAACAATGAGTTCTAAAATAGAAACGTCCCTCAGACTTCGGCTATCAGAGACATGCACTGATCTTGTTTGTATTGCTAGATGGTTCAACTTGGATTTGTTGTATTGTTATGTCTTTAAGCCTGTGAGGTTAAACACCTGAAACTATTTTAGTTTCTGAATCAAGCAAAGCCAGTCCTATTGCAAAAAGCAGGGATTTCATGTACCCAGAGGTCTGAAACAATTCTATGTCTTTGCTAAGTAATTAGCATGATTTTTCCTAAGTGTAGCATATGGCAGGCATACTTGTAAACATACCCTAAGATGCCCTTTTTATTGCCGAGTTCTGAACTAAGCTGCAATTTCATATACATATATTATTTTTATATGATAGCCATTACAATGACATTCATATTTTAATATTACCTATAACAATACCAATGATTTGAATTTGCTCTGAAAATTTTGTCACAAATATTCAGTTATACCTTGCGTTCAGCTGTAGGTGTGTACTCAGACAAGTTCAAGTTGGGCAAAACAGTCTTCTGAAAGCACAACCGATACAAAGGCTTCCCTGATCAGTCTGTCATGGGGTAAAGATTCACACAGGCTCCACTTTCAGTGTCAGGGTAGCAAGTGAGCAAGGGTCTTTTCAGAGGTATGGCTGAGGAACAGTCATGTATTAGAAATCAAGGTGAGAAAACCTCTGGAGACAGGCTAAATGAGAACTGAATCGAGTATGTGTAACTGATCCTCAGGAGAAATTTAGCACTGTGCTGAATGCCAGCTGGGACCTGGGCACTAAACTGTGAGAATTAGGTATTGAATAGATATAAGTTGCTTATTCATCTTGCACAAGTCTTCCTCTCTGATGCAWGTTTCATTCAGAAAGCAGCATGGAAGTCTAGTCTCACACTGCATTTGTGCATTGCAAGGTTCAAATGTTGAGTGTTACTCAGTAGCTCTTACTTCAGTGGGCTTTTTGGAAGAAAAAAGCAAGCTGTCTTCAACAAGATTCAGTTAGGTAGTCCATCAGAGTTTTGTGGGTAATTTTTATAGATAGTTAGACATGCTAGAGATGTAATTTTGAGAAACCAAGAGCTTAAATAGTCATACTGTCACCACAGGCTATAAATAATCTCTTTTTTTAAATAGGAAAAGTCTTCATTGCTATCCAGCACCAGGATTAACTTTCCACGTGACCCTGTAAAAATTCTTTTTTTCTCCTCATCTTCCCCTTCTCCCACTTTTCCTCTGGCCAATGTTTCATGCTTAAGCTCTCAATTTAATTTAGATAGATAATTCTTCAGTACCAAATAATTCACTCTGTACTGCAATGTTCTTTACACATTTACAGCACATACAAATGATGAATAATACCATCATCGTTCAGTGAACAGCAGACTTCTATCTTGTATACATAGTACAAATCAGCATTTATCTAGATTTTATATTAAAATCAAAGGGGAAAAGTAGACTTTTAAATAGCTACTTTACAAAGTAAAGAGAGAAACCTCCTGCACCTGCAATAGCTCTAGAACATAAAATGTTCTGGTTTGGCTCCAACTACTGTGAGCAAATCCTTAACTATAGCTTTGAATGGTGGGAGATCAGTATACTTCAGAAGAATTGATTTACCTTTTCCCCCACTTTGGAAAATCCAAAAGGACAATCTCCCTTCAAAATGTAATTTAAGAAACACATATATTTCAGAGGTAGTTCAGATGAACTTCAGACACATAGAAGCTCAAGAGAAGGTTGAACTGTAAGTAATTAATCAATTTGTTGGGGTTATTTTGTTTGTTTTATTTTATGTGTCTGTGAGAGGAAACTCCAGGGAGGAAAAAACCCAGCAGTTCAGATCAGCCTGGTGACCACCATGTTCTCTGTTAAAAAATTATAATCCCTTGACATCACGCAGACACCCTTGACACCCACCCATTTTAAGATTGCCCCACATTTAGCAACACTGCTAGTTTCTGCAGTACATTAAGCCTCCCATTGCTATTTTCTGCACAATACAAAATTGCATATCTGTACAGGCACCGTGACTTGAATGAGCCATTCGTAATTAAAGTAGAACTATAATGCATTTTCCCCACCTCCCACATGCCTATTTTTACCACTTTCCTTGTTCTGACTCACAGAAGATGAGAAGGGAAATGCTGAGGCCTTGCCTAACATAGAGTGTCCCCGGAAACCACTGCCCTCCCACTTGGTTTGCCTCTGCACAGGAAGTACTGTGCGAGCAAGCCACTGCCATYGTGTGCTGCATACCAGAGTGTGTCTTTGCCCAGGATCCAGCTCCTAGTAGCAATATTGAGTCCTCAGGACTCGATATATTACTACTAATTCAGATGTTTATGGTAATGTATYGTACCTACTAGCTACATCAATTCTCAGAGAGCTCTAAGAACTGGAAGTTGGGGGAAACTGTTTTTACCGTACACAGATCCCACAATGGCAATCACAATAGCTGGGACACTCTACATTTGGAAAGTAAAATAATGAAGAAGGGGACAGCACACTTACATAAGTAAAAGTGCCAAAGGAGAAAGSTTTTCTAAAAATCTATGTGTCTCTACCTTTTAGGTGTTTCCCTCCTGCAYCATGTTAGAAGCTTAGATACTCAAAGTTCCTAAAATCCAAAGTTCCTCAAAGAAACCTTCCTTTCTCCCACTCCTTACCCCTCCCCAAGAACTTATGCTCTATTTCTGTGTTTTACTGTGTGCAAACACTGGAAAAAGAAGCAGTCCTGCAGATTAGGGACCTGAGTACAGGTTTCCCTTCTCCCAGAGAAGTGCTTTTATCACTAGTCTCAAGTCAGGTTCTTGCTTTTAAGTTTCTTTACTGGCTCCTAGAAACTTGTAGTCAGCAGGAATCATGCAGTAGCTGAAGCCTCTGTGCTCAAACCTCACAGCTATTCAGCGGAAATGAAATTGGTCTGAAGAAATACTCCTGGAGGGCAAGACCCACCATCTCGGTCCATTTCTGATTTCTCTTCAGCCCTGATCCTGGAATCTGAGCTCTGACCTTCTCATCTTTTAGCCTTGATTCCTTCTGGTGATCATCCCACCTAGATCTATTCCATTTCTGCCTGCTCCTCACCTTGGACTCTTCTGGTTGACTTGACTGACTTCTGCATATCTTTTTGCTTTTTCCATTTGGATCAATGAATGTGGACTCTCTAGCACCCAAACTGGGCCTTGTATTTGTCCTTGACCATTCCTTGCTTTGAACTGCTGCTTCCCTTGTTCTCCCCAGTTCTTGGCTTTGATTCGCCCTGATTGTTGTGCATGGTTTGTGTCTGCATATGTTGTGGTTTAACCCAGCAGGCAGCCAAACACCAGACAGCTGCTCGCTCGCTCCCCCCCCACAGTGGGATGGGGGAGAGAATTGGRAAAAAAAAAAAAAAATCGTGGATTGAGATAAAGACAGTTTAATAGAACAGAAAAGGAAGGGAAAATAATAGTAATAATGATGATACAATATACAAAATAAGTAATGCACAATGCAATTGCTCACCACCTGCCAACCGATGCCCAGCCAATCTCCGAGCAGCGATCACTGCTCCCCAGCCAACTCCCCCCAGTTTATATACTGAGCATGATGTCATATGGTATGGAATACCCCGTTGGCCGGTTTGGGTTAGCTGTCCTGGCTATGCTCCCTCCCAGCTTCTTGTGCACCTGGCAGAGCATGGGAAGCTGAAAACTCCTTGACTAGTGTAAGCACTACTTAGCAACAACTAAAACATCAGTGTGTTATTAACATTATTCTCATACTAAATCCAAAACGCAACACTATACTAGCTACTAGGAAGAAAATTAACTCTATCCCAGCCGAAACCAGGACAGCATATCAAATCCAGCCCAGGCCTAACCATGGATATATTCTGAGAGTCCACAGCCCATAACAGCTAAGTAGATAGGCTATATAGTGCTAAAGTAATTCTGTGGACCTGGGCAAAGAGTCTTTTGTATTCACATACTAAGACAGCAAAAGAATATATTCAGGTATATCTTTTTATAAAATTCTTATTGAGTCTGACAAATTGGTAAGTCACTCTTATCAAGCCAATATATAATCACATTACAGCCATTTCAGGCAACTCGGAAAGCATATGAAAAAAATTAGCCACTTCAAGCTAATAACACTTTTGAAGACCAACTTCATGGAAATGGGGTGAAATATATTCCAAAACATGATGTAAATTGAACCATGAAATAAAAATTGCGATTTCATTAATTTAACAATTAATTAACTCATCTTTCTTTCTAACTACGATATATCATTAATTCTAATTTAAGTATTTCTTCTCATTAACTGATGTCCATATGTATCATATGACTATTCACAGGATTTTGGACAAGAGTATTTAACTGGTTTTCAGATATGGTGCAGAAGACCACAGTGTTGCATGTATTCTAAATGTAATAAATGTGAAATACAAAAACAAATAACTAAGAATGCCCTGTATTAGAGGATGTTTTTTATCAGATAAAATATATTAAATTTATAATGTGGAAATTTTCTATAAAAATAGTTGAAATTGAATTGTATTTGCTAGTATGTTGCATAAATACTGAACTTCAATGGTTTTGTTTTTTTTTTTTAGCTCTTCTTAATTTTACAATGAAATCTCTTTGATGGAATGTCCAGCTTCTGTACTTAAGAGCATAAAATGTACCAAGTATGCAATATGTTTTTATCTCACTGAATGACAAATGCTATCACGCGCATTAAGGTGCAAATCTATTCTGCTACTTGACAAAGTAAACCAGAATCACTGTGTCCTAATAGTTTCCTCTGAAGACTGGGAAAGTCCAGTTTTTTGAAAGTGAAGCTGGGGAACTATGTGTGCACTTTTCGGAAGAGGGGAAAAATATCCTGGAAATAGCTGGTGCAGTAGAGGGCTATGTCAAGTTATCATAGCAGATTTTGAAATATAGGGCTCTGGTGTTTGGCCCTGCTCATTAAAAACATTGAAGTAACCTTAAAAATATAGAAAGATTTAAAAGCTAGTTTATGTTGTCACAGGGATTTCCATAGGAACTGTTGTCATGTTTGCCCATTAAAATCTCAGGTCTTTTTTTTCCCCTTATGTCCAAGACCTCATATATTGGAGTCATATGATTCAGGGCTGGGTATAGGAGTTGTACCTGAGCAAATCACCAAGGGAAAAAAAAGCTCTAATATAAGCTGCTGCTGTGGGATGTACCTTCTAGTATGACTTCATTGAGCACAGAGTCCTGCTGAGTATCACAAACTCTTTTGTAATTTAGTAAGTACCACAGCTTCTCTAGAGAGATTAGAAATTAAGGGAATATAGACGAGGTGGGTCACTTACATCTGGTACATTTGGTCGCAGAGCAGGGGAGTTCTACAAATGAGTGCTACACAAGGCTAGATGGAGTGGAACTTGACCAGCTCTCTGAATCTCTCTCTCTTTGGAAAATCTATAGCTCTCATTAAGTTCTTTATTTTGTGAAACCTCTACACTGGAGAGAGCAAAAACATTATTTTCTTCAAATATATGGGGCTGACAGTACTGGCCTAATAACCACTTTCCCCAGAACCTTCCTGTATATGATCTATTTCTAGCTGCTTATAATTTTTCATAATTTTAACTGTTAGTGATTTAACTATTAGTCACTTAACTAGTGAGCATCTTCCTCATCCTAGATTTTCACAATTGTTTAGAAAGAAATTCCAAACAGCAGTCATTTCTTAGAATAAAACAAGGGGRAAAGTACATCATTTTCTCCGTCTAAATTGAATGGAATAACCTTTATTTGAGATGCTGAAATGAACCATGAATTAAGGCAAGGACTGAGAATTTGACTGAAACTATACTTTTTGACATAGATAGGCTTTTGTCATCCCTCTGAAAATCCTCCTGATTCTGGTTTAGTTGTAAGCCCTTGAAGCATTCTGGCAGGGTTAAATATTTGAATACATCTTAATCTCGAAATCAATTTATTTAATCTCGAAATCAACTAAATCTGTGCTGATTCTGGCATCATGTCTCTTTGTGATGACCAGACTACCATCCACACAAAATGACTATTTATGTTGCAAGCCAGTATACTCTGGACTGAGATGAGCACACTTTCTTTGTACTGACTGCAGCCAGCTTCCTTTTATGAAGTTTTTGGTTCAGATATAACATCTACTATCCTTGTGAAAAATAGGGGAGAAAATACTGGATGAAAAATTGAATGAAAAAGGAAGCGACAGGTGGAGTAAGTGGGAGAATTGTGGACTGGAAAAGAAAATGTAATGAGATTAGAAGAAAAGGAAAGCTGAGAGTAGGATGTGGGGTGGGAAGTGGTCCACAGAAAAGTTGTACATCTAACTCTGTGTTTCTTACTTAATGAATACAATGTTCTGTCAAAATTTTTAATCACAAATCACATGATTTTGTTCTTTGCGTTTATTTGAGAGGTGAAAGTAACACTGCTTCCTCTTTCTTGATATGCTGTACATGGGTATTGGTCAAATTCTGTACGAAGTGTTGAAGAGAAGTTCAGAGCTTACTGACATTAAATTTAAGTTGCTGTCTTGTTATGGTTATTAGTATCATTTGTTCCTTGAAATTTTTGAGATTGCTGAGGCTTGAGTAAAGGCTTTGCTTCTCTGCCATATCAAAGAAGTTGGACTGAAATGCTGTTCCAACATACAGGATTTAAATCCTAATTATTAGTGGACATCTAATTTGTATATATTACAATATACACTTTAAAAACTAAATATTTAAAATAATGTCATTGCTTATATCTGCCAGGACTTCATGTCCCATGTGCTTCCCCCTAGAATGAATGATGCAAGAGCTTTAAATACAGTAAGCTGCAAAGGAAAATGTAATCAAGCTTGCATGTATTACTGCCCTTTAGAGCCTAAAAACCTGAAAGTTTGTTTTATATTAAGAATGTCAGTCTTATCTTCTCCCAAGGACATGTTAGGAATTGGAGAACTGGCAAAATGTTGATATCACTGGAGAGTGACATTGGAAAAATTAAATGAAGGAATTTTTAGTTGCAACGTGTACTTTTTGGCCAGAGGGAGAGGATGTCACTTGAATAGTGTAGAGAGTAAGCAAATTTTGTAAGAAGTTCTCAAGCAAAATCAAAGATCGGGAGGTAGAAACACAAGAATCTTTTTTTCTCAACTTTTTGTCTTTGGCACACAAAAAAAGAAAAATAGAAAAAGAGCAATTTAAAATGCAGATTATAGTTAGAGAATACAGCTTTCTGTTCTTGTTTTGTATATTAACAGCCTTCTAAGCTTTGGCAAGAGTCATCCTGAGCTTTAAAGTCAGGTTTCAGCAGAAAAAGTAAGTAAACCCAGAATAGTCCCAAGCACCTAATCTTTCAAAGCAATATGAGGGATACAGCTGTAATGTTTTAATATTTTAAAATTGCTTCCATCTGAGGTGGTTCAAATCCATGACATTCAAGTGGACACAGGAAAGTACAGAGTGCCTCTCTCTTAATTCCCTTCAGTTTTGAGGTCTGGTTGCCCAGCTTTATCAACATAAAGCCCAAAAGGCAAAGAGAATTTACTACTTATACTGAAAAAATTATCAGCACAGAGCCATCTTTTCAATTGCCAACAGATTGACCTGAATTTTGCAGAGCTGTCCTATGTGCCTCTGGAATTCAACAAAAATAACTGCAATTAATATTTCTTCTGCCATATGCCATTTTACAGTGGAAGAGTATTTTATTATTACCTTGTTTAAAATTAGGTTTTTAAATTGATGATCTTTTAGAAAATAAAAACATTTTTCATGGCTGGCAGGAGGTGCATAAACAAATGTATGAAGACCAGTTGCATTCAATTTTAAGACTTGGTAACTCAGATAATTATGCAGAATTAATTCAAAATCTGTTTATCAACAGTAGACTGTAGCTCCAGCATTTAATCCCAGAGGCATTAACAAAGGCTTATCACCTGCTCTCTTGTTGTGTTTTATCTCAAAGGCAAATCAATAGGCAGAGTATGGAAAAAATGCCATTTCCACAACTAACAGTTTACAGAACTTGCAAGAACTTTTAATATCTGTTACCAATTAGTTTTCCTGGCTTAAATTAAAATAAATTCTAAATGGAAATGGAATGTGTTAAAACATCAGCATTTCTACTTCTAATACATAGAAAAGCTATGTGAAAAGGAAATTTGAAATACAAAGAAATATTTAAATAATTTAAATAATTGTTTAAGTATTAGGCTATTATTCTTGGCAAAATATTCACTGTGCAGTACTTGTACAGTGTTGTGGATGGATTAAATATACCTGTTGAAGAACTGTGCTGATGCTATTGTTTTTATTACTCTGTCATTTCTGCTTCACATTCTGTTCTTTTATATTTTTTTTCTTATGTTGTGCTTTGAGGCCCAGGTTTTCATTCACTATTACTTGTACCGCAGTAGAAATGTTTACTAACAAAAGTAGAGGTATACAAAGTGCTTTCCACGGGTGTTTTTTCATGTTTTTCTCCAAGTTTGTAGTATATTCTAATATGGGAATAGCTTGATGTCTGGTAGAGTATTCAGTGTTTGAGGTCTCAAACATTCATCTAAAAAATGTAGTTCTGCACCTGAGAGGTTTGTATTTCTGTTCATCAATATACCTAAAGCATTATTATATGAAAAAATATATAAATCCATATCTTTGTAGAGCTAAGCTGCAGAATACCAAAGTAAGCTGACTTCAGGATGTGCTTGTAGAGTCTCTTCACCGAACCCAGTTCCCAGTGTCTTTCTAAATACTAAATTCTGATTGAACYAGTAGTTATGTCTACATAAGTACAATAGTTTCTTATAGAATCCTTAGATGAAATCCTGTTCCCAATGAAATCAGTTACATAAAGTGATTCCAGCATGACTCAGATACCTACAAAAGGTGACTGCCATGATCCTGCAGATATTCATAGGCTGTATTTACATACGTGTAAAATTAGCCATATACATAAAGGTTGACGAGGTTTGAGCCACTGTCACAAGGTTATTGTTGTGCTAATGATTTTTTTTTTTTTACCAAATCTTTCACTACTTTTTACACCTGTTGGTAACTGCTTGTTAATAACTCATTCCTTTTTTTGGAATATACTTCCTCTCTAGAGAGATCAGTGCTTATGCATGTTTATTAACAAAATTGTGTGTTGAGGTACATTTCTATTAATATTGCCAAATCATATTTAAACAAAGTTTTGGAATAAAATGTAATTGTTTCATCGGTGTATTTTAGTTATTGATCAGTAGTGGAGAAGAATGTCCAGTTCAAGGAGACAGAAGCACAGACTAGCTGGATTTTATTGTAGGTATGAAGCACATTCCCTTTTCCAGATAAACTATATTTACTTATATATTAGTCATACCTTTAAAATTTATGGAACAAAGTATAGGAAGAATTATGCACTGTGCTCAGTGTAGTAAAACATACAATAAATTCAGCAACAAAGAAATTAGATAGTTCCAAAAGTACACATTGTATTGCTTKCTCACAAGAAGCTATAGGTAAAGAGAAGTGATAGTCAAGGGTTAAATTACGAAATTTTGCAATTTATTTCTTATCATTTATGAGATTGTTAAATGTCAGAAAGTGGATTTTTTTTTTTACTATCAGTATAAAACTGAACATACTGTGAGACATAAGGTAGCAGGTGTCTTGGCTCTAAACTATCAAGTCTGTGGGCATTCTGTTATAACAGGTGCTCCAAAAATTTGAACAGATTTTAACAAGAGCTGTATGGGCTTTTTAATTAGCCTGGTTACTCAGCATGTGGAGAAAGCACTAGGTATGTGCTTGAAACATCATTGTATCTTGCAAACAAATGTTTCACATAGCCATAGTCATTCTTTTGGTTGTTATCTTAAAATTCCTTTCTATCTGATGATAGGATTTGATCCTTGTATTCATTCCTCTTATAATATATCCTACCTGAAAAGAATCATCATACTAAAAAAAAGGGGTTGAATAACGAACATTCTCTTCTTTGAAAGTAAGCATTTAGAAACTTGGATTTACCTGATACTTAGCTGTGATTTTACCTGGCATTATAGAACTGCGAGAAGGCACACAGCAAGGAAATTCTCTGCTCTGAATCTCTCAGTTTTAACTACAAAGTGTCTTCTCTTCACTTCCAGTTATGCTTTTTCCATTATTGTTAAGTACATCACAAGATTTTTTAGAAGAGACGATGCAATAAACTGTAAAATAAAAAAAAAAAAAATTAAAAATGTTTTGATTTTACAATCAATATGATTAATTAGATATGATTTGATAGGTATGATATGATTTTAGACGTTCATATAAATGCATGACTATAGCATGTAACATGAAAATAATGCCATATAAATTCATTTGTGTTATATAATGTTCATTTAAAAAGAATAAGCCAAAGAATAAGTCACATTACAGGGAGTGGGGGGAAGGAACAAAGCAATGGCTTACATAAGATTTTTGTGCAAACTGTCCTGTGGTGAAAATTAAGATTTTAATTTATAAGTAGTTTTATTTTCACATACAAATGATTTCACTAGTTGTGTCTGTAATACTGACACAAGTATCTGCTGCCGGTATTCATCTAAGATCTTTGCATCTATAATGATTTTGTTTCTATAAAGTTTAATATTGCACATCTTAAATTACAGAAATCAGTTTTCTTAACTCAGTAGAGATTGTTGAGATATTATGTGGAGGATTTCACACTTGAAACATTCCTGTCAAAATATCTTTAATCATTTGGTCTAAGATTAAAAATACCAAGACACATTTTGATCCATATAAAATGCACACTTTAAAAAGTGTGCTTAATTTAAAAAATGCTTTTATATGCATTTTTTTAAGGGAACTTCTCTCTTACATAAATTCATGTAAGAAATGTACATTTTATGATTTCACTGTGAATCCATTGTCTTTCCTTGTGCTATTATTTATTTGTTACAAACCAAGACATGCTCAGCAGTAAGAAACACAAGAATAGTCAATGATCATTTATTGCCTGAAGTAATAATTATTACCACTCTTACTGTATTTTTTAAAATTTAGAAATCCCAACCAATGTATGAGCCTGATGGAAAACAAAGATGGGGACATATTTATGCAGTGAAATGAAGATAGTACTTGTTACCATAGATGCTAGTTTGCAGAGGTAACAATAGTGGTGAAAACACAGCAGAACAAGTGTTAGTATGTGTTAGCCACCCACAATCCCCATAGATTTCGTAATCTGTTTTCTGCTGGAGGATAAGACCCTTGCCATTGCATTTCTGTTAGGTAACATGGATAACAAAAGCAGATTACAGTAGTGCATATTACCATCGCAGCTGAGACTGTGACCTGAGCATCGGTTGCCTTGGGCACCAATAGTAGCTCGATTTCTGACCCCACCAATTCCCATCACTTGCTCCTGCTTCTGCTCCTGTACTACATACCAATCTCTCACTTGTGCCAATGCAGTTGATTGTGGATTATGTTATAAGGCAAATTTGCCTCTTGTAGAAAGTGGATATGTTAAGCCAATAATGCTGCTGCATATAATGTATTATCAAACTATAGTCTCATTTTGCTGTGAAAATATAACCTACATACAAATTAAGTCTGCTGGGAGTCAGTAGCAAATCTGAAAACAGTTAAATGGAGTCTGAAATGACAGATACAGAGAAGATGACTCTGTCAGGGAGACTTTGAAGTGGTAATAACTTTGAAAATATAGTCTTCCTCTTTATGACYGTAATTTTTCCCTCAGGTAAGCGCCTTCATTTCAGTCTTCCAAGGGCTAGAGAACAGTGACCACTTTAGCATAGTTTTCTAGATTCATCATCATGCTACATTATCTGCATAATCATGAAAATTGAAATTAGAAGTATCACCCCTGCCAGAGGATGATTTGCATTACTGAAGTGCCACATAGGAAAGTCTGTAATGAGATTCAGGTAGTAATGGATGAAAAACACAGCAAATGAAGCTGTAGGAGGATGGCAATCTAAAGTTAGAAATCATTACAGTAATAGTAAGTAATGGGGGTTATGACATGAAAAAATTAAATGAAAAATGAAGAGTTAAGACACTAGCTACAGTTTATTTTTTATTTTTTTAAGATTTAGTTTGGCAATTCTCACTATCTTTTATTGTACAGTGTCTGAGGTCAATTAGGATTCAGCTAATCTTGGAGTCAGTTGACAATGCTATTTATAATTAGATAGAGGAAAGGGAAAAGGTTGATCTTTCGCTCTCTTCCTTATTAGGGCTGGCTGGCTGAGCCAATTTTATTGCTATCTTAAAGGCAGTTAAAGAGGTCATGTGACTATTTCCTAAATGAATTATTTTGCAAAACGCTGTTGTCTTTTTAAGGATACACCATCGTTAGGATGGATAAATGGTCTTATTAAAATTTTGAAGTATGCAATTCATCACTTTGATAGACAAAGAGAAGCATGTGAATTATTTTACCTTTCACACTCTAACCTAGGAACTGTGAGGATTCAAATTTTAAACAACTGTGTTGAGTTTTGCAGAACCTGAACTAAATGGGTCACAAAATCATACCCAAATTTAGTCTTGAATTTTTATCTTTAACAGCTACTTCTACAAAGTAATGCAATTGATATGAATAGTGCCAGACCTTTAAAATCTTTGCCTGAAACTGTGCTGCTTGATGGTTGTTTAATAAACGTTCATGATAGCACTAACATAAATGTATTGAATTACTGTATAACATTCTAAGGAAAAGCAGTTAGCAGGTAGAACTGATGTATATTTTAACAGCCTTGAAACTCATTTGAAAAATTTGCTGTGCATACTGCAGTGATATAATAGAAATCATCTTAATTCATTAATTTTTTATAATTTTAGACATAGTTCTTCTGTTAATATTGCAGTATTTGTTTCATGATTAGTGCAGCACTGACTCCACTAATTGAAATTAAAGGTGAAATGGATATTACTTTTCAGAACATTTAGTACAATGATTTAATCATGTTTTTACTTTGATAACTGTATTTGGATAATAAACAATGCTTATACATTTATATAATGTGTATTATATCATACATTATAATAATACTAATAGAAGATAAAAGAAAGCAACCCTCTAGTTATGTAATTTGAAATGAATATAAACTGACATTTGAGAGATCATGAAAGAAAAAAGAAAAAAAAAAACAACAAAAGAGAAAAGAAAGAAGGAGAAGCTGTAAATGAAACACAAGAGGGAAAGTCCCAACAGTTCTAATTAAAGATATTTCAATGTTAGAAATACAGCATCCACCCACATGTCATTCTTGCATGACATGTAACAGAAGATCACCAGTTCTGTCTTCCTGGTACAAAAGAATTTTTCCTGTAATTGTTTATCAATAACAGCAAAAGTGAGAGTTTTTGCATAATCGTATTCATAAATTGTACAGAAAAGCAGTAATTATAGTAAATCTGCCTGTAACCAAAAAGCGATTGTTAAAGTAACTTTCAAGAAACTCTGCCAGCCATGTATTATCCAGTATTTTACTGTCTACACTGGTTTCCTTCATCAAGTAGGAGATAATGGAGCAGCCTGGAGAAGGTGACTAGCTCATTGCATATGTAAAAAACAGTAAAATGCATGTTTCCTTTATTTCATTCAAAGAGGACAGAAGTGAGAACAAAAAGCCAAGCATATTCATGACAGTGGCAGATGGTGCCAACCTTGCACAGCTATTCTCTTTGATTATTGGCTACTTATTATACTTTTAAAAATGAGCGACAAAGGCAGAAAGCTGTGGTTCTAGAAGAAGATAATGAAGTCACACTGACATAGGTCATCCCCCTGAATATCACATACAGATTTGTTTTGGGTTTCTACAGAATTTTCCTTGATTTCTCCTTCCACTTTGTATTTTCTCTAGGAAACCACCTAAACTGAATACAGATCTCATTATGTTCACACCAATATTAGGCAGAGTTTGAGATTAGGTGGAATAAATTTGCCTGTGCCATTTTAGAACATATTTAATTATTACAGTCTTTAAGAACTGCCTTTTTCTTTTCAAAGAATAATATTAACTCACAGTAGTCGGTATCTTATTTGTTTAACCACTGTCAAACAGTGAGTGTGGATTTTGAATTTTGAATATCCAGTTCTGAGAACTACATTTACTGTGCTGAATCATACGGAACTTGGCACAGCTTTGAAAAAAATTAATGCTGGATTCAGAATGGAGGCATTTTTCAAAGTGTCTAAGTAAACATCAGGAGGTTTTTGAGTACTTTTATTTTTTTCTTTCCTGCTCAGAAGATCCTATTGCACAGTATGGTCACAGTTAGATGCATGTTTAATGAAAATAAAAACTACAGCCAAGTTAGAATGAAAGAGAAAGGAAAGTCTACCAAGGCCCCATTTATGATTATTGATTCTAACACTCTTTTAAGCAAGAAAAGGGCAGTGGAGAAAGCAACATCTTTTCCATTGAGTGAATGAATCACATTGCCCTTACAAAGGTTCTAGAGAATGAATAGGAGGGTTTGGGGACCAAATGAGGTTTTTCCTACCCAGGAATGTGACCAGTTAGGCTCCTCTAAAAGAGTAAATTTCTTTTGCCAGCAGTAGAAGAAAATTCAAGCAGACATGAAGTGGATGCTGGGCTCAGAGAGAGCCTTCACCAATAGAGAAAAAAGTATCATTGTCATTTCCAGAGCAGAGGAGACATTACAAACTAGGTTAGTCTAATAATGAGGTCTGAAGAGATTTTTATTGCTATGTATAGCCACTTGGATTTGTAATTCTTGTGCCTGGAGCAGTGCTTTAATGTTGATCATGTTATAAACCTGTATCCTCATGCTGGTGTGACTGTGTTACAAAGGAGACTATTTGCAAAGAGAAACATCAGGTCACTGAACCTATGATCTTTTAATATTTGTTTCAAATAATTATTTCAAAATTGGAAAGCTCTGTGAGTTGTTCATGTTTTAGTCTTAACCAGTTGCCATTTTAGGTCATGCATGGTCAGGAGAACAAAACAGGGTCTTGGAAGTGATATGGCTTCTTGATAAATGATAAGCTTATCCCATGCCATGCATCATCTTCTAAAAAATAGCTCTATTGTCATAATTCCAGTTTTAATAATCCCAATTTCCCCCTTACTATAAGAAATACAGCAATGAGCTTTCAACATATAACAGAGATCTTTGTGCTGCTCCCTTTCCTCAAAGTTTCTTTGAACTACCTCTAATAGATCCTTGACCTACAAATGCTTTCTAGCAAAAAAAAGGAATCAGGGATTCAGTTTCATATTCTGGGGCTGGGGCGGTGCTGTGCTCCTGTTTACTGTTGTGTCCATCTTTCCTCAACTGTTATCACTCTTAGTTATGAGAAGTACCACCTTCTTAAAGTAGGAGCATATAGAGGATATTTTGTTCAACTTGCCCTTGCTATCCTACTACTGCAGCATTGTCTTTAGGTGCTTGGTAGTCTTTGATGGCACAGCAGAGAGAGCGGGTATGGATCCTCTTTACTTTACAGTCTTAGATATAAGAAAGTAACACATGGCCCAACATGCAGTAGTTCAGATTCCTGGAGAATCAGAAAAGGTTAGTGGTACCTATTCATTATGTATCATTCATTATGAAATATCTTTTTTTTTGTTTAATATTATCACTATAGCGTATTTTATGCAATGCTATTGAAAATCAATACATTCGTTTTGAAAATTATTATCCTCCACTAAACCAATAGATGTACACATGCAAAGATACAGTATGGCAGAATTATCAGAAAACCTTGACAACAAATCTGCCAGTCTTCTCATCCCAAACCTATATAACATATACTTGACTGAGATGGAAAAGGCAAGATATGCGATAGCCCAGACATGCAGAAACACAAGTATCTGTTTTAAAAGTAAGCACACATGTAAGCCTTAACACTATCAGGAACCTGGTGCATTTTTCTGCAGTTTCTCAAAATCAGTCATTTTATGCCTGCTTGTTTTTGTTTGTTTGTTTGTGCTATAAATTTCTTGATTCTGCCTTTTGGTATGTGATTGTTCAAAGGCCAGCAAACTGAGAGGAAGAATGCTTTTAAAGCATTTTTTGTATATAGGGTTGAGTCTGGATTATAACACATTCTTCCTGAGCAAAATTATCAAATAGCTGTCCTTCAGCTATTAAATTTAAAAGGGATGAAATATTCACAGAGCTACTTAAAATTGAAAATTTAAAATATCAGAGGGAAATAATAATAATTAAACTTTACTGAAGACTTCCAGAGAGTACATTCTGGAATACAAGGAATCACTTGTGAGTTCTGCTCATGAAAAAGGAAAGTATGTAGAGTTAGGATCATTTATATTGAAGAAGAAGGGATATAAAGCATGGTGATTCACAATTCATGAATAGTGAGGTAGTGAAAAAAGGTATTTTCACTGAAGAACAATGACTTTATATTAGACAGCACATGATGAAGTACATTTGCTGGGCCTGCACTTATATTTTTGAGGCATCCAAATACTTATTGACTTGCATAAGTAAAAAAATGCACATTTAAACCCTGCATTTTCCATGACCTTTGGTTCATGTCAACTTTATGTTAATTACCAGGGTCTTTGGATAGGCAAACATATGCAGTCTTTCTCTGTGAATCCCAGAATCACACTATTCATGAGTACATAACACTGGACGACGGATAAATTGTCCCCAGTCCATAACGCCAATAAAATCCATAACATTGCTGCTAAAAATTAATGAACCTCATCTGAAGAGCCATTTTTTCCTTTCAAAGAGTATAGTGGATCCAGGCAAAAGATAAAACTCACAGAAGCTTTTATGTATTAAAACCAGAGCCAGTTGGCTTCCTTGGTTAGGGTGACCAAATGCCAGCAAACCCAGAATCTTCATTTGCTTTGAAGACCTCATGCTGAATGAGAAGCTGTTGTTGAGATAAAGATACTCACTCTTTGCAAGCATTTTCATTTTCTTCTTTTCAGACTCTCAAGAGAACAGAAAATTTAAGCAATAAAGAATGTCTGTCCCTTTGAGATCAGAAAAGCTCAGAATGTGCATACTTTGAAGAACTGAAGTTGATCAAACTGAAGCACTGAAGCTATGAAACTGTGGAGACATTTGACCCTATGAAATACTGACTTCACTGAAAACTACACTAGGTATTTTCTATTGCAGAAAATAATACAAAATTTCTTTGTATTGGATGAGGTCTATGCTATTCAGGAGGTTGCTCTGCAAAGTACTACTGATGAGGCTGTCGCTTGTAGCCCTTGATGGATAATTCATGTAAAACTCACAAAGCAAGCATTTCTCAACATGCCTTCCTAGCCATCTTTGCTGAACACAGGTGTTTAGAGATCCAAAATCTCTAAGAAATTTCTTTATTATGCAGAACTGTGTCACAGTTCTGGGTAGGAATAAAAGAAACAAGAAGTGATTGTTCTTGGTAACTTGGTATGTAAAAATATTGCCAAAATTGTATATTGTTGCATGTATGTGTTAACTATAGTTACCTCTGTAAATAGAGCTGTACTTTTTCTGCAACAGGAATTTATTCTAATACTTTTATACTTTTCCTTCCTTAGCAGTATAATAACTACTGTGCCATATATATAGAAATTACTCCCAAGAATGTAACAAGCAGGATTCACACATTTAAATGAATTTAAAAAAAAAAGCTGAACTGTTTCCAAATTCTTCTATCCAAGCATCACTTAAGAAACTGTTTGTTCAGTTCAGTTTCATCTCTGCAGCTGCCAAACCACTTCAGTTCTGCCAGCTCTGCTCTCTGATTGCAAAATAAAGGGTGGTCACTTCACAGTGTATGCAAGAAATATTATAATTTTGTGAAAATTATGACATTTAAGAAATCCTTTCAATAGTAAATTGCTAGGCTATCCTGCTACATGCCCATTTAAAAAAAAAAAAAAAAAAAAGAATCTTTTATATTCACTTCTCCATGCCTTCCTATAACATTAGTGAATATAGTATACTGGGTTTGCATCTTCTAAGACTGATGCACTTTGCTGCAGCTTACATTCATAAATATTTTTGTAGTATAATAGCCTGTCAAAACAAATCTGTTTTCCTCATTTGTGTGTGTGTGCAGAAGGGTGTCCTTACTGCTTTTTGTCCATCTCTAAAGGTAACAGTAGGACAATAGTAATTGCACAATGTAGCAAAGCTTTTCTTTTTTTCTTTTTTTTTTCTTTTTTCCCTCCTTAAAAATCAGAGGATGTGTGAAAAAATGAAGCAAATAGCCCCTTATTATACAAAAAATGTTGCTACGTAAATGCATTAACCATTTTCATAGCTCATGTCTGAAGATCGGAGTCTCCTGTGTCCATACTGTGTGCAGAAACACAAAGACATAATACATATGAAACTGCAACCTGTTTCATTAAGATGAAATGCAGATAATTACATTACGTTAATACTTGGTCACATACATTTTTTGCATTTTCAGAAAAATAATCTCAACTGTTCACTAGTCTCTAAGTGAAAGGTCCCCACTTGATGTAAGGTAAAATATATAAATATATCATATTGCTTTTAATCTCAAATATAATTTAAAGCAAAACAGAGAGGGAAAAAACAGTAAGCTGCTTATTGATCATTTTGCTCAAGTTCCTAGCAGTTTTCTTCTCAGGAAAATAATTTCCCTCAGCTGAAGAAGAAATTAAAGTGTACTTAGAAATGAAGAAGGAACAGAATATTAAGGGTTTTGTTTTCATAAGTTTTTTTTTCCTTAATGATAAAAATATTTGAGTATAAGGGATACAGAAAAGTTATTACAAATAATAAAATACCAGGATGTCTATTTCTGCAATACAGAAGCAAAAAGAAGGAACTTCTAGTAATTTTTTTTAATGGAACAAATGTAAAAATGAGAACTATTACAGCATTCTGATTTTTCCTGTGACTAACATTTTATCTTATTTGGGGTACTGTTTCTATCAGATCATGTTCTGTGTTTTTCCTRTGCTGACCTGTATTTTGCTTGGTGGGAAATCTCATTGTGCTCAGGGAGGCTCATTATGGGGTGAGGAATCATTTCAAGGGCTGCTTTTTGTTCACCTTGCATTATCACTGTAAAGTGCTAAAACTGACTGTAAGGCAATACCAAATCATAACGGCAGTGTCTTGCACCCATTTTCTACTTAATGTGTATTGTAATTTACATTAATCCTGAATTGGATCTAATATGAATAAAATTATAGAAATAGGTATTGCACTTTTTCACTAAGAAATACTTTTGAGAGGGACAGTCAGTTTATTTTTCTTCATATTAACCTCATAACTAGTACTTGATGTAAGTACAGATACTGAGAATTAGAAGTAATTCTAGCATGCCTCTTACATGGGATATTATGTAAACATTAGCATTTGTTTGTCAAATACTATTTTCACATATACTTGTGCAGACCCACTGAACTGAATACATGCACAGAGATACGTCCTCTATCAAATCYCAGATAAATAACCCAGAGAAATACATCTTTTGCCACACAGTTCCATGCCAATCGCCACTTCGGTAAACGCTGCCACATCATGATTACTGCTCTCCAGGAATTAGCAATGAGTTTGTTTATAATCAAGTTTATCAATATTTATAACGTACTGTACTTAAGGGGATAATATATTGATAAAATACAGTTCTAAAATGCATTACATTTCCACGTTATATTTAATGGCTAAAAATACATGTAGTGGGTGTGGAGTAATAGGGGCCATACCCCGCCCCCACAAACAGTTTCTTTATCACCCCATCTGCTACCCCAAATGCTAACTCTCAGGAACACCACTGCTTTGCAGCATGTTTTATTATTCAAGCTTTGGTGGGAGGAGAGCTGCAGAAAGAGTGTTAACTATAGAGAAAGGGAGGGTCAAACCAAGACCCAGAATAAGCTATATTGCTCCACTAATGCCAGGACAGTGGCACAAACTTCCACTGGACCTGAACTGGCTACTAAATACCTATAGATTAGATTAAAACCTGCTAGAAAAAAAGGAACAGTGAGAAGGAGGTCTAAACACATTTGTGAAAGAATTAATAAAGAGGCTAAAGGTATTTACGTAGGCAGGGAACATATGGAAGAAGAACAAGGCAGACTTTGAGAAGAAATTATTTAGCTTCATTAAAAAAAACAGAACAAAGATAAGGCTAGGAAAAAAAAAAGAAAGTTTACACTCTTTTCATATTGCCTTTCTATTTTTCCAAAAGGAAGCAGGAGGTTGGGGCCTGATCCAAAGTGCACAGAAGTCAAGCAAAGATTCCTATTGCTTTGGATTGGGTACTTTGGAAAGAAAGAAATGCTGCTAAATAAGTATCAAATACTGATGAGTGTTAATGGGGGTTTAAGAGACAAAGCGTCCAGTTTGAAGCACTTATTGGCGATGTCTACACTATCACCACTTGCCAAAAACATTTCCATCATTGTGCAATGGTTGAGCTTTATAACTGACTTCCAGCATTTTAATCTAACCCAGCTCATAGCAGGTGAGGAGCTGGCTGAATGTAACTCATGAAGATGATTTTGGGGGTGACAACGTTGTTCATAAATGTAAGTCAAATTCAGTAAGCAATTCCATTTGAAAAAAATCAGTTGGGGAAAAGGCGAAGGGGAAAGTAAGAAAATTGAAGGGGTTTTTTAATATATTCAAAATTTAAAAAATTGATTTTTGATCTTAGTATTTTTCTGTTAAAATTGGTCTATTTTTAATAAAAAATTATTAAAATGGAAGAATCCTGAAAGGGAGCAAAATGTTTTGTTTTAGGACAATTGAAATTGTTTAGGACAACACAAAATTAATTATTTCTCTGATTATGTGATTCATCTGTCAATCTGCAAATTCCATTATTCATACAGCTCTCAACTAGGTAATATACTTATAGCCAAAATGACTAGCCAGTATTCTGGGCCTCATTGGCACGTATCTATTAGGATGTGAAGCTGACCATATGAATCATGTTTTCTTTCAAAAAATCCCATTGATTTACAATGACTACATAGAGATCGTCCTCGAATTCAGTCAGAACAAACAAGATACAATTTTCATATTCCCAGTTGCAAGCCAGACAGCATTCCCTGAAAAGATATACCCTATTCCTTGGTTGCTGGTTTGCCATGGTAAGTTTATTTGTTTGTTTTTTTCTTGGTCTCCTGTGTTTAGGTGTTATATAGGTGTTTATGTTTATAGACTAGACTGACCTTTATGCTAAAATGTGCAGCATGCACCAATATACCCAAAGGTCTGTATGTTCAGTGAAAGGAAACTGTAGTTCCTGGCCCTACAGTAATTGTTCATTGAGCTGGGAAGGTGAGGAACGAAAGCATCATACCAGAAGATGTATTAGTAAGTTTCCCATATGTAGTTCTCTGCTCCTGTAAAGASTCTGGTGAGTCAGAGAGTCAGTCTCAGATGGTGAAGAGTCAAGGTGATGGTCTGTTTCTACTGCACTCAAACAGAACTCGGGATAAAATAGAAGATCTACATGTGGAAAAACCACAGGTCAGTATTAGAAAGTATGGAAGGTTGTGTCTTGATGTTAAACTGAATAGTATCCTGTTAATTTATAAATGCCTCAGAGCCTTTTAAGTTTTCTGGCCCTAGTATAATCAAGTCAGTTTTAATTTTCCAAGCCAAAAGATTCCATGCAGTATACTCAGCAGTGATCCTTTATGAGGTACTATAAAAAGCCAAATTCTGTTTTATCTATGTGGCCTTTCCTCAAGAAAATTTATGCTCTCTTGCTGGTTGAAATGTGTTAGCTGACACTCTTCTTCACCAGAAATGGCTGTGGACTGAGTCATGATCAAGGATGGGATGTCTTATATTGGGACGGGTGCAGTAGTTCCCTACCCACACTGCAGCAACAGTTCAGACACTCATGTAGCAGCTACAGAATTGCAAATAAGAGCTTGGCATTTGTGTAATAAACTTTAGCAGTTCAACTACTGCTTTCTGAGAAACAGAGCCAGCTCTCTAGTCAGGGTAGGAATCTCTAAGAGAAGCAAGAAAAAGAGGGATGTGAAACACTGTAACTGCCTCAACTTAAGCCATCCCCACTTGTGAATCAGATCCCTATGGTGCCTTGACTGTTGTGGTGTGCATCCAGCAGGACACTTTGGAATGAAAGATAGTGCAGTATGAAATATATTCTATTATTACTTGGATGAATTGGAGTTGGAAGAAACAGCTATTTATTAATCTTCATACAACTTTATTTCACATGGCTAGTCTGAGATTCGAAGTCCAATGGAAAGTAAATTTGACACTATAGGGAAAACCAAGAGTTCTTATAGTTTCAAAATTAAGGAAAATAGTAGCACGTTGTCTTAGAGAACAGTGTTATGGTTTTACGGAAAAAAGAATTAATCATACTGGACACAGTCAGTTTTAAGTATGGTACAAATATAGTTTTGCAAAATGTCAGAATCACGCAGCAAAGACATACAACTGCAGACAATGACTAGAAAGAACTAAAGCCTCCCTGGTTACCTAGAATACTTAAGCATGACATTCCCAACTCAGTAGGGAAGGACTGAGACTCGCAAATTGTCTGCTATCTAATTGTCTCTTGGCTCAGCTTGGAAAATGCAAAT
The DNA here is from genome assembly GCA_035582835.1 of Phoebastria nigripes. Lineage (NCBI taxonomy): Eukaryota > Metazoa > Chordata > Aves > Procellariiformes > Diomedeidae > Phoebastria > Phoebastria nigripes. The sequence goes on along the minus strand of JAYKAV010000811.1, from coordinate 1,404,606 downwards.
AGAACTAGACTGCAAAAATTGGTTCAAGAAGCCCTAACAGGATATCAAGCACTAAGCAGTATACAGCAGATGGTAAAAGATTTTTAAAAAGCAATCTTCTTGAAGTTCACAATAGTCTAGAGAGTTGGAAAATGGCAGGTGGAGCAGGAACTATAACAGGTTATGAATTGTCAATAATTTCCTTTTCAGTGGCAATGAAACTGCTCTTGAAATCACCAAAAGGTTATAGAGATACACTGTAATTGGAAGACAAATACCTCAAGTGAGAACTGACATGAAGATGTAACAACTACAGGAACTGCAGAGGAAGAATGTAATCTTCTGAATTAGCATTTATGAACTAATACAGAATTATGGTCAGTCCAGAAGATCTTGGACCTAGATGCATTTAAAAGAATGCACAAAAGAAGCACAGGCTATAAATCAAGAGAACTAAACAGTCTAAATACTTAGGAACATATTCAGTAGCAGAGCATTATTATTGAGATCGTCAGTGTCCTTCATTACTGTACAAAGGACACAAAAACTATGCCCCAGGATACTTGAAGTTTACAATCAAAAGAGATATCACAGCACAGAAATAAACAGTGTATATGGTAGGAGGCTACATTTGAAGAATACACAGCGATGCAGAGGACACGGTTGTGTACACAAACAGTTCTAGGTTTTTACCTGCACTGGATGCATATTTTATTTACCATCTACCTCTGCTGACTTATTCACTCCCCGGTAGAATACTAAGGAAATTAGAGGCATGACTCTAACCAGCGTACCAGTTGTAAAAATAAACAATTCCTGACAACAAATAATAACTGTTAAAATGTTGTCGAATTTGTTATTTTCCAGTCCCTTATTCTCTCACTACGATAGGCAACTGTCTACTTCCCCTATGCTTCAAGTCAGCCATTCTGTCTTTGGTAGAACAAACATACTGACAGCAGAAATTAAAAAAGAAAGTGAAATTACTGTTGTCAAGCTGATACAAAGTGGATGGAGGATGTTGTACAGCTTCGAGGAAATGGAAAAGAAAAATAGAATGTAGTTATCTTGGTTAGTCTGCATTTAGATAGCCTGAAACAGTGGCATCAAAGGCAGATGTGAATTTTCCCATTCATCTTAATGGAGCACTAACTGCAAAATATAATTATGACAACTTTAATGCTAATAGTGTTAACTGTTCCATTTCTGAATCATATACCAGATATATCCATTACAGCACCACTTCATTACTGTTGAGCTTACTTGATATGTACTAATGTTTCATTCATCTTAAATGATTACTTTGAAAAATACTGCTGGGGCCCACAGAATGTCCAAAAGCAGAAAGGCACAAGGGACAATCTCAGAGTCAAACATTAAATTGCTGCTTTCAGATCTCATTCCTAGACTTTTAGCTAAACAGCTCATTGATCTCTGATGTCTGCTTGTCATAATATTGTTTTTCCACTGCAAGAGAGGTCTGATAGCTTCAGACTTCCATTCCCCCTCTCTGATGTTCCTATAAGGAATTCTTTAAATATTTATGTCAAAGTGTACTAGTTAGAAATCAGTTTGAGACTTTCAAAAAAATCCAGCAAAACTGGACTTCTGGAAGAATGTCACACAGCTATAGCCTAGAGAGACAAGGGTGAAGAGACCACAGCCTCAGAAAGCTAAGACTTACTAACTCTGTGGGGTATTAGCTTTCCAGAATGGATATGTTTGGAACAGCGACAATTATGTAGTRACAGACAAAAATTCAATTCTCTCACCTCATCTCCTATCATTATAACAATAGTAATGTATCAGAACAGTTAAAGTCTTCCCTCTCAATTAGCTCATGTGCAGGAGATAGACAACTTATTCCTACTCCTTATTTTACAGTTAGCCGTTTGCCTTACTCTCTTAGCAGGTGGCAGAGTCCAAAGAAACAGGTGGTTTTTCAACTTTCATTTAAAATGACTGATAATTTGGACAAAATTCCTGCAAGTCAAGTCAAAAGAACTTGTCCTGCAGCAACCTCAATATGGCACATAAAGGAGAGAGAATAAGCACTGGTTATTTGTAGCACTGGAAGAAATCCCACTTATGTTTTCTTGCTGATAACCCAACTCATAGAGAAAGAAATGATGCTCTTCAGGAAGCAAGGTCTCTCCTGCCCAAATGAGTTGGCAGGGAATGGGTGACAGGCCATGTTAGTGAAGAGAAAATCTTAGGTGATTCCTTTTTAAGTCAGTAGTTTTCTGTCCTTTCCACAATGTAGTGACTTCCTTGAAGACCACTTTTATATATATGTGTGTATGTGTGTATACATGTATATATGTATTTATACACACAAATATAAGTACAAGTAAATGTGTATTTCTTGGAGATTCCTTGACTCCTCAAAAATTGCAGAAGAAAACCAAGGTGCTTGAGTTTGGTGGGTGGAAAGTGGGTTAGAAATAGGACAGTTTATCAAATTATGGTGGTCCCATCCCACAGACTGTTGTCCTTTCTTTGCAAGCTGTATAAATTCAGCCTTCAGCTACATTTCCAACTTCAATTCCTTATCACATTTCTCATTCCTGTCTCTCTGCTCAGCCAATGGTAGCAGTGCCAATCCCCCAGTTGTTAAATCTATCCGAAAGCTTCCCCCCTCCTACTTTATATCACCCTAAAAGTGATTTTTGCAGCCTCTCCTCCAGAAAGAGTGAATTTGAACACAAAGACAGAATATTTGAGCCAACGAGAGAAGTAGAAAGAGAATCCTTGAAGTCTTTTCTTTAACTCATGTTATCCTATGCACATTACAGGAAGGAGAATGTCCCTTTAAATAGTTTGGGAGCCCTCTAGTGATTCTTCCTGTCTTTCACTAAAGAAACGATGAGATCCTCCCTCCTACCAGTGGAGGTAGGTGGAGGGGCCTTTCTACATAGCTAGTGGACCCAGTATTTGCCATCCCATGATGCAAGTTCCACAAATCCTTAATGATGTGGCACAGAGAACCAGAATAAAGTGCTTTCCTTTCCTCAGTGATCTCTGTTTGTCCATTTTATTCATCATTTATATTCCTGTTTTGTAAAGTTGCAAACTCTGGGAGATCAGAGACTTAAATCTTGGCAGCATTTTGTCTTGGTTTGCAAAGGACCTTCAGGGCAGAACCCCAAGTACATGTATGCTCGTGTGTGCTGCAAACCCTTCCTTCTGAGTTGTCAAGAATTAGAGTGTAAATCCCAAGCCTTCAGATTATGGTGAGAGCTAAACTTTTTGCTATTCTACCATTACAAACCATAAGCTCTTATAAAATATATTTTTAGGAGTCCTATTGAATCGCACAGAATGTAGCATAATGTAATCAATACAAGAAGCTGCATATAAATAATCTGTTTGGATTCTCACACATTTTAAGATGAGAGAGGGCACCATTCCCAGCAGTACTCCCCCCTCCCCCCCTGAGAGTTCACACCTTTTATGGGGGAAAATGATTGTAAAGTATTCATTTAAGCCAATAACCAAAGCTTATGTTATTCATTTCTCGGTGATATACATAGTGCTCTTTTTGTATACTATTAACTGTGGACATATGTTTTTCATTTGACTATGTTACTTACACACACAATTCTTTTAAAAAATATGTAAAATATAACAGCTGCTGTAAAAAAAATATTTTTAGATCTCTGAAGTGCCTAACGAGCTGCAGTGCACAACAAAAATGGTTTGGTCTTTGTAACACACCCATAGTAAAATACCATGGAAGGGTTTAATCCGCTTGGTCATCTCCCTGGAAGGGAGCAAATTGACACAGTTCTAACACGACAATGTGCTTCTGTTGGGTATATTCCTTGGCTATAACAGCAAGGTCTTGATCATTCACTGCATCAAAGCAATGACACAAACAATGGATCAGCCAACTTTTAAAACAGCAGTATAAAAGCAATTGTAAAGGCACCAACTGTATCATCTGAGCTCTGCTTTGACATTGCTGTTTTCTGATGGCAAAAATATACCTATTTCCTGCCAGTGTAAGTGAGAGATTAAGGGGTAAATATAGAAAACGTAAAGTTTGCTTTGGATGAGAAGTTTTTTTCTTTATGAATTATTGAATAAATCAAATATCCTTGGTTCTCATCCCAACAGAGTGTGATGATTGCTAGCTTGAAAAAATGTAGCAAGAGCAAACGTTGGCAACAGTGAAGCATTATAATGTGATGTCTACAGAGATTTAGAGATAGGAAGGATTGTCAGTTACAGTCAATGCTATCAATGTTGGTAGAAGATGTTTAAACTGCAATTCTACCTAGATTAAGGTACTTAAAAACAGTGTTCATGGCTTGAAAACAACCTGTGTGAGCCTCTTTTAAGGAACGAATTCCACCGCTGGTTAATACATAGATGCAGATTATTCCATTGCAACACTTTTGGCTGCTACYGTGTGAGGGAATGGCAAGTATGGAAAACTGCCAAAACTGAATGTCTTCTTCCTTCTCTTCCAGTTGATAAGACAGGAAAACTAAAATGCTTTTTTTGAAATCAGTCATGTGGTATCTGGAGAGTAGGATGAGAAAACAAAATCTTCTTTATGAAGATCCTAGTCATACAGTGGTAGAGAACATACTGGGGAGGATTCTGCTCTCAGAAGAGCTCTGACATTCCCTGCAGCAGCTGCAGCACCATTCTGCAAATTTTCTGCTGCCATTTGATGGTGAGCCATGGTCTTTACTTGCACCAGGTCCTGCTCTGCCAGGTTCTGCTAAAGCACCTTGCATCATCGCAGTTAAATGTCTAGACAGTGTTTCTCATTTCTTTGTTTCTCCTACATTTTCATTGCTTTAGTYGTGATGTTTCCAGAGTGTTAAGTCCAATGTGTTCAAAGACGTCCAGGGTGTTCAAAGCTGTGTAGACAGTGTCACTGAAGCACTTCCATTCTGCTTCAAAGGTGTCCGGGGTGTACAAAGTTGCACAGACAACATCCTTGAATCACTTCCAGTCAGCTTTTATGTCACAGGAAGTTGCAGTAGTGGTATCCAGCTGGCTTTCCGCTGACTTTCAAAATGCTGGTTTTACAGCAACAATTTTACAGTATTAACTTCAAAATTGTTGAAATTTAGCTTATTCCGAAGCTTTTGCTTAGTTTGATGTGGATGTCAGACTTTCCACAGATCAGTTAATTTGACATTTGAATCCTCCTCCCGTAGACTGATGCTGATGTTGCCCTGGAAGTGGTGTAATCAATCACTGCCAATTTTTAGATGGGAATATGTCTAGGGAATTTTGGTTTTACCTGGAATCTGAAGGCCTGTGATCATATTAAGTATATTTATTTAGGAAGAATGGGTCACTGTTTTTGCACTTTTTGTATTGTATTTTTCAATAATACCAGCAGCCTTGACAGTCTTCCTCAAAACAAGCTTTGATGCCACCAGGATAATAATTATGCTCTTCTTTGGTATCTGAGAATTTATATGCTCCATGTCTTCATAAAAGTATCTCTTATTTTAGCTGTGTTTAAGTAGTATTTAGTCAGTAATGATGGTGGCATAGCATTTCTTCTAAAGTAGCAATCTTGCTGTATAGTCATTTTTGCCATTGGGCAATCTAGTTTTTTGATCATTGGAGATGTAACAGTGAAACCACTGTCAGTTTCTCCATTATTTCCTCAGTAATTACAGGTCTACAGTACAGATAGCTAATCCAAGTTTCCTTAAAATTGCTTTCCTCTTAAGAAAAATTTCATTTAGTGTTATATGAATTTCATATCTGGTGACTGCATTGTTGGACAGGGCAGTTCTTCACATTGGATGATTAAGTGGATGTCCCTAAGTGTCTGTATGATCCTGCTATGTTCAAAGATGTAAATTTAAAGGACTTAAAATAAAGGGAAGGGAGGTTCACAGGGAATATCTGCGCTGTGCAATTAAATGCAGTGCAGATAGCCCTGAACTAGTGCTGACCCATCTACAAACTGACCAGCTGCGTTAGCATGATTTTGCACTTCAGTAAAATCTTTGACTCCCAGTAGTAAGCCCTGGCTCCAGCTCAGTGCCATGGTGATGCAGACATACTGCTTTTGCTTCCAGAGCAGGAGTTTGATCTGCTGTGCTCTGTTGTGTGGGAGTCACTGAACTCTAGTATGGCTTCTAGCCAATGGAAAGTCATCTGTAATCCTGAATTTCGTGTGAGCAGATTTTGCAACTGTAACTGCTATTGAATCCATACCTACAGCTTTGCTGGTTTTTTTGTCATCTCAGAAGTCTGAAAGAATGGTAGATCAACTTGATTTTGATGCCAAACATGCATCCTATAGCAGTATCACTCATCCAGATTCAGTCACAAGATAGAGACAAAGAAGATGAGGTAAAGCTGTCTATAAAGTTTGGCTGTAATTCCTGTGGAATTTGATAAACCTCTGTCAGTAATCTAGTGTGTGTACTTAAACTGCATGACAAACTTCCTGCACTAAGTTAGAACTGGATCTAATTTGACCTCAAGCTTACACACTTGTCTGCAGGTGTCTATTTGCAACAGCAGCTCTTTGGAAGAGAGTTTAAGCTTAACAGTGGAGATAGGGATTGGGTTTCCCTTTGCAGATTGCAGCTGACTCCTGAACTAAGGAACTAGCATGATTGCTGAGAAGGATAATACAGAATGGTTTGATTTTTAAAATTATATGGCAATTGGTATTTTGCGTTTTTGTTTTGTTTTGGGGAAAAACAAACTGTCTTTAAATTTTAAGTGGCTTTTGGATTTATGTAAGGGAAGCAGAAAGGGAGGAGAGAAATACTTTTGTTCATGGGAGATTTCTCAGCTCTTCCTTTCATACATATAATATGCATTGAACTTTTTTGCTAGAATTAAGCAAGACAAAGGGAACTTGGGGTGAATCGCTCCCAGCAAGTAAATGTGCTTTATTCTCAGTTTACTTTAGAGGATACACAGTGGGTGTGAAAGATGAATTAGGGTTTGAGGATTGAGAGTGTAGCGTAAAAATCTGCACTAGGGGGCAGCCGATAACTGATGTGTTGGATTAGTAACGCGGTGTCCCTTGTCACTCACAARTTGGCCCAGAAGATCCATGTACTGCGCAGCTTCTCAGGCAAGGTTTATGCTTGCAGAAACTGTTTAGTCAGTGCTGCCTCTCCTGCGTAAATACAAGAATGAAAAGGTGTCGCATGATATTAGAAACCCTGCACATGAGAGTGGTGGTGAACTACAGTGATACAGAAAGCTGGGACAAAGAAATCTCCTCTTAATTTTAGCAGTAGTATTGTTCTGACTCCAGGCTTTTTCAAGACCTGCATTTTAAAGCAAGGTTGTTGATTTTATTTTATTTCATTCAACTCAAAGTAATTTACGTTTGTTTAGACAGAGTACATTTTTCTAGGGAAGAGGAAAGAAAGATGAAATTTAGCTCATTGTCAAAATAAGCAGAAAAACTACAGACATCAAGTAAACAAGATAATTTTTGAAACCTTTTCCTTTTTTAAGTTGCTTTAATGTCAAATTACACTAAAGATTGTTGCTTATTGCTCAACTTTTCTGTCAGCAGCACATACTCATGAAATGACACTTCAGATTTTGAAGTGAATTTACCCAATTCAGCAGAACACTTAGATATAGGCCTGGAATGCAGGTAGGAATAGGAAGCTGTAAGTGCACTTCAGATTCAGAGGTTCAGAATTCTCACGGCAAGAACATTTATCTCAAGGAGGAAGGTAAGGTTCCACGACCATTTGGTAGACCTACCTGTGCTACGATTGCCAATCCGAGTATTATTTAGGGAAACTATGGTGGTTGCAAGCAAGGTATGAGTTTTGGATCATAGTAAGAAATCAGAAAAAGTCCTGGTCAGAGAGGAGTTGAGAACTACTGCATAAACATACTTGAAATCTGCATTGTATTTACTTTGCAGAACACAGCTTCAGCTCTCAGAAATGAAAATTTTATTTCCTGTTTTGCCAAATGAAGGAGGCTGAGGCAGGGGGACAAAGTTATGCTTCCAAAGTGTCACAACAAGGAAAACTGGAAAAGTTTTTTGGCAAAGGAAGATAGAAAAGTGCTAGAAGAAGCAAATATTCAAATGGTAAAGTGTGCACCAAAGTGTGGAACCCTTATTAGGCTAATCCTGTTGGCTTTGCTATATAGACAGTGAGGAGAGACAAGCTCCTCTAGAATCAGAGAAAGAGCTTCACTTCTAAGAGAGGTTCTTAATTTTTCAATGATTAAAAAGATTAAAAAGAAAGCCCAGGAAGATCTGTCTAGCAAGGGTGAAGTTTGATTCTTTATAGTGCAAGTGAATGATTTTATAATTTCCCGTTTCTATAACTTTCCTTTCTTTTCTTCCAATATCTGGCACATATCTTACAAAAGAGCATATGAACTGCCTGGTGGATTTCCTTAGTAGGTAAGTATGTGGAAGTTTGTGAATCTCAGCTTTTGCCCACTTTTTAAAACCTCAGGAAGTTATGGTAGTGCCCAAACCCACAAGATCACAATATTTTCACTTTTGAACTGATATACTCTAAGGAGAGTAGATTTTGTATCAGTTTGCATGATTCATTTTAAAGTACATAAATGAGGTTTGGAGACGACCTTAGTGTGAAAAGTAATGCATTTTGGCCCTGTGAACCAGAGTATTACACCTGTACCAGTTATCAGCACTATGTATTTTAACTTGTAAAGCTGCAAATTATTTGCTGCTCATCTCCTTACTTGAGCTATTGCAGTTGTAATCCACTGAGACCATCCTAACTGGAAATTTTCTTGATGGGGTTGATGGCTGGTAGGGAATTTTGCATCTCTGACATTTGATTTCTTCACATGCTTCTTGAGCTATAACCATGTGCATTTGCTTGCCTATGTATTGAAAATGTTGGGGGTTTTATTCCCTCATCTTTGCACATCACTGATGTGCAATGTTGAGCCGTAAAGGTAAACTATTGTGTGGGGCTTCACATTTGATGCGTCAGTTATTTAATAGTGTATTCTTAAGACTACCAAGGGCACTCAGAGATTTAGGCAAGCACTTTTATATCACACAGCAGTAAAAATCTCATTCTACCAAGTAAAAATGCAGCAGTGGAAAACCAAAAAAATATTGGCTGTATAAAGTATGAGAAACTTTAATACCACTTCACAATGACTGTCTTCTGCATGTTCTGATCGGAATCCAGATAATGCTTTTCTTCTCTAGCTCCCCTGTATATTGTTTTTAGACTTATTACATGATAGCACCATCTGTGCCACTCACATTTTGAGTACAATTCTAGATCTGCATATTTTAAGACATGAATTTATAGCTGAAGTGCCTGAGAGTCTCAGAGTTACACAAACATTCTCTCTGGTTTTGTGCCATATCAGCATACATCAAGAAGACAGTCCCTGCTCCCCAAAGCTAAAAGTTCAAATCAGCAGAGAGAAAGGAAAAAAATGGGAAAAACAAAGAAATAACAAGACGATATTAGTAAGTGAGGTAGTTGTCAATTCACTAGTGTTGATCTATTTATAGGCATCAAGACAAAGGAAAGCTTGAAAGATGTGAAGCTAGTGAGGTGTTTTTATCGGTAAATAATCATCTGTTATTAAATTAGAACTTCGCTCTGGTGGTTATGACTCTCATTTTACACATAATCAGAAACATCATCCCTGTCAGTACTGTGTTTTCTGCCTAAAGCACGTTGCTATTTTACAACTGATTCGTGAAAATGAAAACAATGAAAATTCAATCCAATGCACTGATCTGTGGTTTTTGTCTCTTGGTCTTTTCTGAAAAACTTTCAGTCATGGTTGAATAACAACAAAGATTTCTTCAAACTTTTTGTTTCTGAAACAGATCTTCTGGCTGATGCAAATGTTAGGAAAAGACCATGAGAGGGCAAGGAAACCTTAAATGAATTCACTCATTTTTCAGCAGAGAACATATTGAAATAAGCTATGCATTGCCAGAATTAGGCAATATTACCAGACACTGGTCTTACAAATAGTTTTGATAATTTGACTCCCTCTCATATGCCAGCTACATTAGAATCAAGCAAATACATTTTTTGTAACTACTTCAGAATTTTTTAGTCTTTTTCTGCTAACAGAATCATTCTTTATGGGCCCTGATTTTGACAGATTTATATAAACTGAACTGACCGGCAGTAACTTACTTTGTATATTAATTACACTGACATTCCCTTTTTCTATCTGGATGACTAAATAATATAACGAAGAGGTGTCTTAATGAACCAATGAGACATCAGAAGAATGTGACCATCTTCCTTTCTGAGCCAGGGATGACCCAATCTTTTCTTGAAGAAAAGATATGTTGCTCTAAGATTAATTTTATGGACCATATTTAAATTTTCTCCTCAAATATTTTGTACATGGTTTTAGGTTGAACTTGTTTATGGTAGATTGAGGTCAAATGCAAGCACGAGTAACAAGTTCTTCAGGCTTTATACAAAGCAGAGTGATGGCACTAGTACAGCTCTGAGTTTGAGCTACTGGGCAGTGCGTAGCTTGGACTTGGCAACATATTGACAAGGTCACGTGGCCTTTGGATCTGACCTGACTCCTGGTTTGCTGTGGCATACAATAACTATGCATGTGATGCATTTTCTAGATGATAATGAAAACTAATTCTGTCTCTGTTTCTGCTCTCCTGCTCAATGCTGTTAGTATCATTCCTCAGTGCTGCTAGTATCGTTCTTTTTTTTTTCTTATTCCATTTCAAAATGTCTTTACTGAAAACTGATCCAAGGAGAAAGCTCGTATATAGCAACTGTCCAAGACGCTTCCAACAAACACAGTGCAGAAGGACTCTTCCAGTCCTGTCCATTTGAGTGAGCAAAAGGCTTGTTCTCATTTATACTGACTGTCATGAATACCTGAGAATTGTTGGACAGCATGAGCCAACATCTTTTTTTGGTTCTGCCTCCTGCTGGTGGTGAAAAACAACTTTGGCATTTTCTGTGCATGTGTAACCTTGCTCTGCAGGCTGCCTTTAGGGCTTTTGCCCTATTAGAATGATGCAACACACTCCTTACATGAAAATCAGGCCTATTTTGAACAACTTCTCATACAATACTTACTGATTTATACTAGACCACTCATTAAGGTCTGAGTGATTAATATTCTTCCACTTTTTTTTCCAGATTTTGATCTATTGTAACCAGTGTGAAAGTTCAGTTGGTCAGATGAAAACCAAAACTTGCAGGATTTCATGGCTGCATTTAAGAGCAGAACTTAATCATTTTAACTGCCAGGCATATCTGATTACTGTCTTCCAAACATTCATAGCTCTATCATAAATATATAGATTTTCACATTTTCCTGATAAATGAATGAAAATACCTTTTGGGGAATAAAKTGATATGTTTTAAAGGCATTTGTTTACTTTTTCTGTAAGCTCCTGAGATGGCTAACATACTAGTTGTTAATCACACCATCTGTTCAAGCAGTGTTTGACTAAATGAATCAATTCATACTTTTTCTTCTTAAAGCAGTTTTTTACAGAACAATATGTTTGTGTCTATTACCCCATCATTTGGCAATGTAATATGAGATATTTTAATTTTCCTATTTATTGTGCATGGATTTTCAATCTCCAAATATTTTTTTAAAATATGCATACAGCACAGAAAAGCTGTGTCTATTGATTTTTCTAGCATTGCAAACAGTGGAAAAATCTGTTCCATTCTGCTGTCAAATTTCAACCATCTGATTATATTTAAATGAGTTATTTCAACATATTTCATTTGAATGACCGTCATATAAGCGATTCCTCCTTTGTACCGAAGATGGCAGTGGTGCACAACCTACCTAGCCACTGGTATTCAGCGTGGAGAAGTTTTGCTCAGATTTTGGTTAGTAGTTCCAGGAAACAGCAAATTGGGGGGGAAGATTCTGCAAATGGGAATGGCAACCTTTTGTAGTCTTCCTTGTCTCAGTTGTCTCTGGTGAGCTTACATTTACATAATTCCAACCAAAATTCGGGCTAAATAAGGAAACTGCAGCTTGAAATAAATATAAATCCAAGTTTAGAAAGATTGTAACCGATCTGTTTTAAAATTTGTGTTCATGTGCACTTCCTAGCTTCAGCTGAAACAAAAAATCATCAATGTCTGTGCATCAGAACTTGGTCATTCCTGAAACCTCATGTGAAAGGCTGTAAGTTTCAAGTGACTATGGGTCGTTTCTAACCCCACAGAAGCTTTGCACAAATATGCTTAGATAAGTTCCTGACTCTTAGTTTACCTTAAACCAATGTTTTGAGGTTCACCCTGATGTAGATTCAGAGGAGGAATGCTGGGCTGAGCACCAGGGAGAATCTGGCAATTAGTAAAATAGTTTCTGAATAAAAATAATGATTGAAGTCACACTGGTAGTACAAACAAATAAAAAGAAAATAAGTAACAAAATTCTTTCAGTATGCTGTAAAGAATAATCCTGAGGGAAAATTGACTGAATGACTTCCTAATAATTTTTCTGTTATCGTGGACTAAACATACCTTGATACTACAGTGGAATCAGAGTTAACAATTGTTCCTAAAGGCTATATCCTATTTACATGGTCGCTTAAGAAACAGTAAGTGCTTTTCCTCACTGCTGTGATGCCACTGTCCAGAGAGTTTGCTTTATAAGAGAGGCAACTGTGTCCTCAGAGGCAAATACCTATATATTAAAGACAAAAATTGTTCTAAAATTGTGGCTCATTCATATTCTGTTTTTCAACCTGAGTCTTATTTGTGTAAATTCATATATAGTCAGGTTACTTGGCCAGACTTGTTTCTGAAGGATTGGATGCTATAATAGAAAAGTGTTTATTAAATAATGAAGAATGTTGCTGAGATGATCTTATTAGAGTCTTCATCACCCCTTGGTTTGTCTGGTTTTATTTATTGATGGTTTGGGTTTTTTTGTTAGTAACAGAGAAAGAAAGTAAAAGAGCAAATGTGTCTGTGAACAATGTCTTAAAATTTTCAGGCTGCAAATTGTAATCAGTATTGTGTTGTGCCAGTGGAACACAGTTGTCTTGCTGGATCATAAATAGAGCAGGAGTCTGTCAGTAATGCAGGCATCAAACACGTGAATATACTAAGGAGTAGGTTCATGGCCTTGAACTGGCACTAAATGTGAACTGGAAGCCAGTGAAAGGTACGAAATTATACACGTATTGTTTTCTTAAGTGTCCTGGTAAGGTGATAAGCTGCTGACTTATTTTACAGAAGGTGGAGATTTTGTATTTCTTCTATTTTAATTACCAGCTAACATTAGTCTGCTCTGAACGTATTGCATGAGTCATTGTGACGTGACTCCTCTGAGAAAAAGGATTATTTCTTGGCATCCCAAAGACAAAAAAAGACATTCTTTCACCCTTCAAACCCTTTTTCAAATCTAAATATTTAGCATTTAGCAAACTTGATCCAGTTGTTGCTCTGAACCACAAAGCTTATTTGACAATGGAGGGGCCCATCCCTTCAGTAAAAGAAAAGGACAGCCTCTTGATTAATCTCACAGCTTCACTTAGGTCTTGCTTAAGTTTCAGTTTGAACCAGCCACTATTCATTCCAGTCCTGGTAGTATTAATATATAATGGCATTTATTTCATGTCATTGATTTCTTCTACTGGAGACATGTAATTCTCATGTTGTTGACAATGAAGGTGTTTCATGTCTTCACCATTCCTAATAACTCATATATAAATGTAGAGAAAGGAAGGGAGGAAGGGAGGGAGGAGAAAGGATGGCCATACGCTTTGTAGGCCTCTGGAGGGTGAAGGCAGTTGTTATAATGCTACATGGTTCACTTATGCTCTTGGGGTCAACAATACCTTATCAAATATATTAAAGTCAGCACAGAGGGCAATATTGAGACTGAGGTTTACTTTCCAGTTTTAAAGCCTTAGAGAAGTCCTACTGGGAATTTCTTCCCTGAGTCCTGATCCATCTCCTTCAGAAGTATATGTAAGCTACATCTAAGTATTTTAATTTGTCTGGGTTATATTTTATTTATTTTGTTATCAAAACCTTGATTTTTGATTTTTCAACAAAGTTTTCAAAATTTTGTGTTCTCTCCATTTAAGGGGTTACGGAAGCTGACTTTTTACAGTATACTTTTAAAGGTGGGTGTGAGGTAAAATTAGTAAGTCACTTGTCACATCAGATCACTGAGAAACTCAGGTAGAGCTATGGCATCAGTATGAAGCTGTCCCTACACTGCTTTACCTGGTTAATTAAAAAGGATATATCTGGGGGGTTCATGTCAACTTGAATAACGATGCATTCTTTCTGTACATATTAGAATTCTCCTTGAAAAATCTAGGAAATTGCATTGCCATGTTGAGATTGTAGATTTTATTCAGCAGATAGATCAGGTCTGCCATTTTAAAAGGGAAAGATATATGTTTTTCCTCAAAATAAAAGCAATTCTACTGGGACAACTAAATTTACCTTCTTTACATTAATAAGCTGACAAATTTGACTTCCTTACCATTTGTATCTCATTTGCAATTTTCTTTTTCACTGGGTGGAGTTGTTCCTTAAGAGTTCAAAATGTTCTTGATCTTTTTGATTAGGCAGCACTTTTACAATTATCTAATCTTGAAAGCATAAAATCTTTCATAATGTAACCTGATCTCCTTATTGCTGTTATACACTACGAGCTGAATTTGTGCAGTCCTTATTCATATGGTTCGTTACTAACTCATATATAAATCCCAGCAACTTCTGTGGGATCATTTTTGTAAGTGCATGTAAGTAGAAAGTAGATAATACGTAATTTTTTTGTATGTAAAAAATATATAATGTGAGTGGTTACTCTTTTATTGCAGAAGGTCTCCTATGGGTTTGTTACAAATATTTTCTGAAGATTTTACAATAATGATTAATTTTCTTCTCTAAAATGTCAATTTTCTTGAAGATAGTAATTTTGAGCCCATTAAAATATTTAAAGCTTTTAAAGATCTTTTTAATCAATTAAACCTCACGATTTTAATGAAAATTGGACTGTACTAGATGACAATTTTAATTCTTTTGCTTTTTGTAAATAAAGGCAAAATTAAAATGAATGACTTTAAGAAAAAAGAAACAAGGGCCAAGCTGAGATCTTAAAAAATTTTGAGAACTTTGAATTATTTAATAGTTACAAGATTATTTGTTTTGGATACCTGTTACTGTCAAGTTAGAAGCTAAACTACATCTGATTATATCTAGCAATAATATTCCATTTGTATTGAAGAAAGTTGTCATCAGTCTATATATGTAATAATTAGTTTTCAGTACGTTTGTTTTGAATTTGGTACTGTAGCTGACTGGGAAGTGGAGACAAAAGAGAAAATACCATCTAACTGCTCCTAATGAATAGAAAAGGAATCTTTAAATTTTTGAGGTTGTATCTGCATTGAAAGCTAGAGGGTTGAAGTCTATTTCTATTACTCCATCTCCAAATCTCTAAAATTAAAGAGTTTGGAAGTCTGTGTAATTTCTTTCTATATTGGTACAATAGCATGAAGTGTTATGAAATATGTTTGCTATGAAGCGTGCCATAGGACTGATGGAGTGCCTGGTGTTGGACCAGGAATAGCATAGAGTCAAATTGAAACTTACAGTGTTCTCAATGATGTTTTGATATTTCAAGCTCTGGAACATCAACAAATGTGAGTAGTTATTATTTCTGTGTTTAGCCATGGCTTTCTGTCCCATGTGAAAGATGCAGTACTTTTTTGTCAGTCATAGGGTCATTGTTATTTTCTACTCTGGATTTTTGGTAAATAAGAACATTTTTAATTCCAAAATAAAGAAATAAATTTGTAGAAACTACCCTAAATCTGTTTTGGCAAGGAAGTTGCACCCTTGCTATCCACCAATAGCAGGGACAGATTTCTGTAAGTTTTAATATAATAGCTCCTAAGAATCATTTGGTATCAGATCCTCTTTACCAGACATTGCACTCAGTAAAGAACTCACAAGTCCAGTGAGCTTTAAATTAGCGTGCTTATGCTATTTACTAGCATCATGCTGCTAATTCATTACATGTCTTCCACCTACCTTTAACTGGTGCTTAGATGATAAACTAAAGTTGTTTAAATTATGTTTGTGGCAGATTAGAGGGGAATAAGATGAAGGAAAAGAAAGAAAGGAGAAGATGAGTGAGACAGCGTACAACACTGCTTCTTTGATGATGAAAATGCTCTATCAACTAGGTCCATGTAATGTCTGATTCTCTACCATCTTCAAGCCATACATAACTCTGCTCTTCACTGAATCACAAATTTGTTCATTATATACCATTCTTTGTGCTTTTGCTCCCCCAGTTACTTTCCTCTGTGGTGGTGGCAATGCTCTAGCAGCTTGACAGTCTCTAACTTCCAGTTTTCTCCTATTTTAAGGAAATTCTTGAAGTACTGTGGAAGAGAGATGATTCAATAAAAAGCAAGTACTAACTGCTAGATACAGCCCCTACAGACATTGTTAATTCCGTAGACTTATTTTCATAACAAAAGGAACTACAGTATAGTAATTCCACCTAGAATGGAAGCCTCACAATCAATGGGCTATGCAGAGAATTTTTTCAGTTAGTTGCTTATTCCTGTATTAGTTTGCATGTAAACTTTTTCTTTTTCCTTCTGTTACAGGACCTTGAAGAATCAAATCTTTTATACATTTTATTTAAACATTGTAAAAATATTCCATTTGCAATTTAAATTGATTACATCTCAAAGCAGAGAATAAAAGGAAATAATGATGACAGAAAGACTTGTTTAAAAAAATGCTGCAAATGTGGTGATGTATTATTCAAGGACAAACATCTCCATTACACAGTGCAAGAATCTGATAAGTTCCAGAATACTGTCAAATTACTGCAGCAACGGTGTTGCAGTTGTAGTAGAATCTCACCTCTTTTTGCTGCACTTGCTTTTGCCTCCTTGGTCTCTTTCTTTATTCATTAACATGGAAATGAAGTCTCTTACGGACTTAGCATAACACCCCCCCACACACCCCACCCCCTGTTTTCAGGCCACTTGCCAACACTTTCTAAGCACTTAAGTGAATCTTGTACAGGAAATGCAACATTGAGACTTGTCCAGGGTAGGCCAGATGATAAGACTTCTGATCCTTCTAGACTCCTTCACTCTAGACAAGAGTGAACACAAAAATAATGTTTCAGAAGCATAACAAACAAGGACATTTGGAAGCAGGTGTTGCAGTAAAGAGTTGTTATTTTCTGGGCCTGCTAACAATGACATTTGTTAGAAAGGTAAGAGGTATGACAATGGAGTCATCATTTTTACCAGGATGGAAGCAAACCCAGTTACAGTAGACTTAAAGGCCCAGTAGCACGACTATCATGATCACCTGTGGCTGTTGGCTTTTCTGTTATCAAATTCACTGTTATTGTGAGATACAACGCCTCATGCCATTTCAGGCAATGCTTCAGCATTCACTCCTTTCCTATAAAACTCTGAGTAATCTGCTTTTATGTAGAGAATTGAGTGGAGAGGGACTAACGCTTTCCCACATACTTACTGAAAGCTTCTCCTGTGGGGTTTATATGGTCCGTAGAAAATGAACACAAAATTTCACTTAGTTATCATTATGCATCGTATGAGCAATATCCTCTAGGTCTTGATTTAGCCAGACGTTATGATAATCCTTCCTCAAAGGATAACCTAGAAATGGGGGTGTATCTACACTCAGGGTGTGTGAATAGAAATTACAGATGGCAAAGCACTGTATTTTCTAGAGTACAAGATGCACATATTATTTATTTGTTATTTTGTGCTTACTTCAATTGTTTTAATAATAATATTTCTAACTACTTTACACTTCAGAATATACAATCTGTATGAGTTTTAAGAGCATAAATTTTTGCTTCTGTTCTTTTCAAAGCAAAAAGTTATGGTAAGCCAGTTTTGTATTATTACATCCTCTCAAGGGACTTAAGTAAAAAAAAGTCTGCGAAACATTGCACTAAATCACCAGTCAATGAGGCCACTCACAGTACATAAACCTAACTATGTTCATAAGTCTTTTCTGGGTCAGGGCCGAAGAATGTATTCACTTGCCAGTACTGCCTTAAAGACAACTTAACAAACAAAAGAATCAAGCACAACAAGAAAAGCATC
Organism: Phoebastria nigripes; assembly: GCA_035582835.1. Classification (NCBI taxonomy): domain Eukaryota; kingdom Metazoa; phylum Chordata; class Aves; order Procellariiformes; family Diomedeidae; genus Phoebastria; species Phoebastria nigripes. Next base: position 1,386,539 of record JAYKAV010000811.1, on the reverse strand, counting down.
ATTCTTATGAAGACACTTGACATTCCCTGAAGCATCCACACCCAAAAAATCAGTCCACACCTGAAAAGCAGACTAAACTAAAAGCAGTTTAAGTATGTTCTAGTAGGAGAAGTTCAAATATTTGCAAATATTAAGCAACTGTTCTATGTACTTCTAATTCATCTGGTTGCATTAAACTTGAATATGCAAAGGTCTCTCAGTATCACTGAGAAAACTGAAAACTTGATAAGCTCTGAAACTCACTGTGTTCACTGAAAATGTGTAACTGTACATTCAATAGGTCTGTAGTAATTCTAAAGATTATGTCTTTTCATACTGCAGGTTCCTCAGGCTTCATACACAGTGTAATTAACCCCCAGTTGAGAACAACCTCTGTTGTTCATTCAATACATGAATTCTTTCAGTACAGCTAACATACCAAGTGGATTGTGTTAAGAGTATTTGTATATTGTTACAAAATGCTTTTGTTTTGTACAGGTTTTTGTACTACAGAGCATACTAATTGGAAAAAAAAATCTATGCATCAACGTTGCCACGTTACATGTTGAAGTATTAAAGATATATAAAAAATTGATTTGTAATGGAAATGCTGAATCTAAAGAAAGAGGCTTAAATGGCTGCTTCTCTCTGTCATTTAAAAAGTAACTACATCTATAAAACTCCATCTGTTTCGATAGAGCATTCCATACATTCAACTTAACCACTGAAACTTTTTATACTCTATAGCTGTTTTCACCATTGAGCTTAAGTTATACGTTCTTGTAATGCTTAGAATACTTTTTTCTGATTGCCTTTAATATTTCTTATTGTGATACTGGGAGACAGATGAAAGAACTGGAAATCAGGGTCTCTTGAGTTCTCTTTTCCATTCTTCAGCTTACTTAAGTGGCTTCTCTGCAAATTACTATTTAGCCACCTGCAATTCAAGAGAACAGTTTTGCAGATACCTAATGGATGACATGAGATTTGGAAAGGATCTGTAAACTGCTTTGCAAGGCTTGCATGTTAGCTACAGTATGTTAAATGCAAAATACCTATACGAAGTATTGGGAAACATTTTACCGTGTTTTATATACTTTGTGGCATTTAAAGAGCTGCTTCTGTTTCTGTTGTGGAAATGCCATGTAAAATCCACTGAATTGAACATAGGTGATATTTTTATATTTCACCTGTGTAGGGATTTGTTTGATGGTTTCTTTTGTATTCAGATTATGTTTCCACTTGATTCTTTCCCTCCAATTGCTTGCCAATTATCTGTGACATAGGAACTCATGTTTATAGAAAAGTGGTGAGGAAAACTTTATCTAGTGTGACAGAATCAGAATATAGTTCTGTCATCTTTAAAATTCTGCTCTCATGGCTATCTATGGGCAGCAGCTGTGCCTATAGAGCCAAATCCTCATTCCCATTCTGCCTCTCTGGGGTATGTTGGCAAGCATATATGAACAGAATGCATTTGAATAACATTTGAAAAATATCCTTGTGACATTTATACATGTATTGTTGGAGAGACGCTAGTGGCTCCAGACCTGTTCCTACATAGTTTTGTACATAAAACTACATCTATCCCTACAGTATTTTAACATTTACTGTCTTGGATCAAGATAAAACAAGATAATATTTTTAAATTTTTTCTCTTGGAGGTTAGAATATTCTATTTATCTTCCTTCAAGTGGAAGAGAAAAAGAAACATAAGATCTCTTAGTCAACATCTATAATTAACAGAAAGATGAATGCTGTTTAAAATTGTATATGAATACAGTCTCTTATTAGTAAGTTTTCTGCTACTTGCTGATATGATACTACTTTCTGCTAATGCTGATATGAACAATTCATTTCACTGATGGGCAATGACTGCATAACTTAATAAGAATACACGAATACCTAAATGAATTTTAAAGCTGTAAATGTGTGCATAAGCAGTTAATCTGGGCAGCATGACAGATAGCCCTGTGAGTGCTTCTCTGTCAAAATACAAGTAGTAGTTAATCTATATGCAAAACTGAATTTACCAGAAGAAACAGATAACTTTGGCTATAATCATGGCTTGTTTAGGGAAAAGTAAACTAACTGATCATTACTCTTGGGAAATGCTTTAACAGAAACAAGAGAGTATTAGTTTGATCCTTCAAGAGTCATTCAGTTATTAGTTACACAAGGGCTATCCAGTAACGTAATATTTATCATTAGGTTATACACCAGAGCTTCCAGACACTTAATGCCTGGGGTGGGAATGTAATTCAGATCATTTCACTTCAAAAGCAAAGGCCATTTACCCACTTGAACAAAAGGAGAATGTTTATTAGTAGGTAGCAGCACAGATCCAAGAAGACTTGGCCAGGCATTAGAACAGCTGAGAACATGACAAATTTTGCTCAAAACCACCTACATTTTCATTCCGTGAGCTGTAAAGAGGAACTACTTTGTTCACAATTTTTCACCTAAAATTATTTTGCAGGTGTTCTTCATTGAGAACCAGGAAAGGGTACAAGCCTCTCTCAGATTTTGCCATTGAAAGTGAGTGTTCTTATTTGATATATCAAGTTTAGTCAACAGTCTAAATGTTTTGAAAGAGTATTATTTCAAAATTTGAGCTAACACTTTTAGGCAGTTGGTTTACACCTTCGAACAATGCACATTCAAGTGTGTTTTACTGTATTTTTCTCCTTTCAAATGGAACAGATAATGAGAAGCTCACTCAATTCAATGTCTCTAATTAATAGGTAAATGAGCATTGTTTAAAATAATACATGAATGAAAACACTCAGTAAGTTTTATTCTGTGAGCAATGGTTGATATAACGATCAAGATTTCTTCTCTTTCTATGAATCAATATTTTAATAACTTCCAAAAGAAGAGGAAAACATGGACGCCTCCAACTACTTTTCCACTAACTTCCATTTGAGGTCTCTTGAGGACTACAAAATTCTCCCAGGAAATTTGTGGCAAAAAAATTTCCTCTGTTCTAGCATGTCACTGGAGGTTTTCATTCCAAATATCAGAAATTGGTGACAGTTATTGATTGAGTTCCGACTTAACTCACCTCTTGAAAATATGTTTATGAATATTTTCCAAAACTCTGAAAATAATCTTCTAACATGAGGTGTTTCTGGCATCTGTAAAGGACACGGAAAACTAGGCTACATTCCTTATGGGGTTTTTGGTTGGTTGGTTCCTTTCCAGAGCTATTCCACAGGGTGAGATAAAGAAGGCCACACAAAATTGACACAGATTAGAGATTTTAGACCATTACAATGATTGTGAGTAACTTTTGTGACATTCTGCACATCTTTTTATCTTCCTCATACCTTCTGTTTAAAAACTCCTACAGAATTCTTGCAATTTACGTTAATGAAAACACATATGTGCTTCAGGAACAATAGCATTGCATCTCCACAACTCATTAGGAAGTAAAAAACCATACATTCAAAGTAATGTGCAAGTAAAACTTTCATTTAAACCCGAATTGCTACATAATTATCCTGTTTACAGTCTTTCCTACAGCTTTTCTCACAGAAAAATGTAGATTTGGATTCTAACTGGAATAAAAATGCCAGAAAGCTTTGGCAAGAGGATGGTTGCTGCATACTTAGTGATATTGCATGGAGAAAGAAATGTGTTTGTAATTAGGGAAACACAGAACAGTTCTCATTACATCTAAGAAAAGCCAAATAGAGTAACTTTCTGAAGGACAGACCATGTAAGCTTAAGTGGATGAAAACTCAGCTTACACTAAAGTAGTTAAAGGAAGTACACAGGTTCTCACAAAGTTGCTTTAACAGACCAGCTATTTCACAGTCTTCTATAATCCATTTCTAGACTTGTTCTTGAATTAAAACATACACATCATTTGTCCTGCAAGGTTCAAAAAGTTTGACCAGTTTTCTCTCAAAATCTGTGAGTAACGGTTACAAAAAGCCAGAAAAACATTCTGCTGAAGATAGTGGTAATCTATCTACTGAACTCAGCAGGCACTAAATAGACATAACTGACTATATTGTTTTTAAAAGTGTCCAGACATTGTTTGATTTCGAGAAAGATTTAAATGGAGAGTAAAGTGCTGCTGCTTCTTCTCAACAGAAGGTTTTCATATCTACCTGACCCTTGGAATCCAGGCACTTCTAAAAAGCATCACTTTAAAAATATTTTAAAACACTCCATCTGACTAGTTAGCATTGGACTGTTTAGTCTCACACATTTCTACTCTGAGCCCAAAAAATTATACAAGCTAAACTGGTGAACTTGGAGAAGTAAAGCAACTTAGATCTGCTGAACTAATGATGCCACAGAAATGTTTACATAAGCATTATCTCTGCAAAATACAAGTTCTGATTGAGTGATGTTGACCAATTGCCTTTTATATCTGACCAGCAGACAGGTTGCATGGAACTTGAGACTGCACAGAAACCTGCATTTTGAGATGGTTTGAGAAAGCTAAAGCTTCTGAGTGAGTTCCTTGTAGGATTCTCTGCCTTGACATGAGACCATATTTTCATGGCACACAGCACTAACAGATGTGGTACTACAGTTTAATTTACTATGAATAGCCAAGTTTCATCAAAGCACTATTATTCTCAGAAAATGCCTGGACAATGTTAAGACCTTGACTTTTCAAAATGTGGTACTCAGGCCTGAGCTCTTCCAATTACCGATTTTTCTAATGATTATTTTACCATTAAGAATCTCAGGTCCCTATTCATAAGGGTAGTGACCAAAAAGCTTCTGAGCCCTATGTCTGTGATACCTAAAAGTCTCACTCATTGTCAAATGTGCTAATAAACAAAATCATTCTTTTTAGAAAGAATGAGTAAGCCAAAGGAAAATGAAGGTATTTCAGTAAAAAAAAAATTAATAGAGCCAGTGTTCTTAAAACAGGTCCATGTCAGCACCTGCAACAGCTCTAGAATTTTAACTCATGTTCATAAATCCCATCATCTTTATATAAATGCAGAAGAAACTTTCCAGAGCACATGGCAGCAGAAGTGGAAAGGGACCAAAACTGAAATTTTCATCCAACATAGACGTTTGCTTTGTATATTTGTTGAAGTTAAGCAGGTAGTATTTCTGTCCCTGGAACAAACCGTGCCTAAAAAAAGGTGTTGAAACACCTTCTTTTCCTATCTTCTTCAGAACTATTGTGTATTCAATAGCATACCTAAAGGGACACACCAACCCTAGATATTAAATCCCCAAATCCTGCATGCATTCTTGTGTGAACTTCATCTGTGTAAGTCATTCTTGCTACAAACTAAGGACTTATACATTGACATTAGGTACCAAACCTGCAATCATGTTTGCTAAGCGCAGGAAACTCTTTCTTCAGCTGGTAAATTTGTCATGACTCCCTTGAAGGATGTCATGGTATGTAAGCATATAATTTCAAGAAAAAGCTGTTATACCTTAGGAATACTTCTTTAAAACATTCTCCTCGGGTTTTCCTCTTGCATGACATACGCTTATTTCTCATTGCAAGTCTATCCAGCATTGCTGGCATAGAGTGCTCCCAGTTCTCCACCTAGAAAGGAGAACCATGGATGTAAGCACAGCCCTTATACTGCTGTTCTGAGTGCTACAAACCAGACAAAATTTGTGGTATGTTGGGACTATTGTAGCTTAACCTCTGTGTTGACAGAATCTTTTTGTACTCGGTGTGATCATAACTTATTTTTGGAAAAACATCTTATTTTTAGGTTTTTTGAGGGTTAACTGTACAATATATGGTATGCTTTACTGATATTTTTCTCATTCTGTAGCAACCTTAACACTAGTTGGTGGAATTCTTACTATGTGATATAAAGATCAATTGGTATAAAGATGTTTTCCAAGAGTTGTGATTACTTTAAAGGATATACTGTAAGGCATTTGTCTGGAAGCAATTAAAAGCTAATATAAACTCACCGTTTACTTTAATCAGTCAATTGTACTCATTTCTTTCTCTCAGTGTTTTTCTTCTGTTTTAATTTTTTTAATCTTAACTGTTGATAACGGCTTTTGACTTTTCCTCTTTCTTTTCCCTTCACAGATCAAATCTTTTGGATCTTTCAGGGTTTTCAAGCAAACATACATTCAAAATTTCTTTACACTGCAGTCTTCCTATTTTCCTTTTGTTCTTGATTCAAGTATAAACAGTTAGGTTCACTTTAGTTATTTACAATATACTTAAAAATAACTTCATGTGAGTGTAGTTAGTATATCTTTTTATTTTTTTCTTTCTCCCTCAGATCTTCACAAACTAACGCAATGCTCACAGTTTACTGAGATCTGAGTTGACAAAGGTCCAGATTTAAATCTTAGATGTACAAAGAAGAGTATCATTTAAATTAAAATCAATATACTGTTCTATGATGAGGATGTTCTGATTTTCAAATGTGTATATTGAGAACTGTTGACATAATGACTAAAATGCATGATCCTTTTTCAAAACATTTAATCTCTTCATTATATGCTATTCCATTTTGTATTAGTTCTTTTTAATATTGTACATGGATACATGCATAAAAGCAAAATATAGACAGCTGCAATGGCTATTGCTATCATTATTCAGAAAAAAGTATACTCACCACTGCCTTTAATAGACCTTTGCCTGAATAAAAGACAGAAAAATAAAATCCTTCTTTTTACAACTTGTAAAATCTTGGAGTCTAGTCCTTAAATCTTTCCTCACTTGCAAGAATAAGTACTGAGAATTTAAATTGCAGCAAACTGAAGGATGCTGCAGAAACGTGTTCCTCCCTGTTTCTTTAGTGCTATGAAACAAAATGAAAACACTGCCTCTAAATATTTCTTTCTAACAGTCTTTAGTGGCTGATTAAATATTTGCGTGGTTCAATAGCTGTTCTGTAGAAGCAGGCTCAATGCTCAGAAATTCACTGAAGTGCAAGACGGAGTCATATCGTGGTGAACTGTTGTTAAATTCTGCTTATACGTGAAAAGGCATGAAGCAGTATGTACTGAAGCACCGCATCTTAGATAAAGATATGATTTATTTTCACTAAGAATTTCTTAATTTGGAAATACTCTATAAACAAAAACAAATCTGGTGTATGAGCTTTTCACATTATTTTCTTCCCTCTGGATATGATTATTTGCATTATTTTTAACAACTTCTTAGAAAAGTTCTATGCAGTCTATTTTTGCAATGGGCAGTATGCTTACCAGGAATGACTTACTGCTTACAAGATTACAGTCTACAACATAGACCAAGGAAAGCAAATGTATTCTAACTTGGAAATTTCAAGAAAAGCTGTACTGTTTTACTGTTTTATGACCTTCATTATGGCCTTAGAATTGAAAAATCTTTCTAAATTCCTACCCATCTGCTCTGAGTAAAGCAAATGTTTGTGCTGCTGCTCTCCACAATCCCCTTTTCCTTTCTGCCACATCTGCTACTGACCAGGCCTTTTCTTGATTGTTATGGAGTGCTTAGTTTGAAAAGACACAACAACTTTAAAATGAGAAGATGTCATTGTTATTAAAACATTTTACTCAGTCTCAAAATCAGGGTTCAGGAATCTTCAGATTTCCTCAGTGACTTTGGGCAGCTGACTGAATCCCTCCATGCTTTGGTCTCCTATTTGTAAAAGGGAATAACAATGTTTATTTTTAGGAGAAAAGTATTGTTGCTTATTTTGATTGAAAGACTTTGTTCATTGTGTAATATGAGGAAATAATATTATCTCTTGAGGCTTCCACACACTGTGTATAATGAAAATATTTTAAAAAGTAAGCATACTGTCTCAAAATGCTTTAAAACTAAATTATATATGAATTGCTACCTTTGGTTTTTGAGTGTATCGGACCTTCTGCTGTTTCAGTGTTTGTAGGCAGTGAAATAGTAAAGTAGCTGAATAAAAAATACTAAAGCTTTTCTGCACTTCTGTTGAACACTAGTAAGCTCTAAGTACTATATTCTGTAAGTGCTAAACACAGGAGCTCTCCTTACTGTAATGTTCATTTGGAAGGCTAAATGTCTGGAGAGAAAACTTATTAAGGCTTGCCCATGTACGGAAGCTTCTATTGGTTTAATTATATAAATCAGATTTATATGACATGTATAAACACTACACTGTACTGTATCTTGGCAGGCACATGTTATCCAATTTGCTTCCAAGATTTCAGGTTGCTGAGCGTCACATATTGTATGCCCCAAATACAATGAAAAAAACAAAGGCAAAAAAATTGCAACCTTCTCCTCACCCCTTCCTGTAGGTCCAGTGGTACTGAACCTGGGCATATCTGGCTTTAGGATTTCTGGGATTTTCTTAGCACTTTGCCAAGTGGAGCAGCCTTAAAAATGGATTCAGAGGAGAGCTTGTCAACCTAAACAAGCATGTTCAGAAGTGGCTTAGCTTGTCAACACACTTTTTGAAGCAGATCTTACACTGCACCTTCTTGCTTCAGTCTAATGAAGGAGAAAGCCACAGATCCTTTGGATTAATTGTTCCTGCTGTCAGAGGAGTTGTTTATACAGCAGAGTAGACATTCAGTGAGTTGTTTAGAGATACTTACTGTTTGGAGATATTACTTGTTGCAGAAGATGGGAAGACACAAAGGTCACTTGACTTCCGGAGGCCTGAACAGTTGTGTTGATAACAAACATACCATTCTAGGATTGCATACAAACACAGGATGACCAGAACTGGCTGCAGAGTTTCTACATGAAACTGTGTGAAAAACTTACTCTATCTTGAATTTCAGAGCAAACTTTCACAGGAACCAATACCAGTATCAAAGGGGTGAGATTGCACTCACGTCTCTGGCTGCTGCAGACACTGTTGGTGCATTGCAAACCAGTTTGGTTTCAGCAAGTCAGATGGCAGGGTATGGCAATGGTAGCAAATGTTTGTGAACTGACAGCTGGCCAGTGCATACTGTACCTCTAAAAATGTACTAGAAATAACATCTAATTTCAGGAAAGATTTACAAACACAGTAGGATTAAACTGAAATGCGCTCATACTTCCCTCCTTCAGGTGGGTGGCCTGTATGACACCTATGAAGGGAACACTTGTAGGTCACCCAGGATTGCAGGTATATGAATATGGGTTTGAGACATACTGGTAAGGTGTAATGCAACAGCAGCAGGCTGAGGAAATCTCATGGTACCAACAAAGGCAAGCAAGTACTTTGTTTTCTCCCAATAGCACAGTATGTGGAGTGTCTTATTGCCTGTGGTTTTATGGATGGCAGGTGAGAGGAGTGTATCTGGAGTTTCCTGTTCCTGTCAAAAATGCATAGTTCCTGAACTGGCTGCAGAATGTGGAGAATAGGAAGCTGTAAGGGTAAAATACTTGTGCTTGCGAAAAAAAAAAAAAAGGAAAAAAAAAAGTAGCTGATAAGATAACTGGAAGTGTTGATACAGGCAGTGCCTTAATATCATAGTGTCATATTACTGCATGTTACACATTCCCTAGTTGCAGCTTGCCTCTCTCTACACCCATTGCAGTTAATTGTAATTGAGAATAGAAATATAATCAGAGTGTATATACAGCAATATGAAATGTGATGGGTTTTATTTATTGTAGATAGTTTACTTGAGTTGTGAAATGTCTTCTGTGCCCTACCTCATAGTTGTTTTGATTTTAAGATTTATTTGTCCCAATTCAAGGGACATACTGAAATACTTCTGTGAAAGGCTGAAAAAGCTGTTTTTAATTTTGTTTAGTGACAGATTTTGCATTATTTTAATTGATTGTTAGGACTAAATTCTGTGCATTTGAAATTAGACCTATATTTTCTAGGAGGAGCTTTAGCCTGGTCCAATTTAATATCATATAGCAAAATCCAGTCTTCTAAAAACATGCCCATTTTATGGTCACAATTACCTCTTTTTATTCTTTACTGCAGCACCTGCCAGGAGTTGAGAGCTGCAAGGAATGTTCTAATCTGTGATTAAATGTGTTGCTGCTTCTCATTCTTCTTTCCTTTTTACAGTTTCCAAAAAACCAAACAAACCCAAAATTTTCCAAGGGGAAAGTATGAATACTTGATTTTCAGGGAAATCCATCTATTGTAAGTGCAAATCATTCTTTGTATTGAAAGCTTTTATGCCACTGTGCAAATACACAGAAATTAGTTATACATCTATGCATCAAGGCTGAGGCACACACAAGACTAGCTAATTCCTTTTTCAAAAGTCCACAGGATTGTCCTTTGACACCATGTACAGAGCACATTTACAAATTAAATCCTTTATCATTCTAGACCTTTTCTTAAATATTTTTAGCTTATGCAACAGCATCTGGTTTAAAACAGGAAACAGGCTTATAGCTAAATGACTTTTGCACATAAATATTTAAGACTCTATATACTGAAATGTGACACCACAAGTTATCACTTCCCGGTATGCAGCCTCTTATGCTCAGTTTTATTTTGGCAGATATAAAATATCACAGAGACATGATAAATGTAAAGTCCTTCTCAGAAAACAAATTAAGTTCTAATATCACTTTGGAATGCTGTAATCTTAAAGCAGTATTTCTGATTTTATTGAATTGCCATTTTTTGGGGGGTGGTTGTTTTTTTTTCCAAAGGTAATCTGCCTTCACATTTACTTAAAAGTTTGACCTAGTTTGCTCCCTCTTCAGCCAGGGGGAGCTTTGCTCTAGATTTCAGCTGATAATTTGTATTACAGGAATGTGTAATACAAATAGTGTAAACTCTTTTCTTTCATGGGATATCTACAAGCTTTAGGAGATACATTAAGCAAAAAGCATAGTTATGTTATTCTGGAATTCAGTGTTGGGGAGGAAGAGTTATAGCATATAAGTAAATGATCAGATTGACGACTGACATTTACTACATGAATGCCTTTTTTTTTTTAATGTCCTTTCTCAGTTATGAGTCCTTATCCCATGCTTATATTTGTCTTTTTCTTCAGAATATGAACTACATATGCCTGCTGTTCTATTTACTCTCCCTCTAGCTGGCCCATTTCAGCTAAACAACTTGGGATGTTCTACTACCTTTTCATTGGTCTCAAATGGACTTCTGTCTTATTCAGAACTTTGAGTGGGTAGCAGTAGACGTGGTAGAAACCAGTTTGAAAGCATGCAAAATCTTCTAGATGTCAGGGCCCCCAGGCTTTGCATGTCTTAAGAGATCATCGGGTAATCACTTCTGGTTAATCTTAATGAAGGTTTTAGTAATAATGAATAATTTAATGGCTAATAAGAACTTCATTTTGTACTTGTTCAGCACAGGAGGGAATTTGAGTATTACATTCTGTTAAGTGGACATTGTAAGATGCATAAAGAGATGTAGGCCTGCCATTGAAGTATTCCTAAGACATAGATATACCTCATATAAGAAAATGGTTGAGAACAGTTGTCCACAAAATGAGTGGGCTGCTTGAAAGGGAGCAAAGGAAAAATGAGAGGAGAGGCATGGACAGTTCGAAGGAGGTTGTGTGCACAGTGCGTCTGAGGCTAAGAGCAGGGGAAGGGGCAACGTGCAACAGAGCAGAGTAAGCTCTGACATAGTAGGGCTCTTAGCTATGAGTAGCTTTACCCAGAGCTGTTGTTCCACTCCAGCTTACTTAGACTGAGTCCCACCGCCTCCCACAGACCTAGGAGAGATGGAAGTTGTGGGAAAAATTCATTTCTCTTTCCTCCACAGCCAGTGGGCATGATCAGAAGAGAGAGTCAGGGAGAGGACTAGAGGATGGTATGGTCAGAAAGGAGGGTTCTGATGACAATTCCCTCCAATTCCAGAAAGCTTTACAGCCTTGTCAACTTGCAGTTTCAGTTTTGGGTAGTTTAAGCTTAGGTACAAGTATTTTTAGAAATAATGTTTCCTTTATGCTGTTTCCAAAGAGCATCACTTATATAATCTAGGGAATGCATGTTCTTAGCTTTGTACATATAAGTACATTGATAACAGCAAGTAGGGATGGACATGCAGGGTTACAAAATAGTGTCTAGGCATTCTAATATTCTGATAAAACATACTATTAGATTTATTCAAAACTACATGAAGAATTTACTGTGCATTTTGATTAAAAATGATAGCCTTACTCTGAACAATGGTAACATTTTATCAGTATTGGTTTAAGCTGTAAGGAGTTCTGAAAAGTTTCTAATCTCTTAAATTTTTTCATATCAAAAGCCAATGTTAACTGTGATCATATTGATTTGATTCTTAGCATGGCACAGTTTTGACCCAAATTTTGAAAATAAGTAATAATTTCTATGAAAATTAGCACTGAAAAAATAAAATATTTTCAATTGTCCTGTGTTTATTATTCAGACCAAACTTGCACTGGAGTCAAAAATGTCCAACTGAACTTATCTGTGATGAAAAAGCACTTTCTGGATACATGAATCATTAAGTAGAGTATTTTAAAATTATATTTATTTTTATCCACAAGGGGAACTTGTATTTCCAGCAACTGAAGAGAAGAAAGAAGTCAGTGTCGTGACTAATTGTTTTATACCTTTCCACTAAATTTTAGCAGATTTGAGCTTGAAAACTGCCCTTTTCTTGCTCCATGCTGGTCAGATGATAAGGATTAATTTGCTGTGACCTATTTGTTTTGACCTTACTATGACCTTTAAGCTTTTTTATCCCTTTTCCTGACACTGTCTGTCATCTACCTTGGGCAGCCAAGTATAACTTCAAAGCAGTGTTCTGTAGGATACTTAGTTTTATAGCATAGTCATTCATTCCAGCACATAAAAGATCATTTGCCTATAAACATTGTTCCTGAAAATAGGAGTAAAATGGGTCTGTTTTAAGCTTCCCAGGTTATGCCTCTGGGTGAATGTTCCAAAAAGAATAGAAGAGGTGGCGCACACTCTTTCAACTATTTAAGTCCATTATTTAATTTAATTCCTGCAGGAATATTAGCAGAAGAACCTCTGTATATATGATATAAAAGATGTCCAATGTGTTGTATTTCAAGAGACTGGGCTTCATGCAGTTTCTATTGTGTTTAAAGCCATTTTACTGCTAAGTTTTCACACTCCTGTTGGAATGTTTTAATCCATCTCTGATTATTACATATGAGCCAGAGGTATCAAACCTGTAGAGTTCACATCTGGCTTGGGCACTTATATGTATTCCAGATTGGTTTTGACCCGTAATTTTTTTCCATCTCATCTCTAATGATCCCACATGCACTTTATAGGGCTGCTCTGACCACTCTGATTGCACGTATTAATTATAGCTAGAACTGAGCATTTTCCAGTGGGTAACATTTGACACAGTTATTTTACTTTCCTTTCACCATGGCAGGTAACAGTTAGTTCTAACTTCCACAAGCTCCATATCTTGCTATTCAAGAAGAACAGAAATGAGAACTTCATGTTTCTAGTGAGGGAGACTCCTAACTTTCCAGTGAGATGCAGTACTCTCAGTATAACATCCCAAACTGTTGGTCTTAAAAGCGTAATGTTGTATGCACAGAAGAGCTATGTTGTAAGAATAGCGAGACAATGGCAGTGCCCTAGCAGCTAAAAGTCTTTCTTTGCTCCAGATTTCTATACCAAAATCATGATGATATAATACAACAACTCTTACTAACAGCATCTTCGGACCATGATTAATGCAGCTGTCCCAGACTCATGCAGATAAGATGTTCATACACACACATGAAGTATGCCCACATGCTCTCCCATGCTCCCTCATACAATCTCTCAAACCCTTATCAACTTGTTTTACTCATGTCTCTATTGAGCTATAGATTAGAGGCCTTTTTATTCTAAAATTCCTGTTTGTTTCACAAGGAGTCCTGGCTGTACCAGGAATATAGGAACATCCTCTTAGGTCCCAGTGCAGCAGAACATTTAAGCATATGCTTAGCTGTAAGCACATGTTTTAAGTTCCAGGAAAGTAAGAATCTAATCATGTGTTGAATCTGAGCCAGAAAATACAGCACAAGGCATGTGTAAGTAAGTGCAAACAGTTTGCTCAGGTTTTAGGGGTATGTTGATTTTTTTTTTTTTTTAATCGGGAAATGCCGTATAAACAGAGCCAGACTAAGTTTTGGGCATGGATAATCAGAACAATCTGCAACGGCTTCCCGTCTGTGGCTAATGGGATGTTTCTCCAAGCTTTGTCACCATGGCAAATACTTTTTAATACACAAACATTTGCTGCATTGAAAATCCACCCACTCTTGTTGAAAGATGGCCAGGTTTTGTAAAATTGCATTCCAGCTACCCTGCTGATTTTTAAGATAAGCCCTTTCAGTTAACATTCCATGTGTCTAACAAAAGATGTGTGAAAAGCACAGTTTATAAGAACACACGTGGAATCTTTACAGTTTCACTGTTCTCTAATGAGAAAATGAAGTTAAAAAGTCTTCTCGTATGTACATGCATGCAAGCATGCAAACACAGTTTTATTCACTGTTTTTTCTTTCCCTTTCCTTCCCAACCCTCAAAGGGACAAGCCATGCCAAGTTTCCATCTAAACTTGACTTCCCAGTTCTGGCAGACATTCTGTGAACATCTCATGTATTAATGAGAGATTAGTCTTTGAGGTTTCTTAGTCTTCAGTGAGCGAGGTGCATATGCTAGGTAATGAGGTATCTATTTAGTTTTTTAAAATAATTGCTCTTAACTTTTCTTCTTGCTTAAATATGAATATATAGTAGAGTAATAAAAATCTGTGATGTTCTTAAGCGCAACACAAATTAAATAAAATCTAGACATTTTCCCTCCCACTACGGCTCTAGGAAGAATGATCTGTCCGGCTTCCATTTTCAGTGCCATATAGGTGTTTGATACCAGCAGGAACGGTCCAAACAGTTACATGAGATAGTTACATTTAAGAAGAGACTTCAGGGGACATTTGAGGGAAGATATGAGCTATAGCAGTCCCAAGGAAAAGACAACTTGCATTTTGGCAACTTGTGTGAAGTTTTGCAAGTGTTTAACTTGGTCAAAAGAGAGAGAAAAAAAAGGAAAAAAAGGAAGGAAGAGGGAAGAGGGAAGAGGGAAGAGGGAAGAGGGAAGAGGGAAGAGGGAAGAGGGAAGAGGGAAGAGGGAAGAGGGAAGGGAATCAAATGACATTCTACTAACTCAGAAACATAAATACATATACCATTTTGTTCTTCAGGTCTACGCAGGGAATATTTTTCCAAAGTTTTCTTTTTTTTTTGCTAACTGTAATCCTTTTATGCTTTTTAGCAAAATCCCTCACCAGTTTCTTACTGTATATCTTATTCTTCTGCCCTTTTATAAAGTATTTACTTCAGATCTGACTAAAGGGTAAGCCTCCCTTAATTTTATCTTGCAAAACACAGGAGATAATCTGGTGCAGGCCTATTCACATTCAAATGCTTCATACTTCCTTCACAATAAAAAAAAAAAAAATTTACTAAGGCATCACTGGTACTTAAAAGGTACTGATCCTTACATGGTAAGCTTCTCCGAATTTCCACAAAAAAAACTTTCATAACATTCCTGGAAAATCTCCAAGAGAAGATGCCATGTGAATGTAAACATAAATCCACACAGTCCTTGGATATGGTACTTCTTGTTATCTTCATCCTTTTGAAGTATTATCAGAAATGTCTCAAACAGAAAAGATAATAAATTACTCTGCTCACCCTATGAGGTGACTTCATGAGCTCATAGTACATAGGAAATAGAATTTGGAAGCCTGACACCCAGTTTTTAGGACTAATGTCATTTAAATTTTTATAGGAAGCATGATATTATGTTTTCAAAACTGTTGTATGGTTTCAGACCCATTGGTTTGAAATTTATATTCACTGAAAGGAAAAGAAATCAAAATTTCACTTGAAAATGGGGATGTATTTATAACTAACATCATGTTCTCAAATTTTGCCTGAGTAAAAGCAGACATGGTCTAGAAGTGATTTTAAAAGACTAGTGTTTTCTACATTGGGTGGTTGTACTACAAAGTATTCTTAGTAAACTTATAATTCCAACAGCTGAGTCTGCTTTGGCAGCATCCTATATTTCACAGGCATGGCAGAGGGAGATTTGTTCATTAAACAAATATTCTCCCCTGGGTGTGCTACTTCTCAGATGCCAGCTATAGTGTGTCCCTCATGCCCTAGGACTCCTGCTTATTCTTCTGGGCTTCTTGGTGGCCCATTCACCGCCATTTTTGCTGCTACCAGTAAAGTGCCTTCAGTGGAGTTACTTCATATGATTTCAGCATCTATTAATTACTCACTGCACTGGGGCAGAAAGAGAGAAGTGGAGCTGCGCAAGTGATAAAAATAGTGGATATTTTTAATTAAATGTATTCTGGAGCAGAAAAATATCTGCTGTCCAGCCAGGTCAGAGCACAAAGATCCTGATTCAAAGCCCATTTAAGTCAAAGCAAAGATTCTTGCTAAAACTAGTGGGCTTTGGATGATAACCTAAATATACTGGGAAAAGATTCTTGCTCTCTGATGTGCACACAAATGAACCAGGAACAGGAATAAACCCTCCTGGATTCAATTTTAGCCAAAACTTTGGTGGCAGAAAAGATTTTGAATGAAACACTGTTTCTTTGTGGAAAAAAGTTGATGCTCTAAATAAGGTAATTTAAAATATACTGAACTGATGACTTTACAGGTCATGTATGAATTTATGCATATAGCCTAGATCTCTTAAGGTAGACTGCAAAGTGTCTATTAGCTAGATGCTGGCAGGCTGGCTGCTGTGGCTAAATTCTGTATTAAAGTTTGTGAGAAGTTTACTTTCCCAATTCAGAATGGAGATTTCTTCCAAAAGAAAGACTATAAAAGTGTAACAGGAAGCAAGTCAGTGTAAAATATCGAAGTCTTTTAAAATATTTAAATAACATTAGCACTGTGCTGAAATACTCATTTCCTAATTGCGTAGCACACAAAATCTTGGTCTTGCTAAGGCCTCCAATAAATTGAAAGCAGACTAAAACAAGCTTTCATACAAGAAACATCTGGTTATTTAAGTTTCCTTCTTTTAATACTAATTTTAACAACTCCCAAACGTGGATAGAAATACTACCTTATACTTTTGTTTAAAGTTCATTTCCTGTCCCTGGGATATTCGCTGACCTTTTAATGCTGGCCATTTTGCTTTCCACTTTCTTATTCCTATTCTCATTGACTTCATTCCATTCTTGACCTCTCTTCCCCTCAAGAAAATTAAATGCAGTCCAAAACATGTTGGACACCAATTAGTTTTACAGCTCGTCTTACCTCCCCTCCTACTGCATTCTTCAGTTCATTGAGTCCACTCCACTTTTATACTTTCAGTCTTCACAAAACTTATAGCCTCACTGCAAAATAAACACTGTTGGCATGAAATTAAAGCCTTTTTGTCTGCTGTTTTCCTCCTGCTAACCAATATCAACAAAAAGTGATCACTAGACACACAAGGAAAAATATGATTAACTTCTACCTTTGACTTTTGAAAATAAGCTTTCTTTCTTTTCTTGTAGTTATAATATGACAGAGGTTTATGGCACTTTATAACAATAAATCTTGACTGAACAAAAAATAAGAATAAAACTTTTTGTATACTGCAATTTACTTGTTTATCTTTTAATTATTGAGGTGTTAGAACAAGAGAGAACATATTTTTATTTGTTATGAGAAAGCATATTCTCTCTTGTAATTTAAAAGCATACCATAAAATACAAACGTACAAAATGTAAACATAAGTTACGATCCTACTTATATTTAAAGTTATTATTTTAAAATTAGAGTGCATATTTTGCACTCTTACACTGGTACAAATCTGCTGTTTCAGTGTGGTTATCAATAGGATCTTGCCTGATAAATCTTTTGTTGTTGGCCTGCCCCCTGATTCAGTAAGGCCCTTGCTGAGTACATATATGGCAAGGTTCAGAATATTGCTGGTTGGATGGAAACCACTTCTCAGCTGCTGACATGTCTTCCAAAGTAGAAGATAGCATTTATTTAAGTATCTTTCTGAAGTACACTTAATGACAGTATGGCTGTCAGGCAAAATACTGTAGACAAAATTCCTGCAATTTTGTTTTTCTATATGCAGCCACGGATCTTATGCGCTAATCATCAAAATTTTCCTTTGACTTCAGCATTGCAAGACTGGACGTGAAGCATGTGTACATGTGAACTGTCTCATATTTTTAGAGGTATATTTTATATGTTATGTTATGGATATATTTATAGATATATATCATACATATCTATATATGTGCAATAATATTTCTGCCCAGAAATAGCAATGGCTTTTTTTAAATCCCTGTTCTTAATGATACTTGAGAACAGTCCTGCACAGAGCTTATATCAAGCCTAAAGCAACCTGCTTTTTAGTAAGAAAAAAACTATAAAACTGCCAGTGGTGGTTGTTCTTAAAACTCCTTGTTAAACTGAAAAAGTTAATGATATGCACTTTAAAGTTTTTATTGATTTATGACTATGTGATATTCAGTTGCTTGGATTGTTCTGAAGAGTGTGAGGAAAAACAAGAGTTCCCTCTTCTCTCTTAAAGAATCATCCTTCCTTTGGCTGTAAATAAATCTTATCACCATGAGCCAGAGAACACAGCTTTTATTGATTTATTTTCTTTTTTAGCCATCTTGTAATGTCTAAACACTCATATCTAAGCCATAGATTATTCAGGAACTTTCAGTATTGTTCACAGTATAAACTTTTCTTTGTCCACACTTGCAAGAACATTTTATGGCTCTTCAAACTAGATATTAGATCAGTATGTTTCTGTCTGAAATAATCTTTACAACATAAAAAAAACCTACTAAAGCAGAAGTGGTCTCTATGTAGTAGTGTTTCCAGTTTTAGGGATATTTTATTTTTCTTTCAGCATTAATGCTATTAGTGTCAAACTAAGAACTATAACTCACATGATTTTGTAAATCTGCCTTTTAACTTTATACGCAAAGTATCAGTTTCATGGGTGAACCCTGACTATGTTTTAGAAAAAACCTTAAAATGTATGGTTCTTTCCTTTTACCAGTTTTTGCCCAGGAAAAGTTATAAGCATCAGGTACTGGTGGTATATACTTCTGATAGACACTACTCCCATTTGTGTTTCTTATTGTTCTAACTAGATGTAAGACACTATTTTGACTTCATTATTTCCACTTTCTACCTATCCTGGTAGATTAAGGAGAAATCTGACTGAAATTCATGTTAACAGTTAGATATCTGAAATTCAGAAGATACATTTTGTAATTATGTGCTTAAGGCAAAAAGAATAATAAATATCAAGAAAAATCTCACTTTCAGTGTAACATAGCTTAGTCTTCTCCTTTCTCGGAAAAAAAACCCAGAACTCAGTTTTTGGCTGTACATTGCAAGAGTTCCTTCACTGTGAATATGCTGATTTGCGATACCTATGGTTCTGCTCACACGTTGTTAGGCAAAATGAAATCTTTTAATCAGATGCAAGCTACAAAGAAAAATTGAAATGGTGAGAATTATGCACAGAGAAGGAAGAACATGCCTCAAGAAAGTGTCAGTGTACCACATGCAAATGTTATTTACCTTTGGGGCATACAGACAGCTATAACCATATTAACACTCACTGTGATCCTAACAGCACTTCTGTACTTTTGAATATAGAATTAATTTAACATAGATAACTGTGTTCATGTCCTACTAGAGTGTTATAACCACCTTTCTTTCTAAAAGCTTGCAAAGTCCTCCTAATATTGTGTAGAAGGCTTATGGTGACTCACCATTCTGCCTAGGCACATTTTCTTGTCAGGATGTTACTCAGATTGCTCCAAAATTTGTACTATAGCCGCTCAGTTTTTGATTGCCGAGGGCAGTGGAGGGTGGAATAACTCAGTAATACAAAAGTGGAACTAAGAGAAGAAAATATAAAAATGAAGTTGGGGGAAAATATTCTGTGCTGGGTCAGAAGCATGAGACCACATGACAGGGAAGAAGGCTTAGCTTTACACTAGACTTAGTGCTATGTATCATATAGCAGGTTCCCTTTCAGGGTGGCACAGTTAATCCACAACCCAGATAATCCCCTACTGGTAATTGAGAGCTGATTATATTTGGTGACCTTCTGTACTAGCAATGCTATTTCCTGCATCCTGAAATTTAGCTTTCCCACTCTGCCGAAAGTCAGGAGCGCATAAATATCTCAAATCAGTCACATGAATGATGAAGATAAGATCTGCAAAAAATGTGAATACACTGTCCTAGGATAGCAAAGATTTGAATGAACAGTAGACTTTCTGGATTCCCTGTATTCACAGAGAAAGAAAGAAAGATATTTTCAAAAATTGGGCTCCCAAAAACTAGTCGTTGTGGCATCAAATTACAAAGTTTAATGGATAAAACAGCATTTCTATACCCTACTGGTGAGATCATGCCATAAATTATATCAGATTGTATTTGCTGGATTAGCACATTGCTTTTGATATGAATTGGAAAAGTGTGAGTATGAAAAATGTATAAAAGAATATATATACAGGTTGAACTCCTCCACTGTAATTTTTAAAGAATATGTTAGGGTAAAAAAATGCAAAGCAACAATTCTATGAGATAGAGCTCAATGAAATCACCATAATTCTTCTTTAAATATTTTCTGTTGAACTCAGAAAGTGGAGATTGAAGTTCTTGTTGTGCAATCTCTTTTTTATGGTTGGATTTTTGCACGGATATGGCAGTTAGAATGAAACTCTCCCCATTTGACTTTGAAAAATTAGGATACATTCCAAAAATGTAAAATGTAGCCTAAGCTTCAGCATGGGGGTTGCAGTCCAAGATTAGCTGCTTATTCATATTAACTCTTTATTTTCACAGTAATTTTCTTTTTCTCATTTGGATGGCTCACTTCTGTTACTTTATTTTCCAGATGTTTTACTCTTGCCTTCCACAATGCTTTCCATTTTTTTCTATCTAAAGACTATCTATGTTACATGAATGATCCATGAATCTAGGGTGTGGAGCTATACCTGAACTAATTTAGTCCAATTTAGAAGTAACAATAGAAAGGGGAGAGTTCAATGGAGGATGTACTTGCATTGCTGGGCTACTCTCACATCTTTGCTGCTGCATCCTCCCTGTTTACACAGTGTGTCCAAGTTAAAGCTTGCACAGGTCTGACCACCTGAACTGTGATCAGGCTTGGTTCATTCGCTGTAGTCTTAAGGGTTAGGGAATTAAAATTCTCTCCCTGATGGCAGCCTCCATACATTTGTTCCCACAAGGGGGAAACTACGCCATTCCAACTTCCCTAAGCACTGCTTRTCTTGTGGTTGCAGTGTAATAATATCATTATATCCCATAATACCCTCACTTTATAGAGTTATCACTTTTTGTTTTTCATGCCTCACAGTCCTACAGACAATCTTCCTAGCTCACAGAGCCAAGTTCTGAGGGAAAAGACAGTAGAATTTAGTCTTTTTGTGGTAATGCAGTTGGAGAAGCAAATAGAACAGGAAAAAAGTATTTTGGTATATGGTTTTTGAGAACAAGAAGTTTCACACAGAAGTGTTATCCATCTCACCTTGCTTCCTCCTCAGCAGCACTAAGAATGTTCTGGCAATATTTTAATTGTTGGAAAAATACAGTTTTGTTGAAATCAAACTGTTTCACAAGAATGTCTCATTTTGTAAAAAAAGTTATCCAAGAAAAATGCAAAATATATTTGAAGCCTAACTCTGTATGTGTGTGAGATTTTAATGTCAAACCCAAACCRACAGCATGAAAACAAATGTGTGACCATGCCAGAAGAAAATGTTTTCAGAAATCATTTCAAAATAAATCTTATTATCTTGGCTTGAAATTAATTTTTGTATATGCCTGACTAACTTGGTGGATAGGAATTTTGCCTGAGAATGTACAAGAACATACTCCCAAATCAGGTGAATTATGTAAAATAAAAAATACTTAATTTACTATTCATACATAAGCACATTTTTACAAGAAACCTGTGCATGCATTGGCACAGTTTTCAAAATATCTGTAAAAACAGTGAAGGGGACATGCAAGTGACGAATGCTAGTGTGATGCTGCACAGTGCTGCGGAACTTATGGCTCACACCATTTGGCACTAATGGTGCTCTGTGGCTCTCTACAGTGTTTATCACAAACACCTTAAAAAGCATCACCACACGATATTTCTGTTTTTTTCATTTAACTGCCATTTTAAAAGAGTGCTTGGTCTGATGAGATATATCTAATGTTTTCTTTCAGTTGAGGAGAGGTTGAGTACCACATGTACAAAACAAAACAGATCAGGAAAGCCAGAGATGGTTTCTAGAAGACAGACTCTTAGCTGATTGCTAAAACCCATATTTCTGAAAGATGCTGGAGAAATTCCTTATTCAGTGTTTAGGAAAAGGGATCTGAGATAGCAAAGCAACAGTCAACTCTATGATTGGAAAGGGAAGACAATTGAGTTTCTAATGAGAGGTTCATAGGGTTTAGCAAAAGGAATTCTAACTCAGTGTTAAACCTGAGTTTAATATATAATACATTCGTAAACTTTGTATGAATTTATGAGCCATTTGAAGCATGATATAGCCAACACTTTTGATAGGTATGCTCTTTAATTTAACCACAGGAACCAAGGGAGATATTCTGGTCCAGGGAACTGAGATTTAGAAGATTTTGGTTTGCCGCTGACTTGCCTTGTGACTATTCAGGTCATCTACCCTTCACAATGCTCCCACTTTAACACTCATAAACTGGGGATAACGTTGGTTAATGCTTTCCAATCCCGAGTTGAAGAATACTATAGGAATATAAAAATGATCTCCTTCCTTAAGTTCACATATAAATAACATATTTGATAAATGTAATTTGAAAAATGTCATAGGTATTTGATAAAGTAAATTGTGAAACAATCTTAGAACTGCATGCAATCATTAACTTTTACAATACTCATTAAGAAGACCTAAGGAAAAACATTTTGATATTCTAACCGGTGATTGTTTTTATTTGTTATGAACACCTATGAAATAATACAGGCTTGTGCCCTGCAAGACATCATCTTTGAAGAGGAAAACTTCATATTTCAGACTGACAGAAAGGAGCCAAAATAAAGCCTTTTATTGAGATATATAAATAAGAGTTTATAGCCTTTGCAATGCATTTTGTGGTTCAGTTGCAACAATCCCTGAACACTGAGACAGATTGTCCTGGCATGTTCAACTGTACTGTGTAACTAAGGCATAGATTTTTTAAAGTGTTTCACCATCACTAACCAACCCCATTTAACAGAGGTAAAGTTCCATAACCAGATTTTCCAAAACCAGCAGTCTCTGCTGATTCCAAGATGCACTTAATACTGGCACTGTGGCTAAGAAAAAAAATTAATAACTAAAACTATCTTACAGGCTAACATGCCGTATAAAAGAATTCCACTTTTCTAGAACAATACTTTTCTACACTTCAGTAGAGTGTTGTATAATTATCTTAGGTGGTTGAACGTGACATTAAAAGAGAAGGTGGGTGAGATTACCTTCTGAAAGCTTGGATGAGAGGATGGAAATGTGCTTCATAATAATGGGCATGTCAGCACTGCAGAGTTACCTCAGGTCACTGGTGGCACATATGAGCACATTGACTAGTTTTCTTAAGGTGTCAACCCTAAATTTATATCAGTTACTTTACACATACTGTGTTCACCTGTGCACGTCACTGGGATTTCTGCAAGCATATGCCATGTACCCTGACAAGGATAGTGACCTACATTTTAAAAAGTTTTCCACATTTCTTTTGCCAATAAAATTCTTGAATAGGTTCTCTGTTCCTCTGGGCATGCAGGGTTGAGCTGAGGAAAGGTACTTCATTGCTGTTCAGACGGATCAGCCTATGTTCTGACTGAGCCATACTAGATCAAATGAAACCTTCTCCATGGAATTGGCTAACTTCAAGTTAAGTAACCCTAATGCAAATCATAGTTTATGGCTAGGTAGAAGCCACACAAAAGTAAGGGTATGGATTTACTTTGAAATGAAAACATATTCTAAATTCTTGCATGAATTGGACTTTGTCTTGAGAAAAACTAGCCATGCTAATTCCAAATGATTCTGTTGTGAACAGCGTATCTGCAACACAAAGTTGTGTCTGCGTGACTGTTCACGACAGCATTGATGACAGTGGCAATAGACAAACTCAATATTCAGAATAAGATTAGGCTTGTAAAATCACTTCACTTGTATTTATGGTATGTTAATTAATGGAAACAAGAGAGAGACAGAAAAAGCATAATTTTTCCTCTTAGTAGTCTGTAGGGCTTGTTGGTTCTCTACTGGTTAAAAAGTTTCAAAATTAAAATATTTAAATGTCTATATTAATAAAGATTTTCATTTCTTATTAAAATATTTTATATTAATATAAAATTTTACTAAATATGATCTGAGAAATATCATGTCATATCTTGACTTTTCAGCCTATGTTGTTTTGACATTGAAGCACAGCTTTAGGATAAAGCTAAGGTACCTTTTCATATAAAATACATCAGTGCTTATGTTTTCAATATTAAAGACTTTTAAAAAAATTGTGATAGCTGTCACAGTTTTTTCATACTGTTATTCATTTTGTGCAAGTTTACAAACTTAAATTATATGCAAATAAAATGTTTGTAAATCAGAGTAAAATATGCTAGGTTCAAGCAAGTAACATACTAACTTTCCTATATATATTTCAAACATCACATCAAAAGCAGAAATTATCAGTTCCTTCTTGCCAGCCGGTGGGCTGCCTCTGGCTCCTGCCTATGTATTCCTTCTCCAAAGCTAAAGCAAATACAAGAAGTCCACATGGTAGATGTTTCTCTCTTCTGCATGTATCCTATCCACGACGACCATGTTATTCGATATATAACTATTAACTTCAGGGTATTAGCCGAGCCTGGCTACACTATATTAAACCAGATTTACTTTAATTCTGGAGGTATTTATAATCTAAGTTGAAATTCTGATTAGAATAAGCAGGAATGTCTGTATGCATATTTTTAAGATTTTCAGCACATAGATCTGAGATTTTTTACAACCATGCACAACATCTATAAACCATCTTCAAAAATGTGAAAGTGATTTCCTCCTTGCCATATTTTCTTTTTGACCTGGTGGCACAAATTTGTATGTTTAGCTGTAACTGCTTGAAGACATTCCACAGATGTTCGCTGATAGGGAGTGTCTCCTATGGCAAGCATCTGATGTTGTAAACGTGCAGTCTGAAACACAAGAATCCCTGAAAGATAACGGCTTTTATGTCACGCAAATTTGGAGGTTAGTTCGCAGACCCTTCTAGGAGCTCCACTACTGCACATTTTTTCATACCCAGCCCCTTTTAGAAAAAAGGGCCCCAAATATTTTGTCTGAATTCCTTGCTCAATGAACCTACAAGGAAACTTATGGAGCAATGGAATTAAAAGATTAAACCACAAGCCACTTGTACTAAGTCTTTAAATGACTTACGAAGCATAGAGTTTACATAGTAACTGAGTCTGCAGGCTCAATTGCTTTTGGAGAATTCTGAGGACTTTCATTTTTTTTCTGCCTGACTTGACTGCTTTGTGTGGCTGTTCCAATCTGGATGTTACAAAAGAACAAGACAAAAGATTACAATTAAGTAGCATTTATTTGTTTGGGTTTTTTTAACCACTTCTTAATTAGAGAGAAAATCCCCTTTATTGTTAACCCACAGGGTAAGAATTGGAAACAGCAATATCACATGGTCACAGTATTCTCACTCACAAAACTACCTTAAGTCTTTTATATATTTCAGGCATGCAATACTACACATGACAATCTTAAGAGACACAATGATTTTATACACACATACATTTAAATGTCTCCAACAAGGTGGGTTTTTAAGTTTAAATATTAAATATTGACAAGGCTGAAAGCAATTTTTACCAGTAACCTCTGTCTGTGGCTTTAAATCCATTGATTTCTGTGACATGGGGTAGGGAAAGAATAAGCATGTTGCAAACACTGCAGGAGACAAGTATTTTACCCTGGATAACTAGGAATATAATCTAGAGGCAGATTAGTGGTTTAGTACAGGTATGAGGACAGAGGTCATGTTATTCTGTGGATGCCTTTCAGTTTGTCTTCAGAGTGTAAAGTACTTAATTTTTAAATTTTGATTTCATAGCTGCGAGGCATAAGCTGTGCCCTATAGGCTTGGTCTCCCGTTTCCATTTAGTTAGTATAAGGGTGAGAGAGAAGGGAAGCTAATGTTTCTAGCAAGGACTGTGGGATTCCCTTTTTCCTATCAGGAATAGGAAGCTGTGTGTTAGAGAGCTAGGATAACACATTTAGAAAAGGAGAAACAGTTAACAGTGTTAGGAGCTTGTAGTTCTACAAGGTCTCTATAGGCAAGTTTAGTGCTTCTAGAAGATCTAAATAAATAATAATGACGCAGTCATCCAAAATGTTCCCATGGCTGGTGTTTGTGGACAGTGATGATCGGGTATCATTGTGGAGTGGGTAGAAATGATCCCAGGCTTGATATGGGATCCAAGCATGGTCTTGGAGTTGTAGAATTTGTACCATTTCATTTTTGGTCTGCTTCCAACAATGTACCCTTCAGAAGATCACCAGGTGCCAGAGTGGACACTATAAATTTTGTACCCATATATTTTTTCCATTTACACCTAGATGATGATATGTTTTCACACCTGGTCACCTTGCTGAAAAAT
Source organism: Phoebastria nigripes (assembly GCA_035582835.1). NCBI lineage: Eukaryota > Metazoa > Chordata > Aves > Procellariiformes > Diomedeidae > Phoebastria > Phoebastria nigripes. Next base: position 1,359,967 of record JAYKAV010000811.1, on the reverse strand, counting down.
GAAGATGGTCAGAACCCAGTACAGAATGAGAACAGSTTGAGAGCACACTCAAGAGATGTAATCGGTCCCCAGAGAAACTCAAGAAACAGTGGGAGGTCTCTGGCCTTTGGGGTATTTTTTTGTCTTGTAAACAAGCTCATTACAGCATATAATCAACTTTCCCAATATATGGTTACCTTTTGTTTCCACATGCTGCAAGAAGGATTGTGGGATATTTTTTCTTACCTCATGTGATGACTTCATCATTGACAGCCTATCCAGATTGTGATAGATGTATAAAATTTTGTCTGCTTACTGGTCAGTAAAATTTGAGGTGAATTGAAGATTTTATAAATACCTTATCTTTCAATAGGACGCTCTCACAAATTAACATAAAACTTCTGAGTGAAACTTCATAAACACAGGGAACGATGAATCTAGATACTGTGGGATTTCCAAGACAGAACTTCCCTTTTTCATCTGTTTACAAAACCTTATTTCTGCCTTGTTTGCTTCTGTTCGGTTCTTGCATACAGACAATTTTCACTTAGGGATTTCTGAGGTGTCGGTAGGAAATGTCTAGCTGTAGCAAACCTGTTACTTGACTAGCAGTGCAGGTAACTGTAGCTCATTGAATAGCATTTTGTATTAACACCTGCCCTCAACAGGAAAAAAGTCACATTTCACCAGAATGCATTCAGCAACAGGAACAGAGACTGCAGGGAGCAACACTGTCTGTAGAGGACTAAGCAATAAATAGAAACACTTTTTTTCCAAAATATGCCAAAAAGTAATTGGAATTTTTACAGGTGTTTATTATTTTAAATTCCTTTCTGAAGCAGAATGTTTAGCATTTACCATTCCTGCAACATTAACTGCCCAACTACTTTATATTAATGGATTGGTCTTACAGAGAAAGTACAATTGTTTTTCAGTAATAATTCAGGTATAACAAATGAATGAAGAGCATGACAATTCACTTAGAAGGACAGGAACAGAATTCAAACCTACCAGTTGAGCATTTTCCACTTCAGGACAAAAAAACCCCATGTGAAGTGTTCTGTGTCTTATGCCTTAAAGTAAGTAGACACCCAAAGGTTCTCTGTCCAGGAATGACAGAACATTTCTTGTTTTGTAGGATATCAACACAAAGTAGCTGCAAAACCTGTTAAATCCAAAGTTACTCTTCAATATTGTCAGTAGGGTTCCGATGTGAAAAATAGGCCATATAAAGCATTGTAGTTCCAAGTACTTATTATAGCCATCTGAAGAGCAAAGTGGTCTTCACAGATTTTGAGATGTGCTAGAACAAATTACATGTGATTCAGTGGGGACAAATGTAAGGTAATGCGAAAGACTATTCAACTGCAAAAATACAGATTGAGAAAGGGGTATTTAGGTAGCTGTTGTATAGAAAAGGACTAAGGAGTTATTTGGATCACTACCAATATTAGTCAATAGCGTCATTCAGGTTTGAAAAAGGCAGACATCATGCTGGGATATGAAAACAGAATCCTGTCCTGCAAGATGTGAAGTAGTTCTTCTGCTCCACTCAGCAGAAGCTGAAGGAAGTTAAAAGCAGAAAGCATTAGCAGAAAAGCCACAGCTGTAGATATGACACTTGTAGAAAGACGGTGGTGACCAGTCAGCGTCTAGCAGAGAGCAATGAGGTGCTCAGGTCCAAGAAACATGACCTAAAAGGAAAACCAGAAAAATCTGAAGTTATTTGTCCAGAGAAAAGAAAGCAGAGAGACCTGGTAACAGTGTAACATATACAAAGAGCTGCTGTGAAGGAAAGGAAGAATCTATTCCCATGTTTGTGAGGGGCAGTACAAGAAGTAATCGTCTTCAGATTATATGTTAGGATTCGATTATTTATTTTAATAATAAAGATAATTAAAGACAGGAATAGACAGCTTGGAGATGTAGCGGAATCCCCTTTGTTAGAAGTTAGACAAGCATCTGTCAGAAATGATGTAAGGATAGTTCATTCTGTCTTTGGGCAGTGCAGTAGCTTCGATGATCTCAACATCTTACTCAGCCCTTGAATTCTTTTAGATTCTGAGGTTCTGACTATCTGATAAGTATTTGGTGAATATTAACAAGCACTGAGGTGTGGCTGATGTAAACTGGCAGGCAAGCAAAAAGAGATACAATGAGGGTGGTATGCAATTTGTCTAAAGTCTCCTGGCTTTAGTAACAAGTCACAGAAGTGATGATGGGAGGAATGAATTTCCATGTGTAACAGTAAAATCAGTAATCGGAACAGAACTAGCATAGCCCATCTCTCTTACTGCACCTGAATTTTTCAAACAGAATAAAAATTCTAGTCTTAAACATTATATGCAATTCAGAATGAATCTGATAGATAGAATGGATTTTAATAGCATGCTTTAACTATATTAAGGATGCAGACTTCTGAGTTGCAAATATAAAATGCTCATGTCTACAAAACATTTGCAACATGGATGCTGTATATATGATAATTTCTTTGTTTTTCTTCTGAGAAGCCAACCTGTTAGCGTTAGTTCTGCAGTGGAATTATTTGAAAAGCAAAAAATGTCATAATAATATCACCTTGAATATTAATTTTTATTAATTTATATACATAGCTATTCAGAAAAAACACAGACAATACATAATCTATCATGAAATTCAGCAGTTGTGCTTTATACAAAAGTTGATATCCTTCATCAAATAACAGTGATGTACTTTGTATGCTTAGAAAAGCTTTCTGATCTGTGTTTGCCATTCTTAAACATAAAGATTGCATCTTTGATTTTGCTCGCATTAGTATTTGGAAGAATAATCAACACAGAAATGCTCAAATTTGACAAGTGGTATAAGATTTCAGTAAACATGTCTTCTCTCAGAGAGATATTGAAACCAGATAATATTAAGGGAAATTATACTGCTCGGAACTCTGATCTTCAAAGAGAATATAAGTATAGATTGAAATCAGAATGGACATTTAGGGATATTAAATGCAAATAAGGCTTCAACAGAGGCTCAAAGATGCAATTAAATTATGGAAATATGCACAAGTTCAATAAGTGAAAACATAAAATACTTTGGGATGGAAGGTTGTATAAACATAAGCTTATTATTGCTAAATAAATATTTGGAGTTAGCTGGAATATTTTTGGTAATATTTAAATTGAAAATTCTGATTTATCAAAAGTAGGATGCTTTGTGAAAACTTTCAAAGACTTTTAAGTTTCTTTAGAGAGAAAATTATTTTAAGAATTTAAATGAATTCTATTCCAGCTATTTCAAAACAGAACATTCTGAAAGCGTCTTGCATTGGTTTGCTTACTGGATACAATTTTAAGATGATCACATCAAAATGGAATATTTAGATTGATCCAAAGTATTTCTCTGCACTTTCTTGTGATAGAACATTTCTGATATTTGTATTTGTTTCCTTTCCATTGCAACACTAAAAGAGACTAGAACTTATGATATTCCCCCCAAAGAAAAATTTCAAGTCCCAGTTGATTGTTTTAGAATATTTTTCTTTAATGGTATTAAAAATGGGCCCTCTAATAAAAATAAAGGGTGGTTAAATTTAAATACTTATTCTAAAATAAAAAAAAAGTAAACAATTCACAGGAATTATGAAAAAACTTTATTTTATCCCTAATCTTACAGTTTCTAAGGATACAATAGAAATAGGAAACAAATAGAATGTGAGTTCAACAAGCACATGTACGTTTATAAGTAAAATGTGAAAGTAGTTTTAAATACATACTTTTCACATACCTTGGAAAATCATTAGGATTCTGCCAGATGGCATTTATATACCTTATTGTAAAATGTATCTGATGACATATATTTTTCACAGGCAGTTAAATGATAACAGAATTTTACGTTCAGTGACCACCTACAGATCTTTTTTAAAGATACGGGTTAGACTGAGTGCATTAGCAGCCTAACTACATCTTTAGAAAATGAAAGATTAGGCTAACCCTTATCATGTGAGCTCAGAAAGTACAGTTGTAGTTTTAGACTGCAGGATAAAGAGGGTAGGGTCCTTTTGCAGAGATAGAGAGATGCAGAGAGTAGGATAAAGGTGAGAAAAAAAGAGAAAATCTTAAGTACTCTCATATATTTCAGTTATTGTAAATACCATGGAATAAAAATGTCAGTTCGTGAACCTCAACTTTTCTCTGCTTTCTCCTCCTGTTCAGTGACTCTGTCCTCAAAACACTTCAAAATCCATTTAAATTCTGCTTTCCACTACTCCAGATGTACAGTTTGGATGAGGAGCACATGGGAAGTTTAAAGCATCCTCTACCACTTGCTAGCTGCTATAGAGATTAGCTGCACGTCTGTATAGCAACAAAAATATGGATGCTAATGACACCAAGAACATTTTGGGTTTTAACATTGGAAATTAAATAACAGCTTAACAAGAATTAAGGTTGTCTGGAAGGTTCCTGCACCTCTCCAAACTACAGAGTTCAGGAAAACTCACATTTTTTAACAATGTGTTTTGAATATCTCAGTCTTGATTCTTACTCCTTTAAGTTTTGTTCTGAAAGTTCATAAGATACATTCTGTCTACTTTTTCTTCTTAAAGCAGGATACTTAAACCAGTCTAGGGCAAACTATCATCAAATTTGTTATCAAGTGATACACCCCGTCTAAACACATAGCTGGTCTCCCAGAAACAGCACTACATGTACACTACATATACAATGTGCATTACATGCATACAATTTTACAATCCCTTTGCCTTTACAAACAGGATACCATATTTGTGACTTTAACACATATTAGTTTTTCTAATATATAAATGCAGCAGTAATGAACAGTTCAGCTGTTTTTTGTTTTTACCTTAACTCTGCAACTCCTAACTTTTAGAGCTCTGAGCTTTGCTAAATATGGTGTTCCAGAAGGATAATAGTGGGAAATCATGTTATTTGTCAGGGTGTTTACTGGAGCAAAAGGGGATGTTCCTCCTGCTTTGATAAGTCAAGCAAGCATGTGTGGCAAGAGGAAGTTGATTTTTATCCCTGTAACATTTTAGTTAAGATAAGGAGTGCACACACTGTACTTTGGATCATGTTGCAGAGGAGTCTGAGTGGAAATTAATTCCTTTTGAGTGAAACTAAACTGGAAGATGCACAATAGGAACACATCTAATACACTCCAACTGCAAATGGACATTCAGTTAATGGGTCTAAACTACAGCTAGTTCAAAAAAAAAAAAAAAAAAAAAAAAAAAAAGAAAAAGATATAATGTAAACTTCAGATCTCCTCAGCCCCAACCATTTGACTCTTCACTGTTTGACCACAGTATTTGCTGCTCTAAACATAGCCAGAGAGCAATCTACTCCCTATGTAAATGGTGGTATCCCCAGCTGAGGTTTGAGGTATGTTTTAAAACTGCAGCCAGTATGACAAAATTACCGCTGAAGGCAAATAGAGTTTTAAAGGATTGACCCAAATCTCATTAAAGTTGCTGGATGATTCCAATCAATTTTAGTGGGTTTTGCACTAGACCTAGAAGCTCCAGGTCTTGCTGCCTAGTGTTGTCTGAKAGCATTCAATAATCTTAAAAAACCAGAAAGAACCCAGTAGAGCAAATTCTCTGTATGAGTCAAAGAAGTGATTTGTGTAGAGAACGTAGTCATAACTCTTACTCACACAGATTGTTTCATTTAACAGGATGTGAATGAAGATTAACATATATTCCCTCATCTAGAGGAACATATAGCTTGGAAACATCTGAAAAAGTAAAATAATTCTTAAGAATTCCCAGAAGACTCATTAGACATGACTGACTTTGACTTAAACAAATTACTTCTAAGATAAAACCAAAAATTTTGGTTTAATATTTTGGTATAAATATATCTGATATACCAAATATTTACTTATTAGGATTTTTCTTTTTTACAAATTATCAGCATACTACAATAATAATTCATAAAGAAAAGAAAAACAAATGAAAATGTGAATATGCTTTGTGAAAGGTAAGATATTTTGAATAAAATATTTTTGTTTTCCAGTCACTTCTGTACAAGAAATGTATTAAAATATTCTCTGTATATATCTATATAGCTGAAACTGAGAGACGGAATTAGAATAATCAATTGTTTATAGTGTATTTGAAAATAAATTGGATGCTTTGATACTTAAATGTCTTGATAGCATATTTTCTAGTAGGTCTCTGTTGCCATGCTTTAGATAAGTTTCTGAGAAGGAGATGAAAAAAAAGAGTAACAAACCTACCTATAGCTGTGTACCTTGTTTCGTCTTCTTTAGGAAGAGCAGGATATTGCTCCAGACTTTCACCAAGTTAATGCAGACATTAGCCTAAAACCTGACTTTGCATTCTCATTGCTGGGGTGGCATACAACTTCCTCTATTTTGGTCTCCAAGCAAACAATAAAATTCCAGTCTTCCCTGAATTAAAAAGGCAAGTAAGCTGCAGACATAACTAAAGAACTCTGCCTGTCGTCTGCTCCCAAAAAGTCTCACCAGAGACTCTTTCTTCCATCTTTGGAAATTGTCATCCTCAAGCCAAATGAGTCCTCTTCATTTTTTTCCCCACCTTTAGCTCTGCTAAGTCCCTCATTTCCCTTTTGTAGTATATCTTTATTTTGCTCCTTAGCTAAAGTGCACCCCTTTAAACAGCTCTTTTTCTTGACCTCTCTCACACATAGGCCTGCTGTCTGAAGGGATTTAGCTTGGGTTTTGCTTACTCCCCTGCCTAGTCTCCCAGTCCCAACTCAGAGGCAGAATGAAAATTCCACTCATTTTAGAGCAATTTTTGCACTGTATAGTTCCATCTTGAGACTCTTCTGCTTATACCACTTATAGGGAACTGCCTCCCTTGCCTGAGAACCACTGTCACGTTTTATCTTACGGTAACGGTTTTAGTGCTTCTTCTCTCCACTTTAGAGTGCCAGCCTCTGAAATGGCTTTACCAACAGCTGAAACGTATGTTGTTAGACGGGTAACCGCATTTCTTTCATCTGCTGCTGTGCTCAAAAATCTTCTGATGGGAGAGTATTGGTGAAATCTCTCCAGAGCACTAAGTTCTATGGCCCATTAGGATGAAGTCGGCAATTAATTCTTCCCAGTTCTACAGTTTCAAGCTTTTTGTAGACTCCTGGAAGTATTGCTACATTGATTAACCTTAACCTATGCTTTAAATATTGTCATTTTAAACTTTGGCCAGGAACTTAAAAAAAATGAGGTGAATATAATCAGTTAATTTAGCAGGTGTGAGCTAAAGACCTCAAGTGCGTCAATCAAACCATGGTTCCCGCTGAGTATTTCTTCTCAGGGACAAAAACCGGTTTTATCCTTTGTCTTCATTTTCCCAGCACTCCTAACTTTCCAGTCAGGTTTCTAAGCAGTGCTTTAAGCTAACAGTCCCAGGTATGTTGTCATAAGAACCAGGTAGTATTAGAAAACAGCCACGCCATAAAGGCCTAGCATGCTATGTTAAATATGTACTATTTATTTACTGAGTATAGCCCTTCCTTTTATTTGCATTCTTTACCAAAAGATGTTTCTCTGAATCCTCTGGTTCACCCTGTTTTGATCAAGGTGGAAGTGTCAACCATTTGTATTTGTTTAAATATTCTGATTGAATAGATGATACTCAGGCTGGTTTCTGTGGTGTCACTGGCAGTAAAAGATAGGTAGCTGTTGCCAAAGTTTATATATGAAGACAGCTCTCTTGATGATAATGAGGTCATATTCAGTTGGTCATTTAGTATAAGCATAACCTTTCTGGTTCAGTGCCAAGCTCTCAAGTTTTCCAGTTATTTCTATATTGTTGTTTCTTTATTTTCAAATTACACAGGCCTGCTCTATTTAACAGACTTCTTTCACTCTTCAATAACTGGTGGAAGCACCATGCAGCAGAGCATTGTTCATAATGAATTAGAAAATGTCCCTGCATCTTCTTTTCCTTTTTCCCATACACTGCTGGATTCCAGAGTTCTCACTCCCACCAGTTATGCCTCTGCAGTCAATAGATGTAATATACTGCTCCGGAAAAGTCCAAATATTAGAACTTGGCTATTTTTCCTCAAATTTTGAGTGTATTTTACAGTTATTTGTATTATCATGAAGTAGGAAATAATTCCATTTAAGATGCTTTATCATTTAGGACTGAAACCTGGTTTCATTTAAATCAGTGGTGGAAGTTTGACTGCTTTCAGTGAGATGAAGTTCAGGACTTAAGAACTTGTGGCATAAGAGCTTGAATTTGTGGTTTCTTCTGAATTTTGTGTGCGTGTTTGTTCTTTCCAGTAGGGCAATATATTGCTCCTTCTTCTGTTGCTGTTGGCACACCTTGGAAGTAGAAAAGTGGAAGCCAATAACTTATTTTCATCCAAATAATCTATTACACCTCTTTAGCAAGATTCTTCTACTATTTCTAAGAAAATATTCACAAAACACTAAAGCACACAGCAGACTGTGAAGATAGGAAGGCAGAAAATATTTTGCTTTGGAGGAATACTAATGTATTCCAATGTCTTGCTGATCTGTACAAATTACATTTAAATATCTATGTCTATAAAGGAGAGCTCTCATACAAAAGTCGCATAAAATTCATAAGGAGTTAATTGTTCCTAAAATATTTCCAGCAAAAACTTCACCATATAAAGATGTTTCATGTATAGAAAATGTTAATGATAAGGTTTCGGTAATGTCCGAATGACATAAAAGTTTAAACTCCTTTCAAAAAAGTGGTTAAGGCCTATATTGAAAGCATAAGTACCAGCAGCTTGCAGAAAACACAGCAGAATGTTCAGCCTACTGAATTAAGGCTCCTAACTTCACCCAGCTTGATTAGCTGGCTAATCTCCTCAGGCTTCCTGTATAATTAATGGAGAGAAACAGCTTTCTTCCAGTGCCGATCCATGGCAAGAACCTAATTTAAGTGCTTGAATTGCCCAGTGGAAGAACCTGTTTCTCTTCACTGACTATAAAGAAACCGAGCTGGCTAAGCTAGGTGCATCAAGTTTGGTTAAAAGCACTCTCTTCTGTTTCCTAAGGGCTCAGGTTCCTGGAAGTGGAACTTCAGTCTTATAACCACTTAAAGTGTTTTTGCAAGTTTTTCCTTGGGGCTGGTCAAACAATTTAGATAGAAGTCCTCTGTCTAAAAATTCCTCTGCTGGAGTCTTTAGTTATTTCCAAATTACCTGCAAACAAATAACTGCTTTTACAAATATACTGGTTTATCTAGAATTATTTAAATGTTGAACATAACAAATGTTACCCAATTAGTTAGGAATTGTTTTCTGAGGTTCACCATGTTTTCTTTAGCAAGTAGTATTGTTGTTGTCTCATCACTTAAGTCAAATATATTTTCCCATTCCCTGATGAATTGGGTAGTATCTATAAACCATTTCTGCTGTGACCCTAACTGATTTATTCTTGACAAAAGTACATATGCTTTTTGTTATGCAAACCTGTGCTAACACTCCAAGATTTAGTCTCCCAAAATGGATTTCAATAAAATGTTCATGAGAAATTAACACAGTGACATGAAGACGACTAGTCCAAAAGTGATATTTGTGAAAAATATTCCTATTGTCCCCCTATATAAGAAATAGTAATTCTTACTGATTTGCCTGTTTATTACCTATTAATTTTCCTGCAAATGAAGATTTAGATTCTGAAAGCACCAGCGAGGTAATGTAAACGCTAGTGAGGGATTTTGTTAATGCAGTAGCCCAAAGCACATTCTAGTGATTGAGTATGTATTTCTGAGTTCTGATATAAAAGTACATATTCATTGGAGAAATGTTGTTGTTAGGATTTTGACTTCAGCATCCAAATGATGTACTTCGAAGTGATATCTCCTGTTATAGCTTCCAACTGAACAAACTCACTCTTTCTCTTCCTTTTAACCCATTTGTACTGATCACATCTAGTTTTCATCATCCTTCAGATGACTCTTTTGAGGGGGAAAAAAGGTCATAGATCTCCTTTCAAAACATCTGCATAAACTGCTTTCTACCTTGACCTCTAATTAGTTTGTCCACTTAGCTTGAGAATAGATGTTTTTTAAACAGGACTGCAGCTTTATCAAAGGATTTTGAGAACTATTTCAGAACGATTGAGCTTATTTAACAGATAGATATGCCTATTTTATGAACCTTCCTTTTTAGTCACCATGTGTTACTACCAATGTCATTGGTAAGGCAACTATTGGTGTTAGCAGCTAGTAGGAATTCTAGAAAGGATTTTTATGGAACTGGAATACATATGCTGAAAATGGCTTCTTCTTTTTCTGCTTCTTTATTTTTATTATTATTATTATTATTATTATTATTATTATTATTCCCACTTTTCCCATGAAGCAAGTGAAGCAGAATGATCCTGCCTTCTTTACGATTTTGTGCTATAAAATCCTTCTTAGTGCTTCTTTATTTTTATAGCGTGGTGGTTAGTGTAAGGAAGAGTTTGTTTATCTTTTGATTCTGTGGTTAGAAGACTTCCTTTTGGAGAAGAGAGAGGGAAGGTATGATGAGGAGGGAAGGTATGATGAGGAGGGAAGGAAAGGAGACAGCAAAATAAAGGATGAAAATTCTCTCAGAACCCATTTTGGTATCTCTAGTGGTGTGAGGGTGGCTGTGAAGCAGAACACAGCACACTGGCACTTCAGATGTCACGCCAAAAGTTACATTAAGTTACAACATTGCTGACTGAAAACACATCTGCTTTATTTCAGATGTGTGGTACACTTCGCTAAATGCTTCTTTCTCCTCTCTAGCTCCATCTGATGGAAGTACTTCAGTACATGAATCTCCAGATGTGACAGTATCACAATTTATGTTTATCCATATTTGGTATTTTCTGAAAGTCATGTCAGATCACACATAGTATTCAAAATATGTGTATATTCACACACTAAAGTATAAATATTAGGGAAACCTTGTAACAGTGTAAATAACAGCATGGGCAAATGACCAAAGCTTTATTAGATCTATTTTTCAAGCAATAATTTTAAATAATAAATAGTAAATGCTGTAGAAACCTGCACTGCAATGAGAAACACAGCTATAGAGTGTCGGTGTTCTGATTTCATTCTCATAAAATTGTTAAACTTTGCAGAAGAATATCTGTTCTCTTCTTTTCTACCTTTTTTTTGTCAAATATTTTGATTTGTCACTTAAGAAGAGAAAGAGAACCTCTTGGAAGGATGCTAGACTATAATTTAAAAGAAAATAAAGAAATAGAAAATAGCCAAGTGGCCCAGCTATTAAGTTCTCCTTCTCTGTTCTGAGTCTAGGATTTGGAGACTTTTTCTTTGCTTTAAAATTAGTTTTCTTCTTTGCTACAGACTTCTGTTCTTCTGTTTTTTCTTCCTGCATGGAAGTGTCCCCTTCTTSCATCAGTCAAAAAACCTATCAAAATTCCATGCCTGTGGTTAACCTATGAATTATGTGGCAATATTGGAGGGAAAATGAATCAAAACCTGTGCAAACTCTGCTCTTTCTTTTGTTGCAGAATATCCTGTTCCCTCTGGCTTAGAAAAAAATTTGTGCCCAAGGCATCACCATGCCATGTCTCATGTCTGACAGCAAAAAGTGTTAGTTTTGTGATTCGTTAGGTTCAGAAAAGGATGGTGAAATTTCTTGAAGACAGCTTCTCTGTACACAAAGCCTAGGTCTTTCATATTTAACATGTTTCCTAAATGAATATCAGCAGATATTGAACTGGTGTTTATGAAAGGAATGACCAGCTGGCTTATTGTCGGTGGACATATCCAGGTTGGCTATGCAAGTGAAGGCCCAAATGGGCCAGATGTTTTCCATCATAGCACACCCTCAAAGTGCTGCTCTTATGGCTGAATGAACCCCACACATCAAGCAGTAATCGTGCCCTGATTTCTGTTCTAATGCACACTGCAGCATGAAATAAGTTACATTCCATCTTGTTGACACAGCGTGCTTCAGCTGCTGGTGTGGCAAGTTGTTTCTTCACTGAAGCTGAACTAAGAAATATCTGGCTTTATTAGACAGATTATCTTATTACTGTTTTCTTGGCAGTTCCTCACAATGGCACTTGTATGGCACCATGAGAAAGTGAATATCCACAGCACTGAAAGTGCATTAACGGAACAAATCACAAACATACATACACTTCCAAAAAGTTATTTTGGAACAGAATTCAGGGACAATATAATCTGTTCAGTAGCAAACAGAGGGTTAACTTCATGTGACTACATTTAACTTCCCCAACAGTGGAAGAAACCGAGAAAACTGCCACAGGTCAGTTAAGCTCCCTGGACTGTGATAAAAGGAGAATCTACAGACATCCTCCTCAGACATAACCCCTTATCCATGCTCTTACTTATGTGTACTTTCTAGTTTAATTGGGTTAGTCGATTTTGCTTTCTCAATACCCTGTGGCTTAAATGTATGGGAGCAATCAACCCACTTGGCTAGTTTGGCTGCCTCTCTTTTTCTGCCTTTGGCCACAAAATTTAGTGTTCCTTTTTATATATCATTTCAACTTCAAGAGGAGGGCCACGGAATACTCTATATCAGCTTAACATATGTAGCCTAAGAATTTAGGCACTCTTAGAAGACAGAAACTATAATTTGAGCCTCCTCAGGATAAAGAAGCACCGAGATTTCTACTTTCTGGGCAAATTCTCTAGCTGCTTTGTAAAAAATGTCTCCTTTCCCCTTCTGCTTTTTGAATAAGTGGGCGTTTTTTGTGTGAAGTGAAATACATCCTGTGTTTTATGTGTCTAAAGTACTGTTAGATTGGGTCATTGAGGAACTTGGATAGAGAACTTAGGCACAGACATGCTTTATGAGTCCCAAATAGATCAGACAAGAGACGGATACCAAAAAAACATTCAGTTTAGCCAAATTATGGCCAAGTGTTGGTAATATATAATAGCAGAACTTTTAAAATGTTGATGGAAAACACAGTGTTCTTTTGCCCTGTATTCTTATAGTTATGCTGGTTTTTTATGAACTGGTCACTTGGTGTTACTTGCTTTAATCTGTGTTTTCATGTTTGTAATTCACTGGGAAGTAGAAGCATTTGGGGCAACCATTGGCTCTTTCTTGGATTCATTTATTTGTGCTGCACTATTGCAGTTTTATCAAAGATACTGATAAGGTGGAGGTAAAGAATCTTTACACTTGTATATCAGTCGTCTTGTACAAGTTCATATAGTTGACTTCTGCAAAGTACATCCGAGCTGAGGCTCAAAATGTTGGAGTCCTGTAAACAACATGCAGTACAAGTCACTGGTTCCTAGAGCATGCAAGAGAGCTGCAGAATCACTCAGACATTAAGGGGAAATTTGTAAGCTTTCGCTTTCTCCCCTTGGTGACTGTTAGAACTGAATCTTTACAACGGTAGCATTCCAAGAAACTGTGCATACCTGTTGGGGGCTGGTTTTTTTTCACTGTAAGGACAAAATGTATTGCTAGTAGGGTTAGAAAGTAGCTGATACTTCTATTGAAGTAATTAGAATCAGATTGTGGCACCTGAGACTGCTAGCTTTACCAGTACCTGGAGAAATTGTCTCCATTTTCTATTTGCATAGCCCTTCTTCCACTGCTGCTGGTAAGAGGGTAAGAAAGATGAAAATGGAGATGGTCCTTCCTTCTGCAGTTACTGCTGCCATCCTGGTAACTGCAGGAGCAGAAAGTCCACCTTTGCAGAGCTCTCTTGCTTTTTGCTCTTCTTTCTTTTCAGTAAGGATAGCAATAGGCCCAGGTCTAGTACAGCCCCTTCCCAGGAAAATATAAAATTTAAAAAAAATAAGGAAAGCAGAGGTTGCTTAGGGGGTGGAGAGTGGGGACTACATGGCTTAAGGAGTCTGAGGTGGGATTTCATATCCCAGAGAACTGGGGAAACTGGAGGGGATCCCAGTTTGGGGTATAGCGAGAAAGTGAAAGAATCCCTTACAGAGCCCTTAACCTCTATTGAAACATTTCAACCCATCTGCTATGCAATCTCCTCAACTCTCATCACTCCCCCAAAGGACCTTTCTTCTCTCATTCCTCCACCCAGATTCCACCACCTGCTTCCATATCTTCTCTTAAAATGTGCAGGACTCTGATGCAATTGAATCCAACTGGTGCAGAAGTTCCAGCCTGAGCCGTCTACACACATGGATCAGATTTCTGGATCAAGGCCTAAGGCTGAAACTGTAGCCAAATATTTCCTGCTTTACGTGAGACCCCACAGTGCATGGCTGTGTCCTGGAACAGTGCATTAACTTTGCAATGTTGCAAATCATGTTTCTCTTTAAAAACTGATTTTCTCCTATGAAATATCCATTGAAAATGGTACTAGCTTTTGATTGATTGTTTGTGGGAGAGAATGGCTGGTAGTAAACCTGTTTGGCTTTGTGTTCTTCATTTTACTTTGGGAAAAATGTAAGAGAGACTCTACAGTTTCCATTACTACTATTTTTCAGCTGGTATTTCTATGTTGGTGAACTTGAACAATCACTGCAATCCAGAAATGGACTATTCCACTTTACTATTTACAGAAAGTGCACTGCTCACACTGGGATTCAGACAATTTTCCTGAATTTGTTTAAAATAGCTCAGGAAATTTTGAGTGCTAATGACACTGAAGGAATCCTTACTGCATTCAAGAACTAAGAGCTTTTCATTATGTACAGTGGTTTCAAACTACCTTTAAATCTCAGAGATTCTTTATCTTAGTCCACACATTTTATTTTGTTCTATAAAATTGTTCTATGCCAAAGCAACATAACTCTTCTGCTTGATCTGCTGTAACCATTAAAGAAATAACTTTGCATATTAAGTTATTTGGGCCATTAGAGCCCCGCATTTCTTTTTCCCTCTGAGGCTGGGGAAAAAGAATTATGGGCTTTCTAGACAGGGGAAAAATAGGGTGTAGAACAACGTGAGGGAGGTTCAGGCTCTGCAGCACTCTTCTGTTATCATTATGTATGTTCACATTATGTAGGTAGGCCTTCTGAGAGAGGAGTTAGGACTTTGGAGATAGTGGCCAGTGAAGCCAACCACTCTGAAAGATTTTTCTAGTCCAGTACAGCCAAATTTATGCAGTGACCTAGTGAAGTAATTTTAAATATCAAGAGAAAGACTGATTAGAGAAACTAAGGAGATGGAAATGAAAGATAAGCAAGCCATAGCCATTTGCAATTTTGGAGCCTTTTCCCTTAAATAACCTTACAGGAAATTTTTCATCTAAGTACTTTATGGGATTGCCCTCATAAGAGAAAGAAAGCAGTAGTCAGCTGGCTCATCAAAAAACCCTGATGATGTAAAGTTCAAGAAGCTTTTTCCAGATATCCTGCACTGGAAATATATATGGACTTATAAAAATCTTGATAATTACCTAAAATTTCAGGAACAATTGGTATTTGTTTGTCAGTTGCAAAGGATCAGCTTTACATTCCTTCTGTATTTAAAAATCTGTGCTAATGCTACTGCCAGTCATTACTGTTTTACTGCTATTTGTTTTGTTACGTTATCCAGCATGCTGGAACACCACCAGCCTAGGCATTTAATCAAAGAGCCTGTCTCTCTGTAATGATCTGAGAACTGATGAAATACGGTCTGGAAAGACCATGTTACTTAATCTTTGATAATAGAGTGCAGATTTATTATTTTTTTCAAAGTAAAGCACTAAAATGAAGCAATCCACACTGTAAGTTATTCTGGTATTGGTTCTGACACAGAAGTGACATTACATTTATTTATAAACTAAAGTAAATTTTCTGATTTAATATTTGCTTTCGTTGAAATGAAAATGATTTGAGGAAAACAAAGGGATTTTAGGAATGATTAAAACCAAAAATATAATTACTTTAACATGATAATTACCTTCTTTAAATCTGGAAAAATATATATATGAAGAACAATCAGTTTTTTACATACTTAAAATTGTTAAGTAATATAAAACAGGGCTAATAAACATAGCAAAACCTAAATATTGTATTTTTTGGGATTAATCAAATTGAGAATCATTACAATTATAATTCTAGTGGCCAAGAGATTTGGCCTATCATATTATTCAAATGATTTAACTGCAGAAAAATTTCAAAAGTAAATTTTGTGGTTTTTAAATATTCTTTTATATAATCATGTAATAAAAATTAGTTATCAAGGTAGCTCAGAAAACTTTACAACTGTTTTGCTAGAATTAAAACTGAGGGCACTTGAGCACTTTAAGTACAAGTTTGGTGTTTTATGGTTATCAGCCCAAGCTTACGAGTGAGATTGTTCCACTAATAAAAAGCTAACTTTCCTGATCTTTTCCCACTTGAAAAAAGGTGAAAAGGAAATACCCTAGAGACTAGAAAGGAAGGTTGTAGCTGTGAGGACTTCTTCCTTAAGTTCCCCGTCTGGCCTCTAAACAAACCCAAAGCAAGTCTAGTTCCAGGAACAGCAAATAACTGCAAACTCTTTATGAATCGAAAGCTGCAGGATTAGTACAGTTATACTCTCAAACAAAGCACTTTGTTCACCCCATCATAGCAGGTAGTAATGCTTGGTTTGTTTATGGAATCTAAAACTCTGTGGTTTTGGACCCTGGTAAAGTCAAACTTAAAATTGTGCTTAAGATCAAATTAGGATCACTATCCTTTTGTGAATGTACATCTTTAAATAGATTTCAGATTCCTGTGGCTAGATTCCCCAGACTAAATGAGCTGCCCCTGGCAAAGGGCTGGAAAATGGAAGAGGAAGTGAAGGCTTTAAAGCATTTGTGGTTCCCCCCTCTCCAAGCTGGCAGACAGTCAATCTAGTTCCAATTCAGTGTGCTCGGATGCCCCTGGCCTCCAGGAGCTAATCTGGCAGCCAGCAACTGATGCAGGCAAAAAGGCAAGAGCTACTTGCTTTTGCATGTGAGAATGGGGCATGAGAGGCAGACCTGGGCTAAGATCCTGGCCTTCTGCCTAAAAGTTAATTATTTCTCTAAAGGAACAGGACATTAAGAATCTTTTTGTATGCAGAGAGTGGATTAATACTGCCATTAGGAAAAAGATCTTACTGTAAACTGAACACAATTTTACGTCAGGTTTATGAAGAAATTTGAAGGGACAAAAGATCAACAGCAGGATTTGGGAAGGAACAGATCAGGATGCTGGACACTTATTAAAACCGATGTTAATGGTATAAGAAGAGAGTCGTGTAGTTGACAGTAACTTACGTTGCTTATAACTTAATGTGCAGAGAGCTACAGCTCATATTTGACAAATGAGGGCTGACTATAATGTACTTCATTTTGAATGCCTTGATTTCTAGGAGCATCTGTCCCAAAGGGGACAGATGTTTAAATGTACTGAACATGATGACTCCGTAAGTTAATGAAAGCTTTCGTCTTGTGAACCTATGAACAGCAAGGCCCCAAGATCTAAAGTTTGAAATGAAGTGGCATCACATCTAAAAATTGCACCCTCACCCTACCTGCCTCAGTGTCTCTCTTTATACAGTAAATATTTTTATATAGTTATATATTTCTATATAGTTTGTATATACTTTCAATTGTATTTGAAGATACTTTAGATATGTGCAGAAAAGAACAAAAAATATGTGATAAGTATGTGATAACAACTGCATACAGTTGTTTTTAACCTCCATCTGCTTAGCTGACAAAAACTGTGTAGTCTGTTATGTACAAACTGTAACCAACACATTAGCGCTGTGCTTATTGTCCAAATCTGGGTGCAGAATCTTGCAATGAATGAAATGGGGCTCTGAGCAACCTGATCTAGTTGAAGATGTCCCTGCCCGTGGCAGGGGGGTTGGACTAGATGACCTTCAAAGGTCCCTTCCAACCCAAACTATTCTATGATTCTATTCTATGATTCTATGAATCCTAAAACCCTTTTGTCTGAAGAGAGAAAAAGGAATTACACACAGCCTAATAGATTACCCACTGATTTAAGGAAACTGAAACAAACCATGTAAATGCTTTTCAATGGAAATTAGTATATACATTGACACAGAAGTTTCTCAATATTTTGGAACATATATCTTCATAGAAGTAAAAAAGAAAAAAAAATCTAGGTAAGAAATAATGTTTGAATTTAATTAAAAAATGAATGAGCTTGTCAGAGCCACAACCATTCCTCTATCCTTCACAGGCAGAATATAGACACAGAAAAACAATCTTGAAGCAAACAAAGTAGCTTCAGTCAGATTCATAGTCTCCTTCACACTTTTTTTCCTTTAAGCTTGATTTATTCTTGGGTTTATCTTTCCAAGGGCTTTTAAAAGGTTTGAACCATGATTTGAAAACACAGAAGAGTCAATAACTAAGTAAATGTCTTCTTGTGGCGGATATAATTTTTCTTGAAGGTTAAAGCCAAAAGCACTATGATTTGTAAGTTAAATTCTTTGCTATTTTTGCTATACTTCTTATTTATTAGCGGGATTTTCAACAGCAATGACCGAGGGATTTTCAAAATGGACATATGAGCACATAAAACTAGAAATAAAATGCTATTTCTCTTTAAAGAAATCCTTCAAAAGAACTTTTTAAATTTAGGGTATCAAGTTCCTACATTTCATTCTTCAGAGCAGAAAGGTTAACCAAATGTTGCAGATAGGCCATTACAAAATGTTTTCCGCCCTCTACAAGGATGATCTTTTGCACCATGCAATGCATCGTGCAATGTTCCGTTGCGATGCAAACTATGGATTTCTGTGACTATGGGGCCTCTAGTTGAGTGGGAGATCAAGAAAATTCCTCCTTGCTCTCTGATGATTTTGTCAAGCAGGATCTGTTTCTGCCAAAACAGAAATGGCCCCTGCTCAAACTCTTTCCCACAAACCAAAAAGCATATGGACTTTTTTACATATTTCTGTTGTATAATAAGTTATTTTTCTGCTGAATTCTGCCATTTTTTCCTCTTTGGTGATTATGTATCTCAGCTCACATCCTTCTACCCAGTGATCTCAGCTTATTCCAATTCAACTACCATCCACAAGACGCTTAGCATTTACATGCATCTTTTTCCATCCTGGTAGTAGGAACACATGGTCATAGAGCGGAAACTGCAGGCTTTGGGTCTCTGCCCAGAGCAATTTAACTGGCACAGTCATCACATACTGTAGATAAAGAGAGCTGGGTGCATAGAGTGGCTATGACTTCATAACTTGCAGTGCTAGCTGATATACACCTTCGAACTGCACACAGAGCAGTGAAATGCCTTTGTGAATAACTGCTTACTGTTATTTCCAAAACATGCTTAGGTCCCATTAACACTCTCTAAACTCTTATTTTTTAAAACGAATTAAGTTGATTTTATCAGGGAAAGGAACACAAAGCCTCTCAAATCACAACTTTTTCTGTGCTCCTTTAATATAGAGTTTACTAAAGCCATTTTATCAAATGGGACTGTTAAAATAGACTTGTCAGCTGTTTATGCCAACATTGACCCTAAAATTAATTTTCATAGTTGAATCACACATCTCAAAAGAAATTGGAAGTGATGGAAACAGTGCTACAAAAACAGTGGGGTTTGCAAGTCTAATTTGACTATATATTATATAAATTAATTCTCTCCACGTTCAAACCCCCCAGTGGAGTTTAAGTTCCATCAGCATAAATCAGCATTGGTCTGTTGGTTTCATCAGAGCTACATTGGCTTACTCCCATTCAACCTCAAATCTGAGAAAGTTTAGATAATTAGCTGATATAAGTCACTTAGGTCCTTCAAGAATTTTGTTGTAAACTGATAGCACCTTTCATTCCTGCTTCAGACTTTGGTTATTGTTGAAATTCACAAAATACCAGCATAGTTGGATAAAATGTTCAAGTCACATCCCTAATTGTTAGTTGCATTTTAGAGAGATGCACGATGCCTAGTCTACAGTATCCCCACCTTTATTTAGGTACCTACTTTACTTCGTAGATCATAAAAGCTCATGAAAATCCTTCACTGGGAAAGGAAAGACATTGCATTTATTTTATGACTTCCAGCTTTGATGCAGACCTGGGAGACTCATTAGTAGACATTAATTCGTAAGTTGTGGAAAGTTTTCTTGTCATTTCAGTCAGATTAGACAAGAGTCTAACATCAAAGTAGGGATATGAATATGTATTTTCCCCAGAGTTCTGTAACTGTTTAGACTGAAGGGTCTCTCATACAAACTCCAGTCCATAATTCAACATGGTAGTGGTTTCTACTATTATTAAATACTTTTAGCATAAACACAAATGTTTCACTCCATTCAGTTTACTGTAAATATTTTAATCTGAAAGATTTCTTTAAATTTGATTTATGTTTCAGATTAGTAAAATTAGATGTTTATTGGCTTGAATGAATTAATGGCTATTTTATTTGCTGAATTAAGTGCAATCAAAGAAACAATCCAGGCTTCTCATGCATTAGATCTAAAAGTCTTGAAAGTATTTAACAGCATCAGCATCACTGCAGTTTGCAAAATCATGTGAGGAAAGTACTGAGTTTATGGGATGAAAGTAATTGAAATTTTAGTAGGAAGTAGCAAATTTTCTGTCTTGGATGGGTTTGGATCAAAGTAATTGAAATTTTAGTAGGAAGTAGCAAATTCTCTGTCTTGGATGGGTTTAGATAATACATGTTAGACAATTGCCAATGGAGGCATTGTGCTATACTGTTATGTTCCTACAAACAGCAAGTAAAAACCTCAGGTGTCAAGTGTCATACTTTTCAATGGTTTTGTACTTAAAAAAGGTAATAGGACATGTAACTTCCCGAGGTGCTAATCCTAAGAACATGCAGCAAGCATCCATTCCTCTCCTTGGCTTTGTGATGAGTTGTCAAAATCACGTATTTGAAGTCCTTAGACAGAGAGGGCATACAGAAGTGTACACATGCTTTGAAAACCTGGCCCAAGCTATTTTATTTTTGTCTCTTTGCCAAAGAATGCTAGCTATTTTCAAAGACTATTTACAAGTCAGAGGAAGTTCCCACCAGATTAGAACTGTTTTAAGGAAAGTTAAAACCTGGGCCAAACTATTCCACAGCACAGAATCTTTTTCATCTGCACATACAGTTCTTGCATCTATAAAAAGAGTTATTTTTTGATAAGGAAACCGAATGCATTGAACCTGCATAGTAACATGTCTTTGTCAAAAGCTGTTGTTACAGTCCCTGTGGTTGGTAATGTAAACAAAGTGCTGTAGGTCTGTTTTGATGAAAGATTGGTCAAATAACTACCCTTTTGCTGGATAGCGGCAAATGCTTTGGAGAGCAGTTGTAAAGATGCTGGTATCATTTTACTGTGACCTGAGAAATGAAATGAACCGGCTAAACAAACAATGAGTAAATTTGACCTACCTTTAATCATAGGCAAAATGTTACACAGTGTAACTTTATTAATCTGACTATAACTTTAATTCTTTGTTCTCTGCTATTTCTTCCCCTATGGTAAAGAAACAAAGTCTCTGTGATTCATAAAACAAGTTGAAAAAACAAACTGGAGACACGTTTTTGTAACTCACTGAGTGCTTGAAGCTCTACTAATTTAGAAGAAGATACAGTCCTTGTCCCCACAGGACAATTTATAGTAAGGATGTTGAACATATCTTGAATGTATGACACATGAGAAAAAAAGAGTAATTCCAAAGATGAATAGAATTTCTTTAATAAATTGTATGCTCTAGCCACCAGAAGAGCAATTACTTCTGCTTATATCTGACAAATAAAATTTTAACTGTGGTAGGATGCACAAGAAAAATAAACAAAAGCACACTGAAATATGTGTATATATATAAATACTGTATTGGGAAAGTGCAAACCACAATTTTTGACCAAAGTCAATTAAATGAAAAAACATAAATTCTTGAGAAATCTATGGAGCCCAAGAGCATGGGCTACTCAGAGTTTGAAGTTGTCTTCTCAAGCATCTTAATCTGAACACCTTGAAACGAAAGCATTCACATTTACTATCCATTCTTGAGTATTCTGCTCACTCTAGAAAGTCCTGTTGTTCTTGATTGATTATCACAGAAATCTAGTGCACAAAACCTATTTAAACTCCAGATATTGAATCCTCTTTTACTTTGGAGCTATTTCAATTCTGCATCTAAACAGCATAGTGAAAGCTCATCTCTTGTTTCATCCTTTGGTTAAATATTAATGAATGACAAAAAATGTTGAAACTTTATGATAAGGATGAGAAGAAGTGTATATAAATGTTCAAAGGAGCTTTTTGCAAAAGCTATCGTTAAATGAATTTTGAATGTTGCAAATTGTTATGTTACAAGAATTTCTGAAAATTAAAAACTTGAAAATGGTTGGTAAGAAAATTGTGTTCTGTATTTCTCTCACCACTCTCATTAACATACTCACCATCTCACAGCTAGAAAGATACACTGAATATTTATCCATCACTTCCTTTTTTCATCTTCTTGCTTTTATCTAATGATTTAATTGCCATCATTTGATGTAAATGGCAAAGGGCTTCCCCTGGTTTTTAAAGTTTTTTGAATAATAATTTTATTCCATTGGGATTCTGTGTTCAGTGTTGATCTTAACTGAGGGAAAATACTGAATTCCATACCAATGCAAATTCAAGCTTGCAAATTAGTGATTAAGCAGTGGAAGTCTATACAAGAAGACTAAGAATCTATACAAGAAGAATCTATTAGAAGAATCTATACAAGAAGACTAAGAGTCTATACAAGAAGATCTATACAAGATCACTGGAAAAAGTTCCGTTTCAGGGAAGTATACTTTTCTGGAAAGCTGCCTAACACACTAATTTTTACTTTTACACATTGTGTAATTAACATGCATAAATATATTTTTTTATGTAAAAAGGTCATCATCACTTTTTAATTAAAATTGAGCAGAGAGAATTATAACCTAAGATTATTGTTTCACTAATTTCTTGAGCTGTGCAAAATGCAAACAGTGGAAGACTTTCGATATAATACTTCAAGTCTAAAATATAAAATATATTATCTTTAAAACAGGCACATTGACACAGGTCCCATGGTTCATATTTTTTATGATTTTTTAGGCCAAATTCTGATTTGCAATTCTATTTACGTCAGTATAGTTATACTATTGTAAGTTGGGGCACAAGGCCYTCAGGCTGTGTTGTCTCTACTGGGCTTAGAACAAAAATTAGCAGCTCAGACAGAGCAATCCCTGCTGTCTGCTCTCCTCTAGAAACATCCCCTAGGTGTTTAATATCTCTTCATCTCTCTTGCAATCCAAAGAGGGCCTGCTCTTTACCTGTTTCAACCACACTAGTCTAATAGGCTCATTCTCCATTACAAATCAAGATGTGTAATGGAGACTTTTGAATCTGGAAGAAAAAGCTGACTCTCACAACGAGTGCATGGCAACACTCTAAAAAGATCTTGTCAGCACGTTGTCTGTATTTATCTGGGCAGTTATTCCAGAATGAATAACTATTTGCGTATAGGAGTACCTGTATATCTCTATGTACATATCTGTAAGGATATAATTCTATTACTGACACTTACATTAGTGGAATCTTTGTATTTTTCATATCCTATCTTATTTTACCTAATTCTGTGGTAAAGCTAAATTGAAGTAATGCATTTGTCATTTTGCCCCCAAGACTCACTGTCTAGCTCATCTTTGTGGAAGTAAGTTCCACAGTCACAAGTGATTGTTACGCAAGTTCTGATTCCCCTGCTCGCAATTCTCACCTTGAAGTGAGATAATGTTCTCAGACTGTCAGTGTTCACACATAACCACCTCAGTGTTGTTTTTCCCCCCTATTATAACATATAATGGAGATTACCTACTGCAAGATGCACTGTTTCAGAAGTCACCATTCTTTCTCTACACTAAAGAAAGCATTTGTTTAAAAGCTGCTTTCCCCACTCAAAACATCTTCCACTGAAATGGAGAGTAATAAGCACAGAAAATCACTTGAACCACAACAAATGGTGAAAATAGCAATCTAGAACATCAGGAATCACAAGCGCTGTCTTACTTTCTTATACTGCTAACTTATTCTTTAGTAGTTACAAATAAAGTTGCCTGAAAATATGACTGGGAGCCTTATGTGGCCATTTGCAAAATGAACAATACCCGCTTCTGCCTAATTCTAGGAATTATGGAGTGTATTCCTTAAAAAACTGTATATGTTATGCAAATACTGAGCTATCGTTGGTGGGAGTGGGATTGAAGGATGCTTTTAAAAAAAAATCACTCTACTGTAGTAGGAATTCTTTTTAAACTCAGAAAGTCCATTTTCTGAAAAGCATCAGAAGGGAGAATGACTCCACAGATTTATGGCTCTTCATAATTAAACACAATTTGCCAATGCAATGTCACACGGAATAGCTGCAGCATAAATCAGATTCCAATTTTAAATGTATTTTCTATCTCCAAGTCAATACATTTTGCTCAGATGCTCAGTAGGTTATGTTCTTATGTCTTCCTTAAGACACAGACATTAAGGCCAGATCAAAGTCCAGTATTTTAACTAGATAAGATACTATGTAACATTTATTTTTGCCTCTACCCCTCAGTAAGGAAAGAGAGGTTTAGCTGAATAGCATTGTCTGTTCCTATCCCATCAGACTTTGAACCCCTGTAAAAGGTAAATTCCACATATAAGGAATATTTGGAACCATACTCAAGAAGCAAGAAAAACAGACTATAATAAGCAACATACACACTGTATTGAGAGCCATTTTTAAAATATGAGCTCCAATAAATATCAGAACTGTCCCAGCTAATAGGAAGCTCGCTATTAACTTTAGGTTAAAGAATGCCATCTTCTTCAAGAATCATTAGACATATCAATGACAACCATAACATTAACCCTGTCCTACCATCTTGTTAGATTAATTCTTGGAACTCCCCCAAGCAGCAGGAGAAAACAGGCATAGTGATGCTTCTACACTTTAACACTTGCAACGATTTTTCTTATGCTATCCTCTGAAAGGTACATTTCCAAATTCAAAGATATACATTCCGTACTCTTAATGTCCTTATGACAGTTATCATAAGCAGAGAAAATGAGGAATAATTGCCTTCTATTTACCCAAAGCTGGCATGTAGCAGTCATTGCCAATTGATGAGCAATTGTTAGTGTGGCATCAACATATATTTTAAAAATGTTCATTTCTGGATTCTTACACCAGGGTCCTATCTTATCTGTAGTTGATCTATTTTCTCTGCTTGTTACTGAGATGATGAATATCTTGAGCTGGGATTTTATCTCATTTTTTTCTCAAAATAGTAATAACACTATAGAAAATAGTATGTTGGACTTCCCATTATAAACCAGAGTTGCTGAAGCAAGAGGGGATTTTATTTGTAAAGTTCAATCATATATTTTTATCAAATACAAACTATAATAATGAAATGTTCCTATAAATGTCAGCACTTTATCATCCTTACACTCAAAATCCTTTAAAGAAAAAATAAAATGAAGCACACAAAGACAAATGTTGAGCTTAGCCAGATGTGACTTTGCAGTCAGCATTTTATGGACCAAATACCATTTGAACAGAACAGTAGGAAAATATTTTAAGATTTTTTATTTAAACTAAATAAAATATTTATGCAGGAGAATTTCTCTGGAACACAAAGGCAAGCATTCATCAAGTCTTGCTGCCTGTTTTCCTCAGCTCAGTATTATGGTAAGTAAAACTGTATGAGTCATAGACCAAGAGCTTTATACATGTTTAGTTATGTGGGTGGATCCTCACATTGATGTTGACTTGCCACAGCCAGCTGTCTGTGTAACCTGTGGAGTAATCACTGATAAACTCAAAACACAATATCCTTTACCTGCATTCCTGGGTAGAACCTGTATATAATCTATTACAGTACAGAGATCCCCTTCTTAATGTGATAGAAAGTTTTCTAGAAATAATCTAGTAGTACGGAAGAACTGCAGTTCAAGGTAAAAAGAAGTGATTACAGACATGTTTTATCCTGTAGGCAAAGGTCAGGGATCCAACCTGCCTCTTCTAGCCCATTCCCCTCTCAGACTTTTGACAATTGCTTGTCTATATTTGGTATTTTTAAAAACATGAATGAAAAACAGATTTTGTGGTGGTCTGAATGCAAGTTGGGATATTACCGAGTCAAGACTCTGTTCAGATACTGTTTTCACTGTAGAAGAATATTAATTGCTTTAGCCTGGGTGAGCCTTTACTAGCTGAAAAGATAGTCCATCTAAATGAAACTGTATTTTTTTAGACTTGAGTCAGCCTGAGTCAGGCAATACTTAGTATTTCTTCTATTAAGTTACCTCGTTTTTCCTCATATTATTTACTAATGTACTACTAAATGTATTCTCAGATCCTTCTTGTTTATTTTCTTCTATTGTTTTCCTTCAGTTCTTCTTTCTCTGCATTATCTCCACCATTAAAAATAAATTTCCTGTATTTTCTCTTATCTGCTAGTCATGCAAATCTCTTTTCCTCTTCCCCATCCTGTATTTCCTTTTCCATTTTCCTGGTTCTTAGATTGCACCTTTCTTTCTTCTTTCACTTATTCTTTTAAGTCTTTTCCTTTGTTCAAAGTCTCCTTGTCCACCTTCCCCATATCTGTGCTATGAACCCCTTATGCAATTCAGAAGGGATAATGGGATTATTGCAATTGGTGAGCTGCCTTTTCTTCCCATCCTAGCCCACTTTACCCTTTATTTAGTGTGAGCGGGTGGCACTTACTCAGTAAATCATAGGAGAGGACAAACTGGAGAATGGCTGTCAGGGTGCAGACGGAAAACTGTTGTCAGTTCTTGGCAGTGTGCTGAATATATACACAGTTAAGAGTAACCCATACAAAGGCACATTTCAAAAAAAAACCCACCCAAAAATCCCAAAGGTAACTAAAGTAGTGTTCTTGGGTTCCGGTCCTGTTGCTAACTGGCATAACTTCACTTTCAGTAATGAATCCCAGGTTAACACCAGCTTGGGATCTGGCCTGAGGTTTGTTCTAGTGAGATTTTGCCAGCTGCCTCCTTTCCTCCATGCACAGAGTATGGTGAGCATAGCTCCCTTGATAACCCTCAACAGTTGCTCCACAGATGGCTTCTGACTGTGTAGGAGGTCCAACCAAAAGAAAGAGCTTCTCAGAAGGGCAATAAGCCTGCACAGAGCTCCGTATTTCTCTGCTTCCGGGTAGCTAACTAGCTAGTTCCCAGTTAGCCAGTTTAGAAAGAGCTTAGATATAAACTGGGGAAGCCAAGGTGCACTTTAACTTTCTCCACTAATACCTGCTTCATGCCCTGGTTTCCATGGGATGGAAATGAGGGTGCTCTAGCCAGAAAGTAGTCAGGGCACAGTCACAACAGTTTACACCCGTGGTCTCTGAGTACTGAGGGAGGGCTGCAGGTTCTTCAGCATTAACAGTACTAACATTAGTCCTCAGAGTAAACAGCCTCCTTCTGTTACTCAGACACTGATGTCCAAAGTACTATTCCTGCCTTTAAAGGTATGGAGAGCTATCAACTGTTTTAAATAAGCATTGTCAAGATTCTTGACCCACTCAAATAACTAATGTTGGGGATTTTTTGTTGTTACTTGCTTTGGCAGTAAGTTTCTTTTAACAACAAATCCATGCAAAGCCCCAAACCTCATAACTGTGACTCCTATGGCACTCCTAAACCAAACTGTATGTGCATATTCTTTCTAACACAAGCATTCACTCAAGGCACTGCTTACTGTAGGGCACGAGTCATGGTGTTTTTAAATTTTTTTGACAACTGAACTTTGCAGGTTATTTAAAGCAGGGAAAGAAAAATCTATTTCCCAGTGTCCTTGGTTTTTGTACAGGCAGCAAAAAATATTGTTAAAAGAAATGTTTTTTGCAGGTGAAAACAGTCCTTTGAAGTGTTTTAATAAAAAAAAAAAAAAGTGGTTGGAGAGCCAGCAGGACCCATGTGTAATACATTCCTGATCTGTGCATTTGTGACCTCCAGGGCTGATTATTGTAATTTATTTTACCTAACAATGCTGCCAGGTGCTTGGGGAAAAAACCCTCCAGCTAGTAAAAAAGTAGCAGTTTGTTTCCTCAGCAAAACAGGTCAAAATGAACGAGTCATCTCAATACTGTTCTACCTGTGCAGGCTTCTTGGGGATAGATAGTATGTCTCTGCCCTTATATTGGAAGATATATCTGAGAAATGTCCTCTCCAGCCATAACCACTGACTCTCACAGCAACTGTTTCTTGTAATAGTTAAATTGTGGACGAATGATGGGGGGAGGTTTGTGGATGTGAAAGACAGCTGCTGTACAACATGGTCTCTCCTATTTTTTAGCATATGAGGGGAAAGAGTCCTCAGAAATGGTTTGGCACATGCTTTTCCTTTTTTTTTTTTTTTTTTTTTTGTACTACCCTGACAACACACACTCTGGAAAAATATAAAGAAATGTAGAAATGACAGTAATGAGCAAGCTATTGCTAATAATACTGAGCCTCATGCTGTAATCAGAGATGTCAGTGAGAGAGTTTGTTGTTGTTGTCATTTGCCAGTGACTGCAGTCAGTGTTTTCTTTCAGTGTATCGTATAAGAAGGATGTTCCAGCAACATCAGAGTAACAGAGTTGATATTCAGCACGTGACAGTTTAAGATGAAATTTATTCTTAGAGTTTCATGAGTTTATAGCAATCAACATTATGCATCAGGTTCATGTAAACTAGTGCCATTTTATCAATTTTAATATATTTATGTACTGCGGGTACAGTTTGTCAATTTAGTCTAGGCAGAATTTTTTCATTTCTCATAAGCTAATAATGCATTCTGTATTAGCTACTGTATTTTATTAGTGCGAGACATGTCTTTTTAAGGATCAAGGCCAAAACCACAATTATTATTTCTTCTTATCAACATTCAGCTTTCACAGGCAATTACAGCTTATGCATATTTTATTACAAGCATTTGGAGCACATGCTGCTTGTGTAGCACTTGCTCAATGCCTTGTAATATCCAAGAACGCTTATGGCAGTATACAGTATTGTGGGATCTTACAGTATGAAAGAACCCTTTTCCCTTTAATCACTTACATAAACCAGCATTTTTTGCTTGGCGACCCTGCTATATCTTGTTTGTTTCAATTATTAAACATGAAAAGAAAGGCAAAATATTTCTGCTTATATTTCTTATCTGTATGTTGGCACTGCATCACCATGTGAAAACAGAACTGCAGCAGAGGAACTGCCATGTAGAAAGAGACCTGCAATCCCTCCAGTATCCAAACATGTAGCCTGCATCTGTTAATGACCAATTCCAGAT
Source organism: Phoebastria nigripes (assembly GCA_035582835.1). Taxonomy (NCBI): domain Eukaryota; kingdom Metazoa; phylum Chordata; class Aves; order Procellariiformes; family Diomedeidae; genus Phoebastria; species Phoebastria nigripes. The sequence continues at coordinate 1,330,810 of JAYKAV010000811.1, read as the reverse complement.
ATTTGAGTGAACCAGGCAAGAAGCCATAGAAAAAGGAAGTCTTCATCTTGATCTTCAACAGCTAGCTAGCAGACAGCTTTTGCTTTGAAACATGAACGCTTGTATGTCTCAAAACAGTATGGTCCTATCTAATTTATCCCATCTAATCCTCATTTTTGTTATGCATATAAAAAACTTTTTCTTCACCAGTGCTCAGAATGCCCCCTATAAACTGTGAGAAGTATGTCTACAAGGTGTGCCATGTGATACACACCATCTGAGACAGCTGAGGATCACGTGGTACCAGCTACCTTGCCATCTTTCAATCCTGACCCATCTCTTACAATGAAAAATTAGGGTTGGGTGGCATTATTCTAATCTTCTCCAACTTTGCCTCAGTCAAAGATTTTCCGGTGTCAGGGAATCCACATCTGCCCCTTTAAGGCTTCTTTCCACCTTCTTCGTGCTGTCTCAGCAACGTTCAACAGAAAGAACTGGAGCCAAGAACTTGGATCAAGATGTGTAATCATGTTTTGAATTCTACTACACTTTTGGCTTTGGTAGTAACTCATGGCTGTGGGTTCCACAGCTTAATCACAGAATTCATTGTCAAAGTCATCATGAAGATCAGTAATTTAATGAGATTCTAGCCAAGCCCAGGAAGCATTTAAAAAGTGTCAGTGATTTTTGGGAAGGTTTTATTTAAGAAGCAATAGTTTTTCAAGGAAAGCTTTTCAGAGCTTTCATTTATCTTTATCCAAAATCGGTTTAACGTTCTACTTTCTTCTATGAAACTCCAGCTTAATATTAATATAATGCTTTTGAAATGGGGAAACTCTGAATACAAATGAAGATGTTTTTATCATTACCTGGGCACAAAATGGTGTTTTGCCTGTTCTTTCCTGCTACTTTCAGGGGCAAGGGTGAAACCCTGATCCCTTGGAGGATGATGGCAAAGCTTTCAGGGACTTTAATGGAAGTTTTCCAAGACTTAATTTACGTGACAGAGCTGTACATGAGTGACGAAAATGTTACAGACGGGTAAATGAAGCCATTCAGCTGAACACCACATAGATGCCATAAAACTCCTTTTTTTGATATATGGCTTTCAAATTCAGCTACTCTACAGAAGTTTATGGCAACATATTTCTGCTTATCATGTGTTCTGTGGGAGTTTTCCTATGCAGTATTTTAGAACTTTTAATGTTCACAGTCTCTCATGAAAATGCTTCTTTTAAGACTGAAGTTTACTTCCCTGTCAAGAAAAGCAAGAACTCTAGCAGACAAAATCCCCTGAATTCCTTTTTAACTCCAGAGAAATCTCCAAATACATGGGCAACAGCTTCAAAATTTAAGCGGAAAATTTGTCTTGTCAGTTAAGTAGCAATCTGCTGTCTTTATCTTTTAAGGACACATCTTGAAGGAAATCAGTAACAAATACCAAATTATAGTTTTGGTTTGAAACTAGAACTTTATACTTCTTTCACACTGCATGATGATTTTATGTCTTTATATATGACAGCAATGCTGTATTAGAAAACTTCTTTTTTGGCATGGATTCCAAAGGGCAGAATTTCTGTATCCCTGTTATGCCGGTGTTCTCCTGAAATACGTGGCTAATTTCACAATGAGATTGTAAATTGTGGCTTTTTTTCTAACCTGTATTTTGGCATATGTGATACAACTGAATCAACTTCCCTGTGAAAACCAGCCGTTGGAATGCTGACGTGTTTGTTGCTTGCAGGGTTGTGCAAATGCAGTCACAGCCGTTCAACTTTATCATGACAACACACAATTCTGGTATGGCACATATTACCAGTATGCTTCAGAAACAACTTCTCTCATCTGAAATCCTCACGGTGAAAAAGAATGTATGTATTTATTAATTCATTGTCAAAGGAGCAGACTTAGAATCTATCTAAATTAAAGCATAACTTACAGTCTCTTGTGAATAACTGAATAACTTGGTTCAATGTTGGGTCACAGTGGAACATAGACTGTAACAGGAATATATAAAAGCTCTGAAGGGAGCAAAGAGACTTTATTCTGGAATGGTGAACATCGTTGCCAGAGTAACATAAACCTTGTGTGTTTTCACAAGGAAATGAGTCACTTGTTTCTGTTGGCTGGAATTCTGTTTTCTTTTAATTTCATATTTTAGCTGCCTAATATAGTTTGAAAGAACCCTAGGGTTGCAGTCTTTGGGCTAAGATACCTTGTTAATTAAAGCAGAGTAGAAAGGTAGCATAGTAATTACACAGAATCAAGAAAAATTGATAGTAAATATGACATTATCACATGTCGTGTGAAGGAAGCCTTGATCCCTTTGTAGTACAGTTCTGTGAACTATTTATATAGTTCTGAAAAGAAGATTCGTTTTCACATGTGTTATATGTATACCTACATCTGTGGCTTGTGTTCTTTGTGCAACTAATTTGCAAGTTCCCGCCTTGCAACTGTGAGTCTCATAGTTAACTTAAGGACACAAGCCCTAGTTGTCATCAATGAACAGACTATGTTAATGTTAAAGATGTTGGATCAGATCCATACAAAGAGTGAGGCAATATTTCCTTTCTTTGGACCAGCAACTCAGAACCAGTAAGATTCTTCTCCATTTTCCTGGTGTTAAGGCAGCACCGAGTATTCTTGCAGAGTGTCACCCCTTCTTGGTGAGGCGTCCTCACGAGACTTAAGATCAGCACAGCTCATTCCTAAACCACTTTCTATTTTCTCTTCTTACAGTTCCAAGCTATGGAGATTGTGCCAAGCAAAATAAGTAACACAGACTGTTTGAGCAATTCTCAGCTACAGTGGAGTCTCTGAAGGAACATAGCTGGCTGGTACAACATAGACTACTTTATCCTGTATGTAATTTGGGCAGAAACTCCATATAGCTCCCTTCACTACTACAGCCTTAAATGGAAGTAGCAGAGAATGAGGGCCAAATACATTCAGTTGAGAATTAAAGTATGTATTATGACCTTTTTTTGATGGCATAAATCTATATGCATAAACATTGCACACCTGTGCATGTGTATGTGATAGTTCAGACATACGAGAATTTTTTTAATTTAATGTTTGCATATGTGTATAGGTGTAGCAGATAATCATGCATTTATTGCATCATGAGTACCAACAAAGCAAATTCCTATTCCCATTGCTGAAGATTATTCAAAAAGCAATGCTTTATGCTTAGATGTAAACACTCGTAAACACTGAAGAGATGCTTAATCTGTCCTATTCCAAAACCAGTGTTTGCATGCATATTCAGACTCACCTGAGAATCTCAAAACCAATGTTTATTAATTAAATATTGAGGCATGCTTTTGACAACCTGACTAAAACATAAGCAAGTATTTTTAAATAATTTCAGTGGGGAGCAAAGGAGAAATGGAGAAGGTAACTGAAACTTAAAGGTCATCTACTGTGATTGACTCAGGGCAAAAAAACCAGTCCTGGCCTGAACCAGGACCTTGCATTAACAGTTTAGATACAGGTAGCTAGTTAGGACTTTCTGGGCGTGTTCAAAACACTGTAAATCCCCAAAAGCACAGCAGATGATATTCAGATATGTGTAAGTGTAACTGAAGTGAATTGATGACTGCAGCAGTAAGACTCTTGTTTATTTTGAAATGTATTATGCAGAGTAATTAGGGATTAGGGATGGGTTAGAGAGAAAGTGCAGAGAAAACAACTTAAAATATTTGGAATATATCAAACTCCTTGTCTCCCTTATACAGAAGACTAATTCTTTTTTTCCTCGCCAAAAAGTGGTTTAGCATATAAAAACAGGTAAAGATACAAACTGAAGAAATAAACACCTTGTGTACAAGTGCTGGAGATTGGCCTTCTCTAACAAAGTGTTATCACAGATGAATGTGGATGTTTAAGAGCAACATTAACTTGCAGTCTTTGTGAAACATCTAACTATTAATTTCATTGTTTTCCATTCAATGACTCTGACCTACCTGATCTATCCAGTCGATATACCTAAGCATTTTGACAGCTGCAGGCATTATAGAGTGTTTGAGTACCTTAAAAAGAAGATGCCTCTGCCATAAATTTTAACCACGGTTTTTACTCTTTGGTTCTCCCATTCTGTTGCGTTCAGACAGGTGGAGGAGTGTGGAAAGTGCATAGCAAATGTCATTGTATGTTTACTAATCCTAATGAGTGTTGTTATTCTGCTAATGATATATGCCTTACATTTTTCTTCTGTGTCTTCTAGCCACAGTTGTTTCATGTTCGTAATGAATATTTTATTGTTTCTGAGGAACGCTACTTCTGTGGAAATCCCCAGAAATATGGAATCCGTTCTTACAACATGGTCAAATAGTTCCTTTGACCATTTCAAAATAACAAGTCCAAAGGTCTTCGGAGATCAAGATCAGAATGTTGAGTTCAGTATGGATTCAGTGCAGATATGGGTTTTCAGATTTTGGAAACATTTAACAAAAATTAAGTAGAACAGGTACCATTACTGATACTTATGTTTAGGATCAAATACTGTTTGGAAGCCAATATTCCTAACTGAAAACCCTAAAAAAGAGATCTTACAGACTCACCCTTAAAATGTCCAGTGAAGATTTTTTACCTCAGGTCACAGCTGTCCCACCTACTATATTCAGTGTCCCTTATACATTTACATAAGGGATGACTCATGAGCACTGAGAAGAGAAATCTGTAAGAAATTTTTGCTTGGCTCTGTGCAGGTTTTATCTTTCAACAGGTACTCATTTTGAGGATGATAAAGATATAAGGATTTTTTTTCAATATTTTTGTGGGGTTTTTGTTTTTTTTCTTTTATTTTAGTAACTGCAGTCCTAAAATAGAAAGGTCATTCTAAACAGTATCTGTTGGTTTTCTAGCCATTAGAAAAATAAATTAAGAAATTAACAAAACTTCAGCCCAGTGCTGGTCCCTATACAAAGCACCATGTAATCTGAATGCATTTTAGTAGAACATACTACACTAAAATTCTACGAAAGATGTTACAAGTATTTACCTGCATGCACACGTCTATGTAATTATTTTATTAGTATTATGATAATACCTTGGCTATTTAGTCACAGACTAGGTCTCCCCATGGTAATTTCACTGCATTTTGTTATAGTCCCACTGCATATTCTCAGTACAATATTACCTGCTCTGGAAAGCTCATGATGCAAGTGAAAGGTGGGATCACAAACAGATACAGAAAGATGGAGATGTATCGAGATGACAGATGCTCCAGCACTGTCACTATAGGTGTTTCTGACTGTGCAGGACTGGGCTTAGAGCAAGCAGATCCAGAGCATACCAGTTATGCGACTTTGTAATACTAAGGTTCATCAACTTCAGTTTTGGGGAATACAATTCAGGCACTCTTGGGTTCTTTTCCATCCTGTTCTCACTCATATTTTTCATGGATACCACTTCTTCAGAAGTGTGTTGTTACAGTTTTCCTAGTATCAGCCTATAATACTTCAAGCTAAAACTTGATTTTGCAAGCTGGTCCCTGAAAAACATTGCCAGCCTTGAAATATTCCATAGAGTAAAATTCTAAGTAGCCCTGCAAAAGAAACTGATAAAACCTTGCCAAATTTCAGAGACATATTGCCAGTTTTTTCTATCCCTACTGGAAACTTGAGCTTACACTGTACAATAACTTATGTGTGGTCTATACTGAGAATTAGCCTTTATTCCGGCTAGCAGTACAGTTACATTAGACAATGCCAACATGCAACATCATGCCTTGCCCTCCGCAGCTTACCCTTACTAAAAATCTGAGTAAGCTCTCCAAGTACAAATTATTGTTTGAATCACCTAAACTAGGAGTTTTCAATGATATCCAGCTGGCAAATAGCAGGAAAATCCACAACCTTAAGCAAAGTAGTCTTTGGAAAAATAAAAAAGCCCCTGTAGAGAGTTTCACTTTCCCACAGCATGAAAGTGTTTTCTAGTTTCCAAATCATATTTTTCTAGGACAGATGTAAAAATAGGTAAATGCAGCTTCCAGAAGGAGCCTGGACTAAGTAAGTTGTCAAAAAATGATATGAAGAACCACAGTATGTTCCAGGTAATCAGTCCTCTGTGAATAAAATGTAATGCTTCCTGTATATCCACGTGTCACTTTTGCATAGAGCTAAGCAATTACTCTAAATCATCTTACAGGCTAGTACCTGTTTGCAGAATATGCTTTTATGATGATTAGTCTTTTACGAGAATGAATGATAACTTGAAAGAAATCAAGGATGTGTTAAATTAATAAGGATCTCCTTTCTATGCTAAGTCATAAGAATTTATGTTAGTGTCTACAACTGTGTAGTTGGCATATACAATGCTTCTGTTTTCTGAGAAAATCTGCAGTTTGATGGTCAAATGGCAATGACTCTGAGCAATCTGCATATCTTTCTTTTTTCTTTCAGTGAGAGTTAAATTTCTGTCTTTGTAGTATGGAATGTAATGTAAGACCAGCTATCAACTGGCACTTGAATATGAAGCCAGTATAAAGTATGTGGTCTTAATTTCCACTCAGGATAAGCTACTGGATAAATTGCATCAGCTCTTAAACCCAGCCTGGATTTAGCCTGTTGTCTACATACTTAGGTCTGCAGTATTACGTAAAGGGTTCCAGTGAAAATCAGAACAGAATATTAATTTTTCCTTTTTTACTCTGTCATGTTTTGATCTGGTAGTTTTGAAAAGGAGGAAAGAAAAGATACTGTTGGAAAATTTTTCAGTAAAATAAACTTGCATGAGAATGAAATGTTTTCTTTTTAGCCCTTGAGAACAGGCGTGAGGTAAACATGGACAATACTGAGCAAAGCCTGGTCTACACTTACAGAACTAGGAAGCAGTTTGTTTTCTCTGTCATATAGTAGGCCTTTCATGTAATTAGAAGTTGGTCCTTCATACAATGTCTAAGGCAAAAGAGTGCTGTGAATGAGTTTCCTAAGTTATGAATTCAGACGCTGCACTCAGTGAAGTAATGAGCTGTTGAATTATTTTAAAAGAATGACATTTCAGCAGAATATAATTCCTCATTTATGCACAGTACACTTTGTTTCCATGAAATCATACAAATATCAATTAACCAACGATTACAACACTTTGAGAGAAAGGAAAAAAATTACCATTCAAAAGTAATAAATAAATCTGGCACAGAGATATAAATGCTGGCATGTCAGAACTTTGATCAATACAATTTAAATTATTTTCTGACTTTATGAAAGAAATGAGGAAATCTTTATATGTATGTATTAAGTAGTCTTACATGTGTAAGAGTACTCTGACTCAGTCCCATTACAAGACCCATGCCTATCCCAAGATAGGAAATGTCATTTTAATGATGATAATGCTTCATTTGTACATTTGCATACATGTACAAATCACATGGCAGGGATGCTTGCTTTTTCATCAGCTGTGGTGAGCTGCATTTACCACAGCATTTACCATTTGGGTATCTCTGGAAAAACTTTGCAGCTTCTGGCTTTGACACTATTCAGTTTGTCAAAAACTGTTTGAATGCAGGTCTGAAATTCCTACTACTGCTAGATATATACAACTCCTCTCTGCCTCAGCTGTGCTGGGTGCAGCAGGGCGTCTGTCCTGCCCTGAGATTCCTAAACAGTCTCTATTAAAATAGAAGGAAGAAAGAAAAGCTCACTCTGGTACAGAGCTAGTTATGAGGATGTCAGGCTCAGATACCTCCTACCTTTGGGAAATTTCCTCATGTAGGGTGAAATTTCTGGGAAGAACTTACAGCTCCTATGAAATCTTCCCTTAAGCTCAAGCATATCCAGCAAGACTTCCCAGTCTCCAGAAGTCTGAATTCTCTTTGGGATACTTTAGAAGAAGCTTCTCCTTTTCTGAGAAGTCTTAAACAGGATAAACTGTGGGTACCTTAATTCACATACCACCCGGAAATAATCCGCATAGCACAGTTTGGATCCCCCCTGCTTTGTGCTAAGGGCTTAATGTGCAATCTATTGAATGTCACAGAAGTCTTTCCACTGATGCTAAAGTGATTTTGGATAGGGACTATCTACTGTGTCTTTCTCTCTAGAAACTGCAAGGTGCCAAAGAACTAAAGAAACAGATTCAAACTGTGCTTCACCTCAGGAGGCAGATAAATGCACTGTTCCTTTTCAATATGAGAGAAGGAAATGTAGGAACTAGATGGAAAAGAGATTCCTAAGATGTTGAGCCCAGCCTTGTATTGCCATCAGTCACATCACATACTGCCCTTCAGAAACGCATCTATCTCTACCTACAGAACAGCAGAGTATTAACTCCTAATGGAGTGCTGCTCCAGAATGTCACTCTACTGAAGGCTGAAGATATTAATCTACTATCAAGGCTAACATTATTTATGACACTATTCACTCCTTTTCTGCTCATGTCCTTTCCCTTAAATAGCTTGTTTCCCCACATACCCAGTCCTCTTATAGAGAAAATTATCTCAAGACATAGAGAACACTTAAGTCCTTGGCCAAACTTCAGCATGGTAAAAATGCATGTAACTCTTAGAAAAGCTGTAACGATTTACAATGCATATTAATTTCATATAATAACTTTTATGTTGGTTTGTAAGGGGATTTCAAAAGAGGATATTACAACAAAAAGCAAAAAAAAAGTACAGGCAATTATTGGTGTAACACATTGTAAGACTTTAATGTTACTGTAGCTTCTATTATTAGTAACTGTAAAGCTAAAGCTAGTTATTCACATTCTCTTACACAACAGTTTCCAGTGCCCTCAGGATTTATGGCTCATCCAGGCCTTGAATTTTAATCTTAATTTGGAAATTCTGTGACTGAGATGAGGCAAATTGGATGTTTTACACCTCTTTTGCTGTGTATTTCTTCTTCACAAAACTCAAGATAACTGAGCCAACTCAGATCCAGGAAGCAGGATGACAGGTGGTGCTGTGCCCCCGCTGGTTAACTCTCCTTTATAATTGTACCAGTTATGGGATCCTAGCTAATAACACTTCATGGTTATTTTACTGTGCCATATAGATAAACCAGCTTATATTCAGAATGAGCACTAGTCTCTTCGCTTGCCACTTCATTGCATGATGAGGATGAATCTTTGTTGTCTTTCCATGCAGTATAAATATCAGGCTTTTTTTCTAATCTCCTCATCCTTTTCATCTTCAAACTCTATACAAATTTATGAGATGTTTTAAACCCTGAAATTTTTAACTTTCTCCTGGTCCCTTAGACAGAACCATTCTACTGACTAAGGGAGAGTTATTATGATTTTTTTCTCATGGTCAAGTCCACAATTGTTCATTTCAGGGGTTCTTCATCATTACTTAAGACGATGAAGTACTAACCACTATCTAAGATGGGATAGCTGAAGCACTGGACCACCAATCTTATATGGTGTGGCAATCCTCATGTTCCACATCTGTATATTTTTCAACATAGAAATTAATTGTTTGGTACAATGTTCCTTCTGTATAATTATGCATATACTTATTGGTTAAAAAGCTGATTTCCACTAACTAGTGGGTATGATACAAAAGATGTTTTTGCTAATTTTGCTTGATGTCCAAGTGGAGACCAGTGATGAGTGGTGTTCCTCAGGGGTCAGTATTGGGACTGGCGCTGTTTAACATCTTTGTCGGCAACATGGACAGTGGGATTGAGCGCACCCTCAGCAAGTTTGCTGACGACGCCTAGCTGTGTGGTGCAGTCGACACGCTGGAGGGAAGGGATGCCATCCAGAGGGATTTGACAGGCTTGAGAGGTGGACCCATGTGAACCTCATGAAGTTCAACAAGGCCAAGTGCAAGGTCCTGCACATGGGTTGGGACAATCCCAAGCACAAATACAGGCTGGGCAGAGAATGAGAGCAGCCCTGAGGAGAAGGACTTGGGGGTGTTGGTTGATGAGAAGCTCAGCATGACCCGGCAATGTGCGCTCGCAGCCCAGAAAGCAAATCGTATCCTGGGCTGCATCAAAAGAAGCAGGACCAGCAGGTTGAGGGAGGTGATTCTCCCCCTCTACTCTGCTCTCGTGAGACCCCACCTGGAGTACTGCGTTCAGCTCTGGAGGCCCCAACACGGACATGGACCTGTTGGGGCGAGTCCAGAGGAGGGCCACGAAGATCATCAGCGGGCTGGAGCACCTCTCCTACGAAGACAGGCTGAGAGAGTTGGCATTGTTCAGCCTGGAGAAAAGAAGGCTCTGGGGAGACTGTATAGCAGCCTTCCAGTACCTGAAGGGGGCCTACAAGAAAGCTGAGAGGGACTTTTTACAAGGGCATGTAGTGATAGGACAAGGGGTAATGGCTTTAAGCTGAAAGAGGGTAGATTTAGATTAGATACAAGGAAGAAATTGTTCACTATGAGGGTGGTGAGGCACTGGAACAGGTTGCCCAGAGAAGTTGTGGATGCCCCATCCCTGGAAGTGTTCAAGGTCAGGTTGGATGGGGCTTTGAGCAACCTGGTCTAGTGGAAGGTGTCCCTGCCCATGGCAGGGGGGTTGGAACTAGATGATCTTTATGGTCCCTTCCAACCCAAACCATTCTATGATTCTATGATTCCAATTAGTTCAGCTAATGAAACTGCCATATCACATTTTGGATATTGGCTCCAGTTCTTGGATTGGACTGGAGTGTATGTTTCTAGTTTTATGGAACAGGACAGAGTATCAAGCTCTCAGACAGACTTGGAGCTGCTTGCTGTCCTCAGTGACTTATCAGTGACCTCACTTGTAGGTTATCAGAGAAAAAAAGAGAACAAGAACTCCAGGTGAAAGTACTCCATTTGAGAAAGGTAGAGCTTGCTGGTTTGGTAAATTTGCTCAGGAGGGACTGGGCTCACAAAGAGGCTGGGCTTAAATGGGACTGAATATTTACTTTACAGGAGATGTCGAAAAAGCTAAAGAATAGGTACCAATAGCTCCTACCCTTGCTAAGGCTTTTAGGTGGAAATAGTAGCAGCTAGATAGCTTGCATAAAGAGGGAAGGTATTCCCTTTTCAAACAGCCTGTAACATGTAGTCTGGGTTTATATCAGAAATTAAGTTTATTTTTTAACAAAGTGTTTTAGAAATAAGTGTGAGGCAGCTTCTAATTAGATGTGTCTGAACATGCTGCATAGTTGTGTGTTATTAGAATGCTTTCTTTTATTTTCAAGAAGGAAGCACTAATGAAAATAAGCAGCTATGGTAGTCCTTGTATGCTTCGTAATTTCAGGAAGAGTCAGAGCAATGCTGAACTAATTAATACCGAAGTTTGTCAAGAACCACAAGTCTCAGGATGCCTGCAGACAAGCCCGGCAGGGGTTTCCTGCAGGGAGGGATGTTTTGAGCATTTCCCAGTCCCAGCAGCAGTCTGTCCCTGTGCTGGAGGGAACACTGTCCATTGGAACAAAGAGAGTAAAAGCAAATACCTGTTGCAGGTCAGCCTGCAAGTCTTCTCCGCATTCACTATTTGGCATGTTATTTTAACCCAAGACCAATGGCAGCTGATGTTAGTATTTCTGGCTGTGAACCTTGGGGATGAAGATTCAGTATGTATTTTTTACTGAGGCTAGTCTGGTTGCTAACCTTGGGCAGTGGAGGAGGGGAGGAAGGAAGGCAGACTGCTGGGAACACCCCATGCTGGTATCTTATATCATCCCAAAGGATCACCAGAGTTTTATGGAAGGACACTTTTGCTGTCCTGTTAGCAGCAACACAAACAGTTTCAGAAGCAAGATATAAGTCAACGGAGCAATTTCTAATCAAGGTTTATATAACTATTGATCCCAGGGCACCTTATCTGACTCTGCATCAGCTTAACAGAATTAATTTATTATGCTTGTTTTTCATGGAACATATTTCAAATCTTATTTGTAGAATAGACTGCCTTTTAATTGCTTGTAGCTTTTAGAATACATCTTATTTTTATATTTATATAATGTCTCATTGCCAGTGTTATGGACTTCCTTGGGAAAAACCAAATCACAAAAATCAAAGGAGACATTTAATATCTTTTTTGATATGAGACCTGATGAGAAATGTTATTTGTTCCTCAAATACAGCAAGGTTTCTTTATTGGCCTGTCAGCATTCCAAAAACTGCATTTATGTCATAAAAAACGTACGCAACAGCTCTGTTCTAGAAACATGAATTCTAAGTAGCAAAGTGCAATAGCTACAGTACCAGAAAGCATTTTTTTAAGAGTATATTTTGTTCATTTCATGCAAGAAGCTTTCTCAATGTTCAGAAAAGAGGGTGTCTACTAGGTATTTTTCTCCATCCTTTTCAAGCAACTATTCAAGAGTAAGTGTAAGTGTTAAACATTGCTGGGTTCATGCACTTGAAGAGCCCCCTAGGGTCAGATTCTAAAGCCCTTTCATGGCCTTTATACTCATAAATAAGGGATTTGCTGCATTTTAAAGCATATCAGATCACAGTGAAAGTTTAAATTAGCATTCACTCCAAGGAGAACGCATTCCCTAACCCTTGTTAATGTTCACCTCTTGGGTACATGCAAAGATTGAAATGAGAGGCTTTCCAGACACTCTGGGCATTTCCCTCCTGTTCTCTGTCCTGTTTTGCTCCTTCGAAACTGCAAAGCAGCAAGATAAATGTGGGAAGGAGTCTGCTGTATCGCTAGAAAATGAGTTTCATGTTACTGCAGCTATACCACATGGGTGTATTTTATCAATTTGTGTAATAACTAGATGGCAGCCAATCACAAAGCTATTCAAGTGTTCAAACCCAGCTGCCAATTAGCAGTTGTAACAATAATCCATCCTAATAGCTGTTAGCAGAGTCAATGATGGGATGTACCTTTACAACCTGAGACTGAAGAAGTAATGGTTACCTCTGAATCTTCTGTTTTTGAAAAACGTAGTGGGCTGTTCTCATTCTTGCAGTTTTCCTTCTGAGGATTTTATTGGTATGCAGTTGGAATAAAGTATGCAGCAGGGTGTATCCAATAAGAATATTTGGGGCTGGAATTTTCAACAGCTGCACAGTGAGGTACACAGTTTAAGACTTAGACATGTAAATGTTTTTCATCTAAAAACAATTTTCAGACATGCAATTGAAGTGACTAATGCAGCTGAGAAGATTTGCCAGCCTATGCATTTATGACTGCACGATTCAGATATTGTTTTGGAAAGATTTACATTAGTGGATAAAGTACAATGAGAGTAAGTAGATAAAAAAGCCTTTGCAGTGTTCTGCAACCTGTGTTCCTCTGAGTACAAGCCCACTCAGATTGAAGCCTGGGGGATGCTGTGTAGGCAACCAACACAAGATTGTGCTGCAGAGTATTAGCTTAGCTGATGCCTTCTCTTCTTTTTGGTGGAATGTTCTGAGGTTTTGTGTTTGGATGTCTCTGAAAGGGGGAGAGTAAATCTCTTTCTTCATAGTAYCTTCTAACTACTCTTCTAGGTTAACATTGTTCTGAATTTTTGATCTTGGTTAACCTCAGGCTCTAAACACATTCACTCCTACTCATAGACAAGAAAATTGATAAAAGAGGAATCTATCACAATTCTCTCTTCTGGAGGCAGGGGAGAGGCAGGACAGAAAAAGGTGGTGTTATCTTATTGCTAAATCCTTGAAGGAGACTCATTTATTATGATAAGGAGACACACAAGAACCTTAACAGATTGGGTCTTGCAGATACTGATTTTCTGTTTTGTTTCATGATACTCTTGTATCTAAATATTAGCAAAGGCTTACCCACTTTTATAGCACTTTTGCTATGGCTCCCTGTACCTGGAAATGGGCAAAGCCCAATTGTGACATGAAGGAGATATTCACGTATCTATCCAGTGGTTGGGGTTTTTTTGCATGGATCTCAAAAAAGTTCAGGCTTCTACTTTTTAAAGCACAGTAAAGCTAACAGCTTTGGGCTTGACATTCCATCTCTGGAAGTGAAAACTGATTCTTCTGCCCCAAGATGGTAAAGTTAGAAAAATTAGCAGGGGAATTAGAAAATAATTATTCAAAATGCTGTCACTGAAATAGTAATCTCCTGCTGCTGCTCTGAGTTTTGTTGCTGCTTTGCCTTCTTCAGTGATAAGTTTCATATAATCCAACCCAAGAGTTCTCTGCTGCTGTGAAGCATTACAAGCAGTCCTGATTCATTGCTGTGATAACAGAAAAATCCTATTCCTACTTAAGCTGCTGCAGTGCGACTTCTGATGCAGTGTTAGGAGGAAATCTCAAAGCTGATTTTTGTTGAAAAAGGACAGAAATTCTCATACCTTCGTGCTAAGCAAAAGGTGGAAAATGCTTCTATATGATGGCTCCTCCTCTAAGGTGTAACTAAGAAAAATGATCATTGTTATTTAGGAAATTGGACAATTTATAAAACATTGTTGAGAACAGTAATCTGAATGGTGGACTGCGTCAAAAGAGATATTGTAACAGCAATAAATGGTGAATTAAATAGAAAGTGCTTGAGGGCTGAGAGTTGGAGTTTAGTCTTGCAATATTAATTAAAATGATAAAAGTACATGTCATTCCTATGAAACAGCTAAGTCTATTGGAACAAACTAATTCCCATTATAACTGTGCTGAAGACACGTGAGTCACACAGAATAAATTTGGCTCACTGAGTTAAATGCTGCATACTATGGGAGACAGAACTGTACCTATTGCGCCAGGTGCAATTAAAGAACTCGCAAGATGCCTAGTCTTACTATAATAATTACTTTTCTTTCAACAGTTAAAAAGGATTGAGACAGGACTGTATATAGGAGGGGGAAAAAAGCTTACTTTTATATGGTTATTTATATGGAATTGTGTGAAATGGCTGTTTTCTTTTAAGGCAAGTCTTACAGATTATTGGTCCAGGATGACCATTCTTTATCCAGTATATCAACGATAATTTAAAAAATAATAAATTGTACTCTTTTCTTTTTGTTTTTTTTTTCATTATTTTTACAAAAAACACAAAACATCCACAGAAAGGACTTCCTGATCTTGATCAGCTTCGTGTTGATGCTAACACATCTCCATAGTAATCTATGGAGTCTGTTATAATTAACAATCTCTTCTTTTTTTTCTTTTTTCTTACAATTGCCTCATGATAAGAAGGACAAAGGAGCAAAAGTGTGGAAAGAAGGACAACCACAATAATTTATTAGTAGGAAATAGTCTTGGGTAAGAATTTGCATACGTTTTCACAAGTCCAAAATTATTTGGCACTGTGCAGTGAATGTGTAAGGAGGAAAAAAGTGTATTCTCTGACTAACATAAAGGTAGGGGGCTAGGCTTCAAACTCTTTCTTGGAAAACTGGTCCTAATATCCTTCAATCCCATTATGGGATATTTGCCACTTCATATGTAAAAGTGTGTATTCAATGGTTCCTCCTCTGGCACACTCCCAAAAACTCTATCCAGAGCCCTATTCATGGTTAGCGTAGTGTAAAATGGGTCAATTTAACAGACTTTAATTGGATCAGTTTTCAAACACGAGTTACAAATATGGGCCTCTTCTTTTTTCACTTAACTCTAATTGCTACTCGCTGTATACTACATGCCTGCATCAACTTGAATGCTGTAAACTGACCACCTCATTCTGAAAAGGGAGGCCTATGCTGGTTTCTCAGTAGAAAGCATAGAAAAGCATTCAACAGTGAGTTACTTAGTCCATAGAAAGATTTATTTCTACTTACACTGATCCTTATAAAACAGAAGTCTCCTCTATTTCCCAGCTACTTTTTAAAGCCTCTTGTTAGTTCAAGCCTACAAAGTCCTTGATGGTGGGAAGGGGAAATAGCTGGAAGCTTGCTGATTATCTGCTTTAGGATGACTCATTCAATATGAGCAATTGTGAATCATGAACAAACTATCTACAGGCAGCACACATAAGACTTAATATCTTCCATGTTACTAGATGCTTCTAATGTTTAGCATTAGCGTTGCTTTCTTCTTAAAAGCAGAAAGGCTCACAATATGGTATTGAAGAATTACCGATTTTAAAAGTTGCACAGAAATATTTGTGACACTAATTCTCTACCAGTTACCATTGCATGGGGGTTTAGCCAATCTTTTCAGATTCTTGTGTATGTAACTTCAAAAATCTTTAAAACGACAAAGAAAAATGTAAAAGTTTATCCCTGGGCAACATACTGTTATTCCTTGTGCATATGGGTCATTACAAGATCGAACTTTGTGATGCACTGTTCAGCTACTTCAGCTGGCGTAGCTGGTAGCAGGGTGCTCTACTAGATGGTGAAGGGACAGTGGCAGAGTGGGAGAGTAGCTCAGTAGGATCTACAGATGTTGCTAATAAGAGAGGAATGGTGAGATTTTAAAACCTTCAGGTTCATACTGACTCCAGCATGGCACATCCAGTAATGGGTGACAGTCAGAACAGTATACACATATTCTTGATTTCTATTGCTATTCCAATCTTTCTTTGTTCCAGCATGATGTACTTTAACATCCAAGCAATCCACTTCATTTACCATCCTAGCCTTCATCTTTTTGTTCAGCCAGACCTATTTTTCCTGACGTTGCTTTCTGGCACTAATCCCATAGTTTCCTAGCCCTTCTGGTACTACCTGTCTCATTCCAGGCTCTTTTGCCTCACCTCTCTCCTCCCTTTTCAGTTTCTTCATTCAGATTTTTGTTCTGCTTTGTTCTTCTGCCTCTTCCTTCACATCTTTCTTTACTCTGGCTCCCCATCGCCCTCCTTCAGGTCTCATTTTCAACCTTCACCTGACAATCAGCCTAGCTCACTGTCCCAGTCTACTTGTCCAGTCAGTCTTATCTCAATAGGCTGTATATTCTGGCTATATATATAGGCTGAGTGGCCTATATTCTTGGCTGTTATCAAACCTGCCTGAGCTGTTCTATTGCTTTCCTATTCTCTTTACTTCCTATTTTCAGTTTACTTACTGAAGCAATCCTTTTTTGGTCGGTTCTACCTTGAGGTCATTCTCCCCCAGTCAACCGATTCCCAGGGCTCCTCTATTTTTCTTACCAACTTCTTGTCCCCAGCTCAACGAATCTTCCTATTTATTAATTCCTATTTCCATTTACCCACCCAGTCTCAGTATCACCAGATTCCTTGCTCCAGATTTTCTCCCCTCTTTACCTCCATATGCTGCCTGGTATGCTGCCTGCATTTGAATCCTGCAGCTTCTTGTGCACATTCTGAGTGCCAACAGGACAGTCTCGGAGAAGGCAGCTCATCTTACAAAGTTACTTTTCCCTGAGGATCCCTCTCCTGCTGTGTGCCCAGCTCAATTCATACAATTCTCAGCCCATTTCCTGAATGCATGTGAGTTACGTCAAATGAAGAGGGCCACCAGGAGCAGGCTCCGTGAATTTCTTGAGTGACCTCTTCTCTCAGACAATCCTGGAGCACACAGGATTCAACTTTGGTGGATGTGCTTGCAGTGCACATGCGATAAAGCTGGTATTTGTACTCTGAATATAGTGCACACAGTAAGTGTGTCAGACATGCTCAACTGCTTGTATGGGAGTGGCTGTGCTGTGCAGCTCCCTGATACTGAAAGGAGCTAGCAGCAAAAAGGTTGCCATAGCACTTCTGAAATACTCTATATTGTTTTAGCTGAATAACTTCTTTATTTTAGGGAAACTTTAATTCTGTTAAGAAATAAAAGCTGAGGTTTCCTTTTATGTACCTAACTGTTTATTTAAATTAGTGAAATGATTCAAGTGCCCTCCTCTGTGGTTACATAGTAAACACTTTTATTAGTGGAAGAGTGTACAGGATATGAGAAGCAAGAGACAACACAGAGAAGACCATTAGGAAAAATAACTTCCTATGACATGTCAGAGAAGGTATGCTCTACTTTTGAAGAAAATTGATTTCCCTTCATAAATTGGTAAGGCTTCCTATATTCTGTGTTTTGAACATATACTATCTGAATACCTTATGTTGCCAGTGGTCTTTTATGCAAGCATCCCTAGATTAATCCTAAATGCTGCTTGCATATAGCCAAGCACTATATGATAACTAAACATTTTGTTTCTATAGTGCCCTTTTAATGAGTTGCAGGTGCCACAAACTTCATGTTCCCTATAGTGCTTTATTGCTTACTAGATGCAGTAAAACAGTTGGCATACTGTAAATTATCAAGTGATAATTATATTCATGGCCTCAATACAAGAAGAAAATCCTCTGTTAACAACATATTTCTTCCAAAATGTGGTAATGAAATGTGTTGCACCTCCTAAGAAGAGCTTGCAGGGTGACTCTCTATTTAGAATACTGCAATCACAGTTCTATTTTCGGCCAGCATCTCTATGGTCAGAACAGAGAGTGACTCTGTACTCCCAAACGTGTATTTCTCATTCACTATACTCTTTAATTTTTACTCATCCACTAAAAGAAGTTTAGTGGTTAGTTCTGTGGTTAAAATTGGAAAGATGTGATATTTATTTACCAGGAAGGTATCGATATGAATTTTTCATACGATCTGATTTTAAAAGGTTGAGCTGTGAGCTACAATAACCTGATGGCTTAGCCAAGCTATTCTAGTATTTTTCCACTGTTCCAAATGTCTCCTGTATGTGAACACTCCATGACAGCCACATCTCAAATGGTAATAGTGTCTCTGAATAGCATAGGATGCTTCCTATCTCTAATAAGCTCCTTTAATATACCAGTCATATAATGATGCTCATCAGTACAAATTACCACTGCAAGGTCAATGAATGTTAATATGTTTCCTGCAACAGAACCTTGAAGAATAATATAACCCCCTCCTCCTCTCTAACTAAGATAATTCCAGGCTGAGTACTGTCCTACAGCAAAATAAATTAAGGAATACTGGAGTGTGTGGTTATGCTGACCATGTTTTTCTAAAAAAACAATCTCATCTTAGAATTCTCCTCAAATGCTATAATAATTATTACTTTTTAATGGTTTGTATTAATCTGTCAAAATTCTGTGATAACTATAAACAACTAGAATATTTAGGGAGCAATATTGACACAAGATTTAATTTATATAATTTCAGTTTTAATGTTTGGAATCTTCCTCCAGGCTGCAAAGCTCTACACAAGCAAACAGGCACACAGGGTATATGTAATAGTTACACGCCATGAGAGAGCTGCAATAAATTCTGGCCTGATCATTAAAGAATTTGGGTTTTTTTTAATAAATTCTATTCATGTTTTTTGTGAAACAACTGTTTATTTTATCACTTTTTAAACAAATTATCTGATTTCTTGTTATTTCTTAGGTATTTTTTGTTGCTTTTTGGAAAAATATAGATGCACACTGAAACTGAAGGTTAGTCATTCCATATGCAGGCACTAATTCAAGAAAAATTTAAAGTTGTATTTTGGTGCATCTCTGTTCAGGACAGTATGTGAAAAACTAAGAATAAGTTCTGAACAGGAGCCTTGAGCAGATTAATTTTAGTATATGAAGCTTTAATTCAGTATTGTCACCAAAAGTTGTTTAGCAAAGAAAAAAGGTTTTCTGAATATTCTGTTCTGTTTTCTTTCACAGCTAACTTAGCCACCTGTCATATTTGTAGCAGATAATTAATTTCAGAGCATACAATTAGTCTAGCTAAGAATAGTCTTCGCAGCATACTACCTTCTTATTATTTCTTTATCATGCTTCCCAGCCCATTGACTCATTACTTCTCAGCTACTACATTTACATTTTACTCTTGGGTGAATCCACAAAATAATAAAATGATAAGATAACAGACTGACACTGCTCATTATGTATTGTAATAACCATAATAAGAGGGATAATCATATCACGCTTATATTTCATGCTTACTTCATTGCCTTAAACTCTGGCCTGTACTCATTGATGATTTTGTTTTTTTCTTGGTGTTTGCTAGCAGAATTGAATATTAAACAAAAAATATATTAAACAGTAATGGACAATTTATTGGGAAATGTAAGGGTAAAACCAGGATAAATAGCTATTTGAAAAACACCTCTAAAAAGAATGTCTTTAATTAAAAAGATATTTCATCATTAAGATGATAGACAAATTAATAAAAATCTGTTTTACTTTATAGCATATATTACAGTTAAAAAGAGACTCTCATGAGAACAAAAATGCATAAACCGTAGTGTACTGCTTTTTGCCCAATACATAATTCATACATGCAAATGTTCTGCAGATATTTCACTATAAATATAATTAATTGCTGCAGATTCACAGATGAGGCTGTGTGACTGTGCATGCACACATTGCCAGGCACACTCATTTATGTTGTTTTCAGGCTAGAGACTCCTGTGACAAGCATAATAGGTAAAAAGGGGGAAAAAATCAGCGTTTAGAAACACACAGAGTCATGCAATATCTATGTAGACAATTCCTTACAGAAATGACATCATCCACCAAGAAACTGATGAAAGTGGCCTGAGGTAAATAAGGAAAGGTCTCTCATACTAATAAATACATGTACCATGTAATATTGCATAACATTAGCATACTGCAATTTAGTTGAATTTATTCCATTGTCACTCAGCAATTATCTCTTTATGCTGTTGCTGATTGGGAAAACACTGAAAATGGGGGGAAAAAAGTTTTAATGATTATATTTGTTAATAGCTTTGCAAGGTAGAAGCTCTGTTGCTTTTGTTATTGAAGCTTTTGTTACAAAAAGCTACAGAAAAATTTACAGATAGTCTTGCAAAATGGGGAATTCAGGTTGATAAACATAAACATAGGGGTCATTTGGAAAATTCCAAGCAGGGAGGAGCTATTCGGCTTTGGAGGAGGGGAGCAGACACACGAGATGATCTAATAGGCCTCTCTCTTTTCTATTCTGTATGATTTCATCACTGATAACACAAAGCAGCTGTTGGCACCAAGTAAAATAAATTATGTAGTAAATAGATCATGCTATTATTTCATAATCTCAATATCAACACTGTAAATATTTAATCATATTTTTGCTAAAAAGTCAGTAAGACCATGCACTGAGGAAGAGATTCTTCATTTCTACCTGGATTTTCAAATTCCTACCTAACATTATGTAAAAAAAAAAGAAAAGAAAATTAGGAGATTGCATTTAGTGACTTATTTCCTATGGCATAGTCAGGTGTAAGGGATATGCTCTGAAATTTCATTACAATTCTATCATCAATTTACATATCTGATCAAACTCCGAAGAAGATATTATTTTGAGTTCATACTCTTTAAAATCAAAATAAACACCTTGATTAAAAAATAATCACCAAAGGCTTCCAATACCTTCAGTAGGAAATCAGTTAATCCCTTTTGAATACTAATGCATTCTCATAAGTAATTAGAGATCATATGTTACTATCCAGTTTCTAACAAAACTCCAAATTTATGTCGGTGTCTAAAAATTGGTGCCCTAATAGATTCCTAGGGTAGAATTTTCGGAATATTTATGATTGCTGTGCTCTGTCTTGTCCATTTCTGTGACATAAAGTTTACAAGAATTCTCAGATTTATGTCTTCACTAGACTTCTACAGTGTTTGGATAATTCCTTCAGCCTTCCTTTCTAGACTTTTTCTAATTAATTTGATGGCCATATTTTATTTCTTAGAATTATCTTGTTTATTATACTTGGAGATAGGTTTGGGAGATCAGCATAAGCTTCAGTTCCTTCTATTTTGGTATTACCCAGTAAATATCTGTTCAGAACACATTTGATTTTTCATGGTTTATATTTGGTTCAGCTTGATTTAAATTTTCAAGTCTTAGAGATGGCACTTAGGTTTCTGAATCTAGGGGTTCCTACACATAAAAAAAATCTGTCACTTTTGAAAATCTAGTTGATTTTCACATCAAATCAAGTCAAGAGGGAACTGGAAAAGGTGAATTTATGATGTTTACCTACTAATTTGGAGGGGTCTCCATGCCTAACGTGCTGTGCAGAAGAATGCATAAATATTTGTAGATGAATGGGAATTCTGATACATTAGAAAAGTCAAACAGCAACCGAAGAAGAAAATGAAGAAAGAGTTACTTTAGTAAAGGCTTTCTTCAAATACTTATGAATATCAGTCAACTCTCTTTTTGTTGTGTGATTTAAAGTCATAACTCATAACCGTTATTCATTTGGGTTATCTTGTTTGGATAGGAAGGGAGAAAGCTTCTCATTTGTTTATTTGCTTTTTGTCTTTTCTTCTTCCTGTTTTTACTTGGCTGCTTTTTAATATTCCAAGATTTTGACAGTGTCAGTGAACCAACAGAGAGAAGAAACACAAATATGAATTAGGTGAAGTAGCTCAGTATGAATAAGAAAAAGTAAATGGCCAAGATAAAAAGTTCACAGGTTGAAATTTCCTTTCAAATTTGAGTACTTGCTATTGGCAGATAATAGCAATTGACATGAGTTGATAAATGATGGAACAGGACAAAAAAACCCCACCAACCTAAGTTAGTCACAAATTGTTTTCAGTAAAGGATCTGTTTTCTTTCTTCCTACTGAGTTTGAATAACCACTATTTGCTTGAGTGACTTCTATGAGTACGGAAGTTAACCGCTGGAAATGCCTCAATTTTTATTGTTTCCTATACAATATTTATACTACTTGTGTTGTTTTGCTTGATTGTTTCTCTGGTTTATGAGGCTATTGATATTGTCTGCATCTTTAGCAGCTTAAGCACAGTTTCCCAAAAGTAAATGGGACACAGATTTAGTGAATCTGCTCTGCTTACACTGACATTTCTGACACAGTATCTTTTAGAAGAAAATCCCTGTTTTTGTGAATTGTTACTTAAAGGCAAAAAAGATTTTCAATCATTTCCCCATAGTCTATAAATCATAAATTGTACAAAAAGCAGCCAAAACAAATCTCAATTTTTGCTGACAAATCAATGTAAAATTTTTGTCAGGTTCTCTTCTTCAATCTGATTCCCTGAAAGAAAGGGATAAAAAAAATCTTCAAAGTTTCCAGTGAAATCAAAACCTACCCATTATTCTTCAACGCTCAAAAGCTTATTGCAAGTGAAGATGTGTGGGAACATTTTTTGTCCAGCAACATCTCCGTTCTTGCTATAAAAACTTGCTTACAATCATCTTTCCTTACAAAATGACACCCCGCAGGCTTTTCTTATACATCCTCTGAAACACTGTAATACTTGCTCTTCTGCCTTTTCCAAGCTTGCAGAATTTGTAGACTAGTATCCTACTCATTATCTCAAAAGGTTTCTTAAGAACTGCTTCATTATTCCCATCTTGTCATCTATTTTTTTCACCTCTTTAATTGTCTCCAAAAAATCCATCCTACGTGTAAGTTAGAATGATCTTTCTCTTGTGAAAATGCTAGTGTTAGAAAATAATCATAACTCCATCCTGCCTTTGATTATAGTTTATTCTTCTCTGGTCACTGCAGATCTCATTAAGATTCCAAGAGATCACTCGTCCTTAATAAACACCATAACTAAGATTCTGCAGCTAGGAATCTTAGCAAAGAGTTGAGGAGTTGATGGGCAGAAAGATAGATCTGCTTCTCTTTAAAAATAGATCTTTTTCTAATTTGGGGTTCATCAGTTTGCTCTGTCAAAGGGAGTTACTGTAGAGCAACCAATGGAGACATGGAGAGATTTTCCTCAGGAGGCATGAATGCTTGGAGGATCCACAGCAAACACGAGAACAAATGGCAGATTTAGCAAAGATTCACTCACCTAAATCCTAAATCCTATCCAGAGAGGTGCTAAAACTAACTTGCTCAGAAAGTATAAATTTTCTTCAGTTTGACTTCATCRATTTAGCTTGTTGCTGTGTTATGCTGAAGCTGAGCTCTTCCACTGAATTAAAATATGGGTGGTAACTAGCAACAGAGGTTCATTGCTGTAAGATTGCTGTATAAGAGCTGTCTTTGAATATATAAAAAATAATTCATAGTATCACTATTCACATATGAGAATTTATCATGGTCTATATAATAGTTCAGTAAAGTTACACTACTATTGTTTTATAATATGCCTAAGTTATCATGGACCCATCACAAACTCAAAGGACAGTTGAAAGGATCAGCACTGATCCCATCATTCCTGGTGTTTGGTACCAATGCTGGTGAGCGACATTATCTCTGAAGGGCCTTTACACGCCTTTCTAATAGTTTGGGTGTCATCAGGAAATAAAGTTCTGCAGTTGCACCATGTGTGCATCCCCTAATAATTCTTGAAGCTGGTGCTGAAATTGTTGAAGATTACTTGAAATTAGGCAGAAAGGCAGAAATCTCACTGGTCAAATTCCAACACGTTTTGTGGAAATCAGATGAATAGAAAGAGGAGAAGGAAAGAGACACCAAGCAGTGCCCCCAGGAAGGGAGAGGCTGCATGATGAGCTCAGCAGTGATCAGTCCTGTTTAGCCTGTCACTAGTCAGTCAGCATGCAAATGCTGGCTGGCCAGTAAGCACTTTCTTGACTAGAAACCAGTGACTGGATATTCTGCCTCTGGCTGAAGCAGTAGTTGGAGGCAGAGGAGTGCTGTGGAGATAATGTCAGGGAACGTGAGTGGCTGGGAACACGGTAGGAACTGGCTTTATCACAGGACTTGTGCACTCATAAGGGATACGGACCGGGGTAGCTGGTGAGGAGAGGATTCCAGGGCACAAACGCACAGGATATCAGTCTTTGGTAGTTGTGCTGTTCATGCAATACTTTGAATTTGATTTGGATTTTGTTCCAATATATGCAATAAGAAATTTGCTTTGAAAAATTTCCCTGTTTTGTCCTCTTTCTTCCTCTCTCATCACTCTCAAATTCTTCCACTTTGCAGAAAGATATATATTTTGTTGTTTTTCTTTCATATCTATGTAGAGGTCTCTGTGTAGAAGTTGATCTAGACTTCATGGCTTCAATTCTTCCTACATTAATTAATTTATATTTGGATCTCTCCCATGTATGAAAGCATTATGTGTACTTACTTTCATAGGGCGGTGTATAGCTTACTCTGCTCCAGGGCCTTCAGGAAGTGCTTCACAACGGAAATCGTCACTGCACAGTTTCTGAGGGCTGTAAGCTGTTAGTAGAAGGAAGTGAACCAAGGACAGCTAAAACAGGAGACCATGTATTTTGCAGCTTGAACAAAGAGGCAGAGGAGCTGTAATAGATTTACACCCTCTGTGTCATTCATTGTCATTTATCTTACGTGTTCTGATGCAGACACACTAGCTTTGAGTTACTCTGGATTTTGCCTTCAATCAAAGCCAAAGCCAAGCACTTTTCAGCACTGAATGCTCACATGCTGTTGAAAGGGCCCTCTACAGCTCTGAAGAGAAGTCCACACCACGTAACTATAAGGTTTTTCATCACTGAAGTGCTGTTGCAAGCTAAAAAGAAAGTAAAGTACCTTAGGTTTTAAGAGAAATTTCTCTCTATCCTTGAGAGCGTAGATGCATTGCCCCTGTTCAGAAAGATTCCCATTGTGGTGGATGAATCACTATAATTACTTCTTATACATTATCATTGAATTATGCTCAAAATTTCTAGTGGGCTGGTCAGGATAATGCTATGGAGAATGACTGCCATTTCATCCTATTCCCTCTTCACCTGCTCCTATGAAGATGCCTGGGAATATTTTTTTGTTGAAAGAAAGCACACCACAGAGTCGGCATTTTTCCCCTCCATCCATGGACTTCCCTCATGATCAGATGGAGATATTAATTTTTATCTCCAACAAAATGTGATTAAATCATTCACATTAATTTTAAAAGGATGTTAGATGGAATATATGTAGATTGGTTTTGTCTATTCTTCCTTACTTTTACCTTCCCTGTTTATCCCATCTATTCTGTGTCTGTGTTAGTTTAGATTGCAAGCCTTTTGGAGGCAGAAATAAAACATCTTATACAAAGCATCGTCAGTATATAGCCAATAATAATGATGACGTAGCTGGGAGATCAATTAGTTCCTTACTGTTATCATCCCCTACATATTTTTCTTAATGTATGCCTTGTAATGTACATCATTCTGTTTTTTTCACTAAGGCCATACATTTATTGCATGTTTTCTGCTAAAATATTTACAAGGCAGGTATTTCTCTGCTGTTTAACAGTTTAATACACACCACTATTGAAATTAAGGGGAAACACTACTAATTGAGGACAGACTTCTTTTGGTGTAAATTTTTAAAAAGCATCATAAGTTTATGCTTTCTTTGTATTCAGACTCTTGTGTGTATTTGTGTTTATAATTCCCTGGGACTTCTTGGGTTTTGCTGGCACTGGAACTGGCAGCACCAAAATACCACGATAAGGGTTGTTTATGCAATACCTCCTGCCTTACCAAAGCCAGGAAGTGCTAACACCCAGACAAAAATTTCACAAGCTTCATAGTCCAAAGCTGTTCAACAAAGCTGCTGAGCTTTCTGGATGCTAATACTAACTGACCTTTTTTTTTCATGTTTGCCTACCGTCAGCACTGTGCCTAAAACAATGCCAGTTTGTCCTCTTGAGTTGTTGGCTGTCCTTGAAGACTAAAACCCTGTGCTTACTTACTCTTTCAATGGGACAACCATAGCTCACCAGCTTCTTCGCACTGTTTGTCCAATGTATCCCAATTCATTTTGTGGAATAACCGTCTCGGGAAGTCACACTTAGTTTAGGCTGAGCTTGTTAATTCTTTATGGTGTGACCGATGGCGAGCCAGTTAGGATGAGGCACTGTTGAGAATCTTCCACAAGTGTAAAAGAGAACTGTCTAGCACAATGGTTTGGAAAGAAAAATACCTCTGTGCATCTCTTTTTTCCCTAGTTTGTACAAATAACGTACAACAAAGTATCTTCAGTTGCAGTGAGTGTATAGCTACTGAGAAAGGGACAGGCATCCCAAGTAAACTTTTTTAAGGAAGAAATGGGTTGGGAGAATTTGGAAGTCCATGGCAAATTATTACTGCAAACACTAGTGCTGAGTATCAGCATTTATCAATAAGACTTACAAGACTCTTATTCTGACAGAGGTCTGATGGAGTTACATGATATGCAAAATGCGGGACGATCCAGTATTTTAGAGCAATGTTTTTTACCTCTGCATGTAAGACAAGACTTGGTAGTGAGATCACTACATAACCTATCTGAGAGCACATATTGCAACTTCTTTTTATAACCCGATAAATGAGTGTTTTATCTCTCCACCCGAGAGAGAGGCAGGTCCAATTTAGGTGTTTGTGTGTTTGTGAGCATGTTTAAGAGAAAAGGGGAAGAAAGGATTCATAGGTGACAAACCTGCAAGGGAAAACAGTTCTTTCTCAATAAGCCTCTGCCCGCATCCCCACCTTTTCATCTATAACTATCAGAAACCAAACTCCAGAACCGAGAGCAAAAGAGCCCGATGGTATTCTTCCTGGAGGAGGGAGTCAGTACAGCAACACAGAAGAATATAACAGCAAAGTGACACAGAGGAAAGAAAGTAACTTTTTCCATCCTGTGTGGGCTAGGTGCATAAATTAGAAGCCTGCAGCTTGCTGGGATCCTGTGCTCTTTCTTCACAGTAGTCAGTCTATTCCCAGAGGGATGGAGTCCCAAGTCTATTACATCAGCTTCCGCTTTATGAGTAAACTCTTTACAAGTTGTCTGTTTAGGGAGTTTTTCTATATGAAAGTGGTACCTTATTCACTTACTTTTTTCATAAATTGCAAGCATCTATATTTTTAAGACCTAAAGAATAGGTGTATCTCTGATCCCTCAATGATTTAAACTAACCTAATAGGAATGGAGTTGAGGGAAAGTATCAGAGATGGGGAGATAAACAGGGGCAGGGATAGCAGCATATAAACAGTTGTGGAAGTAAAAATAATTTGGTGACTATCACACCCATGAAAAGGACTATTCATAAGAATTGGATCATCAGACACAAGCCAAGGCCAAACGACCTACCAGTGTCAAAAGATGTGTAATGCTTACTTTTTAGCAATAAAATAAATGTTCCTCATGAGAAGATATGATCCTTCCTAAGCAAAATTCTCAGCTTCCTGAATGTACAAAGTGAAAGAAAAATTGAGGCATAAAAATTCACTTCTGGATTTGAATCATGCCACGATTGAATAGTAGACTGAAGAAAGGTCATTATCAAGGTCTTGCCTGTGAACAGCTAAATGAGCAACTGTGACTGAAGCCACGTCTTATCTTTTCCTTTGATAAGCTGAAGAGGCTGAGCTCCAACGTGAAGTCAAATAACAGCATTCTTCATGTAAACATGTAATCCCTTGTAATTTTAACTCCACTCTGTTTTGAATAGAGGCTCCTCCCTGTTTGGAGGCCTTTCAAATCCATGGTCTTAGACCAGACCCCCTTATCTAAGTTGAAGATGTCCGTATCTATTTATGCCTACAAGAATACCCATACACACACACAAATGTGCTCACAAGCTCCCAGCTGAACTGGTGCATATATACATTTTGCAAAAGGACTCTATATTGACCATGTGCTCTTTTAGGAGTATCTTCACCTCTAGTATCCTATTGAGAAATTAGTTTAAATCTCTATCTTACTATATCCTGCTAAGAATGTACTGTAACTGGAAAGAAAGAAAAAATGGTATTTAGAAAACAAAAAAGAAGAAATGGAAAGAATAAAGCAGYCTACCCACTGATTTTAGAACTTATATTCTAAAAAGAGATTTTTTTCCTAATTTTTTCATTTTTTGGCAGAAGCTTTGATTGATAACAAGAATCCGTGCATAAAAACTTACATCCCTGTTTAAAAGCTTGTATAAATATATTATAAGAGATATGATTAATTTGCATTAGTCCTGTTAAATACTCATGTAAATATATTATTAACAATGATTAATTTCAGTTATTTTAATTATTCACTTTTTCAGTTCTCTCAGGTTAATTTTACTTCCTTTGTGGGTGTTCTGAATACCTAATTGGATTCTGAAATGGGAAATATGTTCAGAGCTTGTCAGAAAATACACAATCAATAGTCAAAGAAACTTCTAAAATGTATGATATTCAGTAACAGTGATTAAAACAAATAATATGAAAGAAAAATATGAAAAGGTAGAAGGGCTGAATAGGAATTAAATACGTCAGGTACTTTTCAACATGGTATGCTGGCTTTTTCTTTTTAAATACAGACAAGAAAAAAAGGAACAAATTTTATTTTATTTAACACGCAGAGATGATGTTGTAATAAGCTTTAACTTATTATTAATATAACCATCATCATGGTGGTACGTGGAAAAGCCAAAATCTGGAAGGACTTACAGAAAACATTAAATAATGGTGTTGATAATGAGATAGGCCATGTGCAGTACCGTGAGATCTCCTACAAGGTGCTACGTACCCCTAGTGGGAGATGATCTCCCTGACTATGAATCCATTGGGAATGAGGAGCACACAGCGCTTTGCAGCATCAAACGTTTCAGACGTCAAAACTGCAATCAAAACTGTTGAAATGGCGTTTCTCTGGGTATATCAATGATGGCATCACCTGGGAGAGGGCTTTTGCCGTTAATAAGTTTCCTGTATTTCTTAAATCAAAATGACGTACCTTTTGACGCGGGCACGTGCTGCGTAGCTACATCCCTCTGGAACTGGAGTGCCTTACTTTTGCGGCTAAACCCGTTACCAGGCGAGGGCCGAGGCGAGCATCAGCAGGTGGCACTGTTAGCACTGCGCTCCGCCGCCCCCAGCCTGCCCGGGCGCGGCGGCACCGCCCGCCCTCCCCGCAGCACCGCGGGCCTGGCTACCGGCCTGCCCGGAGGGGCTGTTGCCGGGTCACCTCGGCCTGTGACGAAGGAAGGGGAGTCCTCCCAGCTCCACCTATGATGCCACGTCTTTAACCTTGCTGAATTCTTTCCCCAGACGTATCAGCAAATATTGAGAGCTGGGAATGTCCGGGGCACTGTGAATCAAACCTAGTTTTTCTGCACAGAAGGTATGGAACTGGCCAAACAGCTACAGCAGTGAGTCTCCACTTTCATACCTTGACTAGAGGCAATTCCTGGAGGAGACTTTTCTTGAGGAAGCAGGAACTGGTACTTGTCTGAGGTTCCGGAGAGCAAGAGATTGTCTGCATGCGGCTTTGTTAAGGACGCTGCTACATCTGCCTGGCAAAACTGACCCATACGCAGAATTGTATGCTGATATTTCAAAAATTCTGTATTACAGTTGTTGTCACACATGTTCATGTGTTACATTAAACTAAAACTTGAAAAACTTTGTGAATTCCTAGCACATTTAATCAGCCAGTACAAAAATATGAAAATCCAAAATGATAAATCCTAAAGATGATTGCAAGGTTTAGAAAACACGTGCTAGTCTCTAAGTCCTCTGAGAAAAAATGATTAACATTCTTCATTGCTAGAGATGTGTTGATTACAGCTCAGACTTTGGCTTGTTTATTTACAGTTTTTTGGGTCCCCTAGGAACATCTGTTTGGAGGTTTGATGTCTTTGTGCCTCCCCTAGTGAAAACGGAAGCAGAAGTGCTTTATAAACATCAAATTATACAAAAAAGAATTAAAATTCATAAAATGATGCAATAAATACTGCTAGCATCTGATAGAAATATTATCCCATGATCAGTAAGTACTTTCTTAAGTTTCTCAGTGGATTAAAGCCCCAGAGACCAGAATTGGAAATGCAATATTTTTATTTGGGTAACTTTCCAGCAAAATAAATACACACTGGTTTATAAAGAGTTGTTGCAAAACACAAGATCTGGGAAGAATTTTAAATGCTAAGAACGTTTTGGTGTATATCTGAAACACTTTTTTGATATGACAATGTTTCTGACATGCATGAAATCCTAAGGAAGGGAAGAACTATAGTAAAAAGAGTCTCTGATAGTTTTGGAAACAAGAAAGATACAAAATGGTTAAATATACATGTGAGAATTCAAAGCTTTTATTGGTGTATTCTCTCATTTATGTTAGGAACAACAAAAAACATTAAGCTGGTCCAAAACTGGAGAGCTAGCCTTGGAATCAGAAAATCCAAAATTATTTATTTTTAAATTTTTTTAATATTTTTATTTTATTTGTGTTATTTGCAACAAAATTTATGTCCTGTATGATCTTGTAAAAGTCACATAGTCCCTCCACATCTCAGTTTCATGTCTGTGAATGGGCTCAAAAAATGGGTTCAGAAAAGTGTTGTGAAGAGGAATCAAAAAAATACCGTGACATTATCACAGTACAGTAAAAGGACAGGATATAAACATCCTAAACATTTCTAATTAAATAAAAAAAGGGTTTGTCTTCTTAGTCCCACTAGCATGTAAATTGGCATGTCTTGAAACAGCACAAAATGGACCCAGAAGAATCTCAATTCATCAGATTGACACTTTTCCACTATCAATTTTCAGAAATAAGAAAAAACTTTTTAATCCCCTAAGAAATACACCATAACTGGGACATCTAGCTGGGCCTTGCTCTTAGTTCCACAAATTCACATCAGCATTAGCATTACTGTCAGTGCCGAACAGAGAAAAATAAATGAAGTTGCTCAACTCTGCTTTGTCAGCATTGCATGACTTGAGAACTATTTTAGCAGGGAATGCTGGGGCTTCCACAGCAAGGTCATCAGCTAGAATGAATCACCCCAGCTCGACTGAGGATCTGGCATTTCCTCTAGAAGACAGACATGGATTCAAAGCCAAGGAGGAAGCTTCCATTTCTATAGCAGATCAAGGGTGATGACACTTTAATGGTTTTTTGAATTATGCAGTAGAGACACACACCTATTAGCTCGGACAATGTATTGCACTGTAAGTGTTAATTTGCACGTACATGGGTCTGAGTGTTCAGCATTTACAAATAGTTTGTGATAAAGCTAAACATGATAAATTGTGAATGAAGCTCAAATACATGAACTAACTCAAAATGGCAATGATGTGTTGTGGTCCTTTTGTGAGAAAGATGTTTTCTCTGTGTAAAGAAAATAAAATAAAAATAGCACTGGTAGGTATCTGTTGAGATATATAGTTTAAGGGTTTGGTTCATATGGCAAAGGATTTTTAAAAATTTATTAAAATGCCTTATTCTCTGGTTCCATTAAATTACAAATTTAAGATATGAAAAAATGTAGAACTTAATATTGTATACTTGATAACAGGTAAAAGAGCCTATGCTCTTTGACTTACTCACGTGCTTTCTTAAGGAAATAAGGCTCATGCAATTGTTTTGCCTACTCACCTTCTCCTTCTTCATCCCTTACGCCATTATAACTTTTGAAGGCTTCGGGCAATTTCAGTCAAAGGCGATGGTGGAGCAGAGGTGTCACAGATAGAATGGCCCTAGAAGTTGTACGAAAATCAGTAGCTGAGAAAAGGTGAGAAAGCTGGTGTTCTGCTTGAGAGCCCAGCAGGTGGGGTTCAGCCTGGGCCATTTGACCAGACAGCAGCCTGCCAGCCAGTCAGCGCTTGAATTAAATCAGCTAACCTGTACATATGACCGCACAGAGGGTGTGGGACAGCTGAAGGTATTGCTGTGGGTGATGGAAGGAGTAGGAAGAGTTTGAGACATTGGAACGACTTGTTAGATATTTCATAAGCTGCAGAACTTGTCTAAACTACAACTGTGTTTGGATTGGAAGGTTGACATTTCATAGCTGGGAATAGTTCTATTCCAAAAATGGGAAAATTTAGGGTCTTTTTAGAATAGAAGCCTGAAGGATGTAGCCTTCACCTTTTATTCTGAACTTGCTTAAGATATGCCTAAAGACAGTGCAGTGTGTCCCTAAAGTCTGTAGAAATAAGATGTCTGTTGTCTATGTTAATTAAACTTTTAATTTTTGTTTGCATGGCAGGAAAAAAATGTTTGTTCTGAATTATCCACAAATATTTAAAATCAATGGTTTGAATTCGATCAGGACCAACCACAGCTGGTCGGTCAAGCTGGTAAAAAGACACTCACAAGAATTCTTATTACGCTGCAGCCAAAGCAGGCTGGGCTTGGTGTTTTCCTCATTTGTTTGTGGAGAACAGGAAGGAATGGCAAATACTGCCCTGAAACTGAGATGAGAAAACTGAAAGGGAACGTCCTAATGAAAGAATTGTAGCTGGTCAATATTTTATAGACGTACAATTATTCTCTTCCTTGTTCATCTGCTTGCACAGTGAAGACAGTATTGCTAGAGAGACTCCAGGGTGGTTAGGAACTGCATGGGATGGAAGTTTCTGATAAATAATGTATGAATCGAAGTTGGATTCTTAACTACCTCCACCCTGTGATGAACATACTCCTATAATACAGCTAATTTTTGCCATCAGTGAGAAGACGATTTAAATAAAATGTACATGTATTAAATAGACCTATAGAGGACCAACAAGAGGTGCCTCACAGGTTTTATGAAAAATGCTGAAAAAAAACCCAATTGCTGTTAGTATGCAATCATCTTTATCGGCTGGGCATCTTAAGGTAAAGTAAACCAGAATATAGAAAAATCAGAAAATGCAGTGCTTATGTGGGAAAGGATTCTCTCAGACCTATCTAAACACGAAGAAAAGGTTATTGCTGGCAATCAGTGTACCCAAATTCATGGTGATATGTTTAGCTGCAAGCACAGAAACCGTTTTCATGAGCAGTCTGGCTGCATCTTTTATTGACGTCCATTGCCAATAGTGGGAGCATTGCCTGGTGCACATGAAACTTCAAGAGAGGGGAAGCCCAAATGCAGAAATATGTTAAATTCCTATATGTTAGTGCCAGTTAAATACTTCAGTTGGACAATCTTAGAATAGTGTATAGCCCTGTAGATTTTACAAAAGTGAATTACACTGCCTGCAGCTGTCAGGAGCAGCTGAGCCAGTGCAGTATATGGCTCAGCCATAAGGATAAACAAGGGCACGCCACATTCAGCAATGTTTCAGTGAAGCGTTGTTACACCAGGAGAGCTACTGTAAAAATACAGAATTGTAGTCACTCTGTTGAAATAAATATTTAAGAATTTGCTGAAAGGGTTAATAGCCACTAAATCTAGAGAGTTGATTTAATTGATGAAAACAATCAAGTGCTTTTCATCTTGGTGGCCCATTAACAATGGCCGTTTATTTAGCCTTTGTGCTTAGGAGTGTGGCCTACTGCGACCTGAATTGAAGAGTCTTTCATTTGTCTTGCAAAGCAGTCAAGGCCATATGATGGGGCTAAGGGTGGCATTACAACAAGGAGGTTTTGCAAGTAATTGGAACAGTGTGTGTTGGGGGTGAGGGGAAGAGCAAAGAAGTTACTGGTTGAGAGCTTAAACCTAGCTGCATTTCTGTAGCCCTAACACACTGTTTGGGGGTATAAAACAGATCTTTCATTTGTTGACATTTTTATGTGAATTAGGATGCAGTACCTGGCTTCTCTGCATCCACAAGTGATGCACTGCCACTGCTTCTATTTATTTTAGTCCTTTTATGTGAATCACACTAGGCAGATTCCTAGCAAATGATTGTGGTGCCTTGCATTGCCTACAGACTGACCACACAAGGCAGACAAAGAACAGAAGAGGGTGAATGTTTGACACAGTTTGCAAACTGGGGAAGTAAGGCACAGGGTAATTCAGCGACTTGCTCACCCTCTTGCCCACATTCTGTGGTAGATCTGGTATTGGACAAAGATCTCCCAAGACTCAAGCTAGTATCTTAACCAGAAAAAAAAATATCCTTGTTCAAATATTCCTGACTGTGTCAAAGTAATAACGATTTCAGCATAAACATGCCTGTCTCTTTCAGCTTAAACCAGTGCAAAGACCCCAAGTGGTGCAGAGTACAGCAGTCCGCTTGGTTCCTGGAGTGGGGTGGATTAAATATATTTCCCTCCTATTCTGCATTGCATTTGACTTTTTCTGCCTTAGGGTAGAACTCCTAATGT
Source organism: Phoebastria nigripes (assembly GCA_035582835.1). Lineage (NCBI taxonomy): Eukaryota > Metazoa > Chordata > Aves > Procellariiformes > Diomedeidae > Phoebastria > Phoebastria nigripes. The sequence goes on along the minus strand of JAYKAV010000811.1, from coordinate 1,296,150 downwards.
CTAGAGTTAATCTGTAAAGCTTAAATGGGATTTCTCTTCCAATACTCTTAGAGTCAGTGGATAACCATTGATTGGGTTTAACTGAGTTGCCCTAAAACTCCTCTGACATGGCAGCACATACAGTGCTTCTCAGGCTTTTGCAGCAACAGCCCAATTGTGTTTTCATCACATTTTGATCAGTGCTGACCAGTTAGACTATATCTATGATAAGGAAATAATGTAAAAAAAGAAAAAAAGTAGAATTTAATATTGTTCCAATAGTCAGTGAAATCTGGCCATGCACAAAATTATGGATTACTGTTTTCCCTAACATTCACAAAGCTGCAGTATCTACATTTGTACTGGTGCAGTGTGTAGGAAGTCAGCTTTTAAAGAAGAAGAAAAATCTTTTTGTTACTCTGTTGGGTATCTACTAGCCTTCAGAACACAATTCAGTGTTTACCTTCCTTCTTAATCCTATACTTTGTGTAGTGCATAAATGAGGGAAGCATTTTTAACCTTGTGAGTATTTAGTTATGATGGCAGGAGTTAGTACCGCCAGACAGCATAAGCAGTTTCAATTTAAAAGTGTTTGTTTGCCCTTGCTATGAACACAGAATAAGCAATTAAAAACAAACATTTCCATCAGTATGAAAAGTTAAGAAATTAGTCATTTGGTTTAAAGTTTCTTCTGCAATGCCATCCTGTCTGTATTGCACAACTTGCATTCATATTACTAAGTTGGCTGAATAATTAACATATTAAAAAGATACAAGTAGACACTGCCCTGAGTGATGCTAAATTAAGATTTTTTCTTCATTGATCCATTCTTAATAAACACCTTCAATACCATTTTAAAAAATGAAAAAAATTACTGTAACTGAGGCTTATGTAAATGATTCCAATAAAATAATTATATTTTCTAACCTCTTTTTAATAAAAACTGAGCATCATCTGCAAATTCTCATTAATCGTCAGTGGGATCACTGCAGTGTAAAAGTTTGTAGTGTAAGTTGCAGGCTTATTTTTTAAATTCAATGATAAATATTAAACTCTATCAATTTTGAACTTCTGCAATGTCAGCTTTGCTAAATAAATTAGAGCAGATATTCCAATGGAAGTAGATCTTTAATTAGAAAATATTCTGGTTGAAAATGGAACCAAATTGGTTTCAACCTTACATTAACTGTGACAGATGTTTGGGGATGAGATTAAGCTTTAGAGCAAAAGACCTCGTTTGGGCAAGTTCTAAGACTCTGCAGGGAGAGACTGGGAAGGAACTTGGAGATCAGCTTTAGCTGTTACAGTTGTAATCAAATACTCTCTTAGCCAGATTTCTTCTTTCATCACCTTCAGGAGCCGTTGTGGCAGAGTGCATTGCTGCTCCTCTCGCTGGCAGCCATCAGCCATTCTCAGTAACTTGACACAACTAAGCTGGAGACTGTTGCAGTTGTATACGCTGGAATGATACAGGCTGCATTTCCCCTCTCCTCATTTCCTAGAGATTTTTTTCTTCTGGATGCTTCTCTCCCCATTCATGATTGCACAACGCACTTGTGACAACCACAGTAGCTGTTTACATGAAGATGGATTGTTTACATGAAGATGGATTCTAAGAAAACACTCTTCTATTTCTAGCTGTCTTCAGTACAATATGTGTTTTCTTTCAGATCTCATTCTTTCCTTCTCCTCAGGAAAATCCCCACAAAATCCATCCATCAGCTACCAGTCTTTATTTCTTCTTCTTGCTTGTTCTGTTTTTCTCAGAAGGAAACTAAGTGTACTAGCACCCGTAACCTGTCAGCTTAAGAGAGGCCAGCACCACATTCTTTGTAGTTCAACCAAGAACTTCAGACCACAATTTGGCAGTTCTTAAAGCAATCTATAACAGTATCATCACGTATCTGGGCTGTAGCAACACATTTCCCCATGAAGCTCTGAAACTTCATTTCTACTATCGTCTGACCATGCACTACCCTGGAGCCGTATTACCTTGCATTCTTCAGATATAATTGCTGCCTGTATCCTTTTTCACTGCGTAAACGCCGGTACAGTCAACAGAAGGCAGCTGATTTTGGCCATGGCCATTTCAGCTTTTCCAGATGCACATTCTTAACCCCCTCAAATACCTGATATTTCTGTTCTACTCAACTTCTCTCTAACTTTAATCTTTGTCCCTCCCACAGGAAGTTACCATCATGGACCCAAAAATATTACCAACTCATATGCTTTCTGTGTTCGTGCTTCTTTTCATAGTCATTCTAGCTGTGTGTTAACCAAAAAAAACCCCCAAACTAATCCAAACAAAAACCCCCAAACCTAACCAAAACTCAAAAGCTCCCATGCCTCTTTCCTGGAGAAAAAGCCATCTCCTAAAGATGCAACTCTTCTTTTAATCTGTGTGGACCATAAAGTGTATACAAATTTCTTCCCTGGAAAAAACTTGTAAAGTGATCTTAATGGCTAGCCAGGAGAGCTGCAATGTCATTTGCGTAATTGTCCTCTGCTCAGCTGGAATTTGGAAGAATATCTGCAGTTACCTCTCATTGCTCAGCCTGCACCAGGGATTCATGGCTGCACAAAGGCTGCCTTTGCTATTGCACTGGGATGCTTGTAAATCCTTAAGTTTTTTAATCTTTCTTTTCACTATTGTCACACTTAGCTTGGCTGATGCTAATACACTCAGGAGTTTTGGTGGACCTTACACATGTTTTATTAATAAAACAGTGCTGCAAGACAAAAATGAGTGTGATTAGTGTGACAAAGAAACGGTATCTGCTTAATACTCTGAGGAACAGTTTATCTTTGGGTAGAAAAGAGACACATTTGTCAGAAGTAAACCCACTGGGCTAAGTGGCTTTTTTACAAGTAACAGTGGATTATAGTGTGCTGCTGGTCCCTACTTCTAATGTCTGGGAAATTATCTTTCAAAGACAAAATATTCAAGTGAAAAAAATTGTAACTACTATCGACTAGAACAGGAACGTTTCCTGTTTGAGAATGAAGTGTACTCAGCACCACTGGCGAAAGTACAAATTTAAGGATGTATGATGGGCCAGATGGAGAATTTGGTCTGGTTTTGTGGTTGCTGTTCTGTAAACTGATTTGAGCACTGCAGTCCCTTCTGCTCCTAGCAGATAAATGGACCCTCCACCGCCAGGCAGAACCGAAGCCAAATGTAGTTTTCCAAAATTGTATCCAATTCTCCCCTAAAGCCTGCGCTCTGCACCACTGCTCGGCAACGAGATGCGCAAAGAGCAAAGGCGGTAACAAAGCACAACCCGGCTAATTAGGTCAGAGCCGAGCCGTCTGCGGATGCGACCACTGCAGCCCTCCTCCTCCTCCTCCGGAACGTGGAAACCCCCCGCTCCGCTCCCCGCCGGGCACCGCAGCTTTTCCCGGAGCTGAAGCGGCCCTTCGGCCGAGCGGCGCCGCCCGCTGCCCGCCGCGGAAAAGCTCCCCCCTGCCCCGCCGGGGCTGCCGCGCCGCCGGGCCGGGGCCGGGGCTCGCACCGC